>OX030949.1:153662942-154217910 GCA_943735915.1 Pherbina coryleti | reverse complement strand
ACATCAACATCAACATCAACATCAACAGCAACATCAACATCAACATCAACATCAACATCAACATCAACATCAACATCAACATCAACATCAACATCAACATCAACATCAACATCAACATCAACATCAACATCAACATCAACATCAACATCAACATCAACATCAACATCAACATCAACATCAACATCAACATCAACATCAACATCAACATCAACATCAAAATCAAAATCAACATCAACATCAACATAAACATCAACATCAACATCAACATCAACATCAACATCAACATCAACATCAACATCAACATCAACATCAACATCAACATCAACATCAACATCAACATCAACATCAACAGCAACATCAACATCAACATCAACATCAACATCAACATCAACATCAACATCAACATCAACATCAACATCAACATCAACATCAACATTAAAAATAAAAAAAAACATTAACATTAACATTAACATTAACATTAACATTAACATTAACATTAACATTAACATTAACATTAACATTAGCATTAACATTAACATTAACATTAACATTAACATTAACATTAACATTAACATTAACATTAACATTAACATTAACATTAACATTAACATTAACATTAACATTAACATTAACATTAACATTAACATTAACATTAACATTAACATTAACATTAACATTAACATTAACATTAACATTAACATTAACATTAACATTAACATTAACATTAACATTAACATTAACATTAACATTTACATTAACATTAACATTAACATTAACATTAACATTAACATTAACATTAACATTAACATTAACATTAACATTAACATTAACATTAACATTAACATTAACATTTACATTAACATTAACATTAACATTAACATTAACATTAACATTAACATTAACATTAACATTAACATTAACATTAACATTAACATTAACATTAACATTAACATTAACATTAACATTAACATTAACATTAACATTAACATTATCATTAACATTAACATTAACATTAACATTAACATTAACATTAACATTAACATTAACATTAACATTAACATTAACATTAACATTAACATTAACATTAACATTAACATTAACATTAACATTAACATTAACATTAACATTAACATTAACATTAACATTAACATTAACATTAACATTAACATTAACATTAACATTAACATTAACATTAACATTAACATTAACATTAACATTAACATTAACATTAACATTAACATTAACATTAACATTAACATTAACATTAAAATTAACATTAACATTAACATTAACATTAACATTAACATTAATATTAACATTAACATTAACATTAACATTAACATTAACATTAACATTAACATTAACATTAACATTAACATTAACATTAACATTAACATTAACATTAACATTAACATTAACATTAACATTAACATTAACATTAACATCAACATTAACATAAACATTAAAAATAAAAATAAAAACATTAACATTAACATTAACATTAATATTAACATTAACATTAACTTTAACATTAACATTAACATTAACATTAACATTAATATTAACGTTAACATTACCATCAACAACAACAACAACAGCAACAACAACAGCAAAAACAAAAATGAAGTTAGTTACGATTTCAACAGTTTTTTCGTGGCAACCAACACTGCTCACAAACAACAAAATAACACAATGAAACCGGACTATGAAACCGGAATAGGACTATAACATGAATTAGGATATGGATTAGGACAAAAATTAAGATTCACCTGAAACACACCTTTCCAAACTAGGAAAGGGATTCGGTGTATTTGATTAAGTCAAGTATCTGGTCGTGGATTAAAAGATGAGCTTGGACATGAAATAGGAGTATAAAGGGTGGACCTAAGGGTCTGTCCACGTCAAATTTGTTGTTAATATTTTGTGTATATTCGCGAAATAAAAGTTTGCTGTCCAAAATAACACCTAAATACCTAACCGAGTTCGATCAAGCTAAATCGTGATTATTTATACCAAGATTAGTTGCAGGAAGATTGCAAGACCGCCTTTTTCGTGAGGAAAAGATAAATTGCGTTTTGTTGGCGTTTAGCTTATTTCTCCATTTGTGCATGTATTCAGCAATGCAGTTTAATGCTTGTTGTGAATTAAAAATAAATATTATTAACAGAATAATGAGATAAACATAAGCAACAACCTCATCTGCATACAAAGCATGATATCAGCTTTGTAATTTCGGAAAATCAGAGCTATATAAATATAATATATAATAGTGGCCCAATAGCAGAACCTTGAGGAATGGCAGCAGGAACCCTTACTATATTAGAAAATACGTTATTTATTGCAACACAATAAGAACGATTTTTTCAAAAGCTATCAATGAACTTGATCTGTTGTATTGGAAACCCAAAATCTATAAGTTTATAGATTAAGCCATTATGTCAAACCGAATCAAAGGCTTTTTCAACATCCAAAAGAACGAGAGCAATCGATTTCGTATTTATAAGGCTTGTATCAACATATTTGCATATTCTTTTTACTTGTTGAGTAGTACAATGAAAACTACGAAACCCAAATTGTTCATTGGGAATGATATTTTGATCTTTTGCGTATCTTTGAAGTTTGTCTCGTATGTCTTTTTCAAAGACTTTACGTAGACAATTTAATAGACTTATTGGTCTAAAACTACTTACTTCATATTGTGCTTTCCCTGACTTAGCAATAGGATCTTCCAAGAATTTGAGAAATATTGTAGTTGGAGACAAGAATTAATTATAAACGCTACAAAAGGTACAGCTAACAATGGTAGTTTTTTTATCAAAATCATTTTAATACTATCAAGACCTGAAGACTTTTTGCTTTTCAATCTTTTAGAAAAAAAAATATATATTTATCATCAATATAATCAGAGGATTGAGAGTTTATTGAAAGCATATTAAAGTGATTATGAACAGTATCTATGGTAACAGTATTGTGATAATCTACCACAATATCATTATGATGTTGGCCCCAAATTAAAAAAAAACCTCGTGGTTTTTAAGGAATTCCGCATTAAGTGCATCTACATTATGTTTGTTTAAAGCAACAACACCGTTATGATGCTTTAAGGACGAAATTAGCGTCCTTTTTCCTTAAAAGTTTGTAAATATTCCAGAAAGGCTTGTCTCCCTTATCGAGGTTCGAAATCGTTTTGTTCCAAACTTGGTTTCGATGGAAAAAGATCTCAGAACGAATATGTGATGCAAGTAGAACCATAGATGAATGGCAATAATATTACCTGTATCGGCACCATTATCGTCGATAATAGATCCTTGTTTTGATAAGATCTAAAATGTAGTGAGGTAACTTAATGAAATTAATTGCCCTAGTCTTTTTAGAAACAGAAATTCTTTATACTTCCAATAACATTTCATTAAAGAGGACTATTTTTTTCGTCAATTTGGTTTGTGCAAGAAATCAGACTTAAATCGGTGGAAATATTTGCAAAAGCATCTTTGAGAAATGATCGAAAAAGTTTCCAGTCTGACTTTGAATAATCGAATTCAAGATCTTCATCCTTAATAGAACCAACTGAAACATTGAAATTAATGTAAAAATGATCAGAGCTAAGTTTACGAACCGTAAATAGTTGAGAAATCAAATATGGAACATTACTTAAAATGAAGTCTAAGTTTGAGGGAGATGAACTACTTATCCACGGAAAATAAGTCTCATGTATGTCTCATATATTTGATAAAAATAATTGAATGATTTAAATAATATAAAATGAGTAGTGAAGACGTTAGTTCCAGTACCTCGAATTTGTGGCAACCTAGTCAAGAAACTAGGAGGCAATCGAGACAGGAGTCTTTGGTGTAACATAACCTCAGATGTACTGTATCATTGCAGCAAAACCAAAGGAGCGCTTCAAATCGTGGGGATCAAGATGGTGGTACCCGAAGAAGAGTAAGAAACTATGCTAAAATAAATAACGAAATGAAAGTTTATCTAATAAAATTATACGAAGAAGGAAAAACTATCGTCGAAGCGCACGAGTTACGTCAATAAATATCAATACTGCAGAAAGAATAATATCACGGTACAAAAAAACAGATAATATTTAAGAACATCGTCAACGTGGTGGAAATCGTGCTAAAAAAGTAACAACTGAAATACTGGCGTGCATTGAAATGATAGTGGAAAGAGAGCCCGGAATAACAATTAAAAATATAAGAAAAAAAATTATATAGAGAGAAAATTATAAGTCTTTCGATAACAAAGATTTTCAATAGTTTGCGAAAATGAAAAATAACTTTAAAATTGGTATCAATTGAGGTGGGCCAGATGAATAGTCTACGAACACTAGAACTTCGGCAGCAATATGCTAGGGTCTTTTTGCAGTGGGTCCCACAGCAGCGAGAAAAATTAATTTAATATTAATATTTTGTATACGGCCTCTAATTATTTATATTGAAAACAATTTTTTTCGAGCTCTAGGCCAAGCATGTTGTCAACAAGACAACATGAAGAACAAAGAAGGCAACAACCAACAACAACGGCTCTGTATAGAGCAAATTACACAGCTTGACTATACAGACTGTTTCATTGGCCGCTACACCAACTCATCAGTAGCCTTTGTATGACTTTACACTGTGATGCACTCAAGCTACTTAGGTTCTACATATACTGCCAATATGCCGAGAAAGTTACCCGGAATTTGTTTTTGGCAGAGAACGCTGGAGCCGTTGTTGTTGTTGTTGGTTGTTGCCTTCTTTGTTCTTCATGTTGTCTTGTTGACAACATGCTTGGCCTAGAGCTCGAAAAAAATTGTTTTCAATATCGAGAAAAATTAATTTTTATTGATGAATGCGGTTTTAATCTCCATATTCGAAGATCACAAGCCCGTTCAAGAATGGGTAAAATATTGTCACGTAGTTATAATTCCATGCAACGTTTGTTCATAGTTGTTGTTTTTTACTGCGTTTAGCGGCTGTCTTCGTGGTATCTTGTCTCCAAAAATTGTTTGCATTATAAGGTAAAATAACCATTTTTTGCTGTTATCAAAACCTCTTGTTGACGTCAAGAATTATTGTTTTTTTTTTGTTTTTTGTTAACCCTTTGACGACCATTGGGACACCAGTGACCATTTTCCTTTAGATTTTTTTATGGAAAAACTAGTAATCAATTTTTTACAAGGTATCATTCAAAAGGGAATGAATGTGGCTTCAGAAAGTACTTAATTTTCAGGGGTAGTTTCATCCTTCTGCCTACCAAAACGTAAAATCTTTACTTTTCTCCTTCTTTTTTCTGCAATATTTTGAGAGTAGGAGGAAGTACGGGTACAAAATTTCGTACGGAGAAGTTGCGGGTAACCTTCCAATTTCTAACAAAAAATAACAAAAAACGATAGTCCACTTCGACTATCCACGTGACCGCCAAATCTGAAGAAGAAGCAAAATATCCGAATCAATATTAATAAATCTCTGTTTTAAGGAACTTTTAAATTAAAAACTCATCCGATTAATCTTATTCTATTTTAAATAAGTTCATTAAAAATTTTGCTCCTAAGCGTATCTAATGAATGTTAATGCGATAAAAAAAATCAAAGCAATTATATTGCACCATCCTGAAAACCCCAAAATATTAAGAAATTTTTTCAAAAATATTACTGCAAAAAAAAATAGCGATTAATATATATTAAGACAGTGAAAGGGTGAAAGGGAAGCAACCCTTTAAACATTGAGCGTTCAAAACAAATAAATTAACTTTTGTTGCGTAAACTCTTCCCAGCTTCCACAGCTATGTTACTCTATTGCCTTGGGTTGCATTTGGCTTGCCCTTCCTCATCATATTTCATACTCCTCCACATCGCATAAATGTCATCATCACCAACAACATCATCATACTTAAGCCAGTCTTACATTGCAGGCCAACCCTTTTTGTCATAATATCATCAGTTTCATCGCAGCTCATAATTTTTGCTAGACAACTTTTATGCGTAGCATTTTTCATGTTTAGAGCATTTTACTTTGTACCAACTAGCCAGAGTTTTTGCATTTTTTTTTTCTTGTCGCTCGTTATTAACACCAACATCACACAGAATTTACAACTCACTCAACAACTGTCACGACTATATATTCGCAAAATTTTGTTTTAACTTTTTCAGACTTAAGTGGCTTCATTAAGCTACTGGAGCATCCTAAATACACTACTATCGTGAGGACACTTAATGTGGGCTCTTATATTGCTGATGATGACCTTGTTGAAGGAATTTCCTCAGAAAGTACTACAACGAGTGAATATCATATTGCTAAGGAGCAGCGCAATGATGATGATGATGATGATCTGATGAGCGTGAATGATGCAGAGCGTGTTGATGTAAGTGATGAGCAGCGCCAGCAGCGTGAGACTGGCATTGGTTTCTGTCATTTGACGCAACAGCTTTCGCAGGAGTACAATAAGAGTGTCCTACTATGGCCGTGCAACAACATGAAGGTAAGTTTTTTGTATGCCCTGTGGCATATTTCTAAGCCATTTGAAGAAGTTATAGCCATAAAGTGGACATAAACTGTCCACAGAAAAGTTGCAAACTTTGTGAAACTATTTCGTTATTTTTTTAAGGAAAATTGGGCGCTGCTATATTTGGTATGGGTTTCAAAAATAAAATAGCAGTAATTTTATAGACTTTATAAACTAAAGCTTATAAAAAGTGTCCTAAGGTCATAAAATAAAGCTTTCCTTAACCAAACAACTATTTCGTAAATTTTGTGAAACTATTTTGTAAATATTTCAAAGTAAAACATGGCTAATGTCTGTGTTCAAAAACAAACAATAATTGAAGTAAGCTTATAGACATTAAAAACAAAAGCTTAACAAAAGCTTCCAAAAGTCAAAACATATAGCTTTCCTAAGCCAAATATTTGATTAGTTAAAATGTTTTTAATTTCTTAGAAATACCCAGAGGTTTTCTGTGAAAACTTTGACAATAAAGAAAAACTTTTTAAATTTCTCCTTTTTCTTTCTTTTTTTGCCATTAATTCTATCATAGCTTAAAGCTAC
Organism: Pherbina coryleti; assembly: GCA_943735915.1. Taxonomy (NCBI): domain Eukaryota; kingdom Metazoa; phylum Arthropoda; class Insecta; order Diptera; family Sciomyzidae; genus Pherbina; species Pherbina coryleti. The sequence goes on along the minus strand of OX030949.1, from coordinate 154,210,875 downwards.
AGCAAGAATAAAAAATTTTTTTGTATATCTGCTACTTTTAAGCATCACTTTTTACTGTTGAGCTCCTTTGACTGTCATCAGCGTCAACAGCGCATCATACAGTGTCCAAAAACGAGTGAAAACTACCAGAAAATTTTATATGAACAAATTTTCTGCTATTTTTTCTTAATTTTTCTCATACGCAAACGGTAAAAATGTGGAATTTTGAACATTTCATTCCACTGTTCAACGCTGCTGGCAGTCAGTGCGCCTCTTTGGCTACCGCAACCGCGCGTGTTTCTTCTTCACTATTTTGCTGTGTTGCTTGTGTGTTTGCCAAGATTTTATTGTATTTGAAACAAAGACTTTTTCAAACACACACACACACATACACGCATATACACATGCACAAAAGAACAAACACACATACCAATCACACAAACCAAACAGAATGCATACATCATCATCATCATCATCATCATCATCATTATTATTATTATGCCTCTCGCTGCAAAACAATTGAAGTCACGCAACAAAAGTCATTCATTTGCATGCTTGAATCTGTTTATTTTAATTATTTTATTCATATTGTTATAAAGTATCCTTAGATACAGCTAAAGGTTACGTTGGAAGTGAGCTTATGTTGGCGAACATGTTGCACGTGTAGTGGTGGCTTATTTGTCATGGTAAAATTTAAGCATCTTATAGTACAAAAAAGAAAAATTCAAGTTATTTTTTAAAAGAAGAAACTTACGAGCACTTGAAAAAACATTGCCTATTGAAGACTAGGTCAGTAAAGGAGAGAAGAACGTACCTATTTACGGCCAGAGATGAGCGCAAAAAAAAAATAAAGTTTTGAAATAAAATGCTTGCTTAAGTTTTCTCTGACCATGCCGAAAAAAAAATAATCCTTACATTATTTTGATAGGGTTTTTCTTATGGGAGTCACTGAGGGAGAACGACTACACATTTAAATATAGTTGAGGTACCTAATCAAAGGAAATTTTATGTATATAGATGTGCCAACTATTGAAAAAATGTTCATATTTTGGTTAGAATGGCAGCATTTCTCTAAAAGGCTGTCCAAATGCTTAATTGATGAAATTTTTTCATATTAAATATCAGTAGAATATTAAGTAGAACAATCTGTTGTTCAAAAGTTATTTTTTTAATACTGTTTGTCCACTTTTTTTACATTAGTATAGAAAAGCTACGTTTTTTTTTTTTTTTGTGTTAAAAAATAAAATATTTTGAAGTTGAAAATTTAAAATCACACAGCCAAAAAAGAAAAATTGGGAAAAAAAATAAAAAAAGGAGTTGGCTGTGTCGTTGACACACCCGTAGGTTTTGACGTGACGGTGTCTTATACTTCTATTTCATGTCCAAACTCCTGTTTTAATCCATGACCAAATTCTTGCCTTAATTAAGTATACTGAATCCCTTTCCTAGTTTGAAAAGGTGTGTTTTAATTTTAGTCCTTATCCATATCCTAATTCATATCATAGACCTTTTCCGGTTTCATAGTCCGGTTTCATGGAGTTATGTTGTTGTTTGTGAGCAGTGTTGGTTGAAACGAAAAACTGATGAAATCATAACTAACTAGATTATTGTTGTTTATGTTGTTACTGTTGTTGTTGATGTTGATATTGATGTTGATGTTGATGTTGATGTTGATGTTGATGTTGATGTTGATGTTGATGTTGATGTTGATGTTGATGTTGATGTTGATGTTGGTGTTGATGTTGATTTTGATGTTGATGTTGATGTTGATGTTGATGTTGATGTTGATGTTGATGTTGATGTTGATGTTGATGTTGATGTTGATGTTGATGTTGATGTTGATGTTGATGTTGATGTTGATGTTGATGTTGATGTTGATGTTGATGTTGATGTTGATGTTGATGTTGATGTTGATGTTGATGTTGATGTTGATGTTGATGTTGATGTTGATGTTGATGTTGATGTTGATGTTGATGTTGATGTTGATGTTGATGTTGATGTTGATGTTGATGTTGATGTTGATGTTGATGTTGATGTTGATGTTGATGTTGATGTTGATGTTGATGTTGATGTTGATGTTGATGTTGATGTTGATGTTGATGTTGATGTTGATGTTGATGTTGATGTTGATGTTGATGTTGATGTTGATGTTGATGTTGATGTTGATGTTGATGTTGATGTTGATGTTGATGTTGATGTTGATGTTGATGTTGATGTTGATGTTGATGTTGATGTTGATGTTGATGTTGATGTTGATGTTGATGTTGATGTTGATGTTGATGTTGATGTTGATGTTGATGCTGATGTTGATGTTGATGTTGATGTTGATGTTGATGTTGATGTTGATGTTGATGTTGATGTTGATGTTGATGTTGATGTTGATGTTGATGTTGATGTTGATGTTGATGTTGATGTGATGTTGATGTTGATGTTGATGTTGATGTTGATGTTGATGTTGATGTTGATGTTGATGTTGATGTTGATGTTGATGTTGATGTTGATGTTGATGTTGATGTTGATGTTGATGTTGATGCTGATGCTAATGATGATGTTAATGTTGATATTGATGTTGATGTTGATGTTGATGTTGATGTTGATGTTGATGTTGATGTTGATGTTGATGTTGATGTTGATGTTGATGTTGATGTTGATGTTTATGTTGATGTTGATGTTGATGTTGATGTTGATGTTGATGTTGATGTTGGTGTTGATGTTGATTTTGATGTTGATGTTGATGTTGATGTTGATGTTGATGTTGATGTTGATGTTGATGTTGATGTTGATGTTGATGTTGATGTTGATGTTGATGTTGATGTTGATGTTGATGTTGATGTTGATGTTGATGTTGATGTTGATGTTGATGTTGATGTTGATGTTGATGTTGATGTTGATGTTGATGTTGATGTTGATGTTGATGTTGATGTTGATGTTGATGTTGATGTTGATGTTGATGTTGATGTTGATGTTGATGTTGATATTGATGTTGATGTTGATGTTGATGTTGATGTTGATGTTGATGTTGATGTTGATGTTGATGTTGATGTTGATGTTGATGTTGATGTTGATGTTGATGTTGATGTTGATGTTGATGTTGATGTGATGTTGATGTTGATGTTGATGTTGATGTTGATGTTGATGTTGATGTTGATGTTGATGTTGATGTTGATGTTGATGTTGATGTTGATGCTGATGCTAATGATGATGTTAATGTTGATATTGATGTTGATGTTGATGTTGATGTTGATGTTGATGTTGATGTTGATGTTGATGTTGATGTTTATGTTGATGTTGATGTTGATGTTGATGTTTATGTTGATGTTGATGTTGATGTTGATGTTGATGTTATTTTAAAAAATCAATGAAATTGTAAAGTTTTTAAAAATTTGTCTCAGTGAAAATAGAAAGAACGAAAGTGTTATTCCCGTTAATCCCCAAAAGCACATTATTAGTTTCTTTGTGAGATATTAGTTTCCTGTGATACTAATAAAACATTTTTTTGTCCTAATTTGTCAAAATCGGAAAATTTGGCAATTTTGTTGTTAAAACAATTTATTTGTATCTATATTATTTTGTATTGTTTAAACATACTAAATGAGTTGAACTTTTAATATTTCTATTAAAACATTAAAATTTACATTTACCACTTCCATGTTTAACAAAAGGACATCTATTTTATGGGTTCAATTCAGTATTCTTTTTTTTTTACTTATTTGTGGCTTAATTCGGGGAGTTCTTTCATTGAAACCAGCAGCTCTGAGCGTCATCCGAACAGCCTCAATACTTACATCTATGCTGTGATATTTGGAAAGGTTCCTATTAACCTCTGCTTCTTGATTTTCTTATTATAATGTGCTCATCGCGAGTTTTTGGCTTGCCTGATTGTTGTCCAATATGAAGCGTTTTTTTTTCTAAAATACTATAAAAAGTCGAAATATTTTTTTTGGCAGAACTGGAAATATCTTTAGGCGTTTTCCCTTCTTCACGCAATATAAAAATTTTTTTTTATTTTTTTTTTTTTTGTTTTCTTCAATGGTAGTTTAAGCGGATTACATATTTAAAAAAAAAAAAGGGACTCTACTGAGTATATTTTGAATAGTTTTGCGAGTAAGTTTTAATATTATAAATTTTTTTATTTTAGTTGATTTCTGTAGGGCTTTTTTATTTTAATTTTTATTCAAATGTAATTATTAAAAATAATGATAACTGTAAAAAGCACTGAAGTGATTTTTGATTGACACAATTGTTTATATATAAAAAATTTGTGGTTATTTTCAAAAATTATAAATTCTGAGTACATTTGTGAGGCACTGTACCTACCTCACTTGTCGCATTATTGTTAGTTATGAAATCTAAGGCTTTAGAAAAATGAACTCAAAAGTTAGTTCGTGGCCGTCATTTGTTGTTTCGAATTTTTTACTTCAGATTCGTGATGTTGATTAGGCAAATCCTTGAGGTTTAAATGGAGACAAGTTTTAAGTTTCTTCATAAGCATCACAGTTCATCCCATAAAAGTAATCCTACTTTCAATTGAGTTGATAATTTTTAGAGCTTTACTTTTTTTTAGCATAGCAAATTTTTGGACGATAAATAGTTTTCGTATTTTTTGCTGGGTTTCTAAATCTTTATTTGTGAATATTTTATATAGATTGAATTTTACTTGAGTTATTAATTTCAACATAAAAGAAAATTTAATTAGTATATTCGATTTAAGGGCAGGATAAGATTTGTTTCGTCTTTTTAGAAAAAGTTATTACAGTAGGTGTGGCGTCCGTAGTTGGTTAAAGTGCGTGGCCGCTATGTCAACGAACCTGGAGACCCAGGTTCGAACCCCAGCAGCGACAGAAAATTATTTGAATTAAAATAATTTTTCTGTACGGCCGCCACCTCTCTGCAGACAATGGCAAACCTCAGAGAGTAATCAAAATGCCATGTAAAGCTTCTTAAGAATAAGAACATTCCGTTCATCGCCGTTCGGAGGCGGCGTTAAGCCTGTAGGTCCATTTCTCGATCAATTGTGTACAAACTTAATAATACGCAGAACACAATTGATTATAAGAAGCTAGGTCAAAGTCCTTTCAAGGGCTGAAATGGCCAGTTATTTAATTTTTAAATTTTTTTATTACAGTAGGTTTATTTTACATATTATTATATTAAAGTACAACATGTGAAGATTTAAGGAAACATAAATTCATTGAATTTGTGCCTTACAGTTCCCTGTAAACCACCGTTGCACAAAGGGCCCCGAAAAACTTGAACCCGCCCTGCAACCCTAGATCGAACCTGAATAAGAACCCGCGAACCGCCCTATCCATAAAACACGCAGCTGGGCGACCCGCAATCAAACAACAACAAAGCATACAGCGAGCCAGTAGCTTGATCAAAACAACACAACAACAACAAACGAAGAAATGTTTGTGACCCGCAAACAAACAATAACAACGCATACAGCAAGCCAGTGGCATGATCAATTGGCACAACAACAAAACAATATAACGAAGCCACATAAAGCAAAGCAAGCAAAACACACAAACAACATGCATTCTATGCACCCACACGTGGTAATAACAAAATACATAGGGGTCATTAAACATTAACCCTTTCAGTGCCAAATAAGCCCTGGCAATGCCAAACATTCCAAACTTCGTTCAGGGTCAGTTTTTTCCTAAAATAAGCTGAGTGTGAAATTTGAAAGCCGTATTGCTTTCCTAATAGATACTACAAAAATTTTTAGAAATATTCAAAAAAATTTTAAAAACTTCTAGCGCTATAAATATCACATATTTTTTCTAACTTAAAATGTAAATTAGATCTCTTACATTCGTAGTATTAAATTTAATTACTTTTAGCTTTAGAAAATTCTCGGAAATATTTCAAAATATAATTTTTTAATTTGCTGGTTTTTGAAGTCGCGTGGCCGCGTTGTCGCGCACATGAATTCACTTGGAATAACCTTGAAAAACATGTTATAAAAATTAATTTTCGTATTTTTGATTTTCTCTTCTTTTTCATCACATTTCAAGCTATTATTAAAAAAGTATTGTTAAAAAGCGGGGTGTCCCAAATTAGAAAAAGAGCCGGCTCTAAAAGCATCCAAGTAGATGCGCTATTTCTTGTTCAGTACACTCCGACAACATAAACGATCGACTTTTACATCCGACCCGAGTGGTTTTCATACCAGACGGCTCATCCTGGCAAACAGTGTTTCTTGTCGGCCCGACCGGTCATAAAACATACCAGTGGCATCACGAAAGTTTTTTTTTTCTGTCGACCCGAGTGGTTTCATACCGGACGGTCTACTCTAAAAGCATCCAAGTCGATCGCCCACTTGGGTTCAGACCATATTTTTTTACAAGGATAACAACCAAAGCTTACACCTGGCCCGAGTGGTTCTATACCGGACGGCCCATCGTAAATACTCAGAGGACAGGCAAACGAACGGATTTCACATATCCTACTTCGAAAGACTTCGAGAGAAATCGGGAGCAACGGAAAATAAATAAAAAAATGTGAATTGTTTTTGTGAAAATTTACATTTAAATAAAAACTTAAATAGTGAATTTAAATAAACTCTTGCATTCGTAATTTAAAACTAAGGAAATAATTTTTGTACGAACCCCGGCTATCCGGCGAGCTAACTCCACCTACAAAGTTCGTTACAAAGAATATGTAAAAAAATGTTTGTTAAAAAATAGAGAGAAATAACGGATTTATTATAGATCCTCCACAGGCGCCTCGAAAAAAAATTTTTGTGCGGTGACCAGCCTACAGCACCACTGGATCATCTGAAACCAAAAAATCCAAATACTTTCTGTAGTTTATAACTTTATCTCTCCAGTCACCTCGAGTTTTTTTTTTTATTTTAAAAATTTTCAATTTTTGGCACCATTTTGAAGCCAAAAAGGACGTTTTTTGACGAAAAAATCTAACTATTTGTTATTGTAAAACTGTTAGTAATTAAAAAATTTTAGAAATCTTGAAATCACTAGAGAGCTACTTATAAGTAGAATATGTGTACAAAATTTCAAAACGATCGGTTCAGTATTTTTTTGCTGTAGGCTGGTCACCGACTTTAAAAACTACATGTTTGGGAAAATTGATTTCAAATTTTGTACACTAAGCAACACTTAGTTGGAGGTACGGTCATTCAATCTACTGTAACTTCGATAGTTTTGCTCGGAATGACCTAAAAATTTAATACAATATTCTTCAGATGTTGTACTTACAGAAACAAAAAAAATTAAAAAAGAAATTTAAAAAAAGTTGTCAAATCTTACCCCCCCTCCCCCTTAAGAACATTTTAGACGTTATTGAGGACATTTACTTATATCTTTATTTTTTTTTTTTTTTTTTTTGTTTGGAAATGAATACTTCCTGTATATTTGCAGTCATTTTGATTTCATAAGCAATGTATTGAATGCTTCAGTAAATTCCTAAGGAAATTTCTTTAAAATATAACCTTGAAACACTCACGTGGCTCATATGACTTCTATCACAAAACAAAAAAAAAAAAAAACAAGCAAATACAAAACATTCATCATCAAAAAATGGCTGCAGACATATAGAGAAATATAATAAAAACAGCACATCCATAAAATAAGTCATAGGAAAAATACCAGCTAAACACAGCAATATACACCTTGTTATCTTGTTGAGCTCGCATAGCAACGTCTTGGCTATCAACTGGTAGCTTTTTGCTAATAAACTATTCTTAAGAGCTAATAATGTAGCTATCGTTGTAAGTTCTTGAACAATGATAACATGGAGTAAGTTTTATCCTCCAGGCTCACATGTTGAAATTTGCACGCGTCACCAGACATATTTCAGTTTATTATCATCACGTATTTAGACGTTAAATTCATGCTAAGTGGCATTACATAGTCTAGGAAATATAGACAACAAGAGAACATCTTTTTTTTTCGCAGAAATAAAAATTTATTATAACATATGTCATATAATAAAATCACACGATTTAACTTTTTATTATTTATTTAAGTTTGAATTGAAGTTCTTTATTTGCTTATTTGCTCCATTTCTTACTTGACTGCTTTAATATGACCTTTATTTTATTCCAAGTTCTCAAAGGAATTCCATGAATATCTGAATTTATTAAGAAATATGTACACATATAATTGTTGCTGTCATCCGCGAAATTTGACTGTCACAAGAGGTGGTGTGTTTATGACAGCTTCAACTAAGGGCATGGGATGTGAGGTAAGGTTCTTACGGCAGCCATAAAAATGATGAATCATTTGAATAAACTCAAGTTATGCCGAGAGTTTAGTTTATTATGAAACAACATGAAGGACAGAAAAAAAGACAAACCCAAAAAATTCTGCCAAGAATTTGGGAGAAATCCAGAACATCGATCTATAGCATTATGGAGCAGTTTTATGTAGCTTACAAAAAATACTCCTGTGTGGCTAATTGGATGGTTGAATCTCGTCACATTTTAAATATTCATCATTAATCACTCATTAATTGAAAAAAATCAACATATATTTATGTCAAAATTTCTCAGAATTACACTCAAAAACTTCAAATATAAATGGTACAAAAAAAGCTTTACATAATTTAAGAAAGCTTTAGATTTTTAGAAATAATACAGGAACATATCCAATAGGTCTTGTATCTTGCATGACTTTGATTCAATTTACGATGCTGTTGAAATTTGTACTGTATCTGTGTCTGCATCTGTATCTGTGTATGTATCTGTACCTGTATATGTATCTGTATCTGTATCTGTATCTGTATCTGTATCTGTATCTGTATCTGTATCTGTTTCTGTATCTGTATCTGTATCTGTATCTATATCTGTATCTGTATCTGTATCTGCAGCTGTATCTGTATCTTTATCTGTATCTGTATCTGTATCTGCATCTGTATCTGTATCTGTATCTGTATCTGTATCTGCATCTGTATCTGTATCTGTATCTGTATCTGTATCTGTGTCTGTATCTGTATCTGTATCTGTATCTGTATCTGTATCTGTATCTTTATCTGTAACTGTATCTGTATCTGTATCTGTATCTGTATCTGTATCTGTATCTGTATCTTTATCTGTATCTGTATCTTTATCTGTATCTGTATCTGTATCTGTATCTGTATCTGTATCTGTATCTGTATCTGTATCTGTATCTGTATCTGCATCTGTATCTGTATCTGTATCTATATCTGTATCTGTATCTGTATTTGTATCTGTATCTGTATCTGTATCAGTATCTGTATCTGTATCTGTTTCTGTATCTGCATCTGTATCTGTATCTGTATCTGTATCTGTATCTGTATCTGAATCTGTATCTGCATCTGCATCTGTATCTGCATCTGTATCTGTATCTGTATCTGTATCTGTATTTGAACCTGTATCTGTATCTGTATATGTATATGTATCTGTATCTGTATCTGTATCTGTATCTGTATCTGTATCTGTATCTGTATCTGTATCTGTATCTGTATCTGTATCTGTACCTGTATCTGTATCTCTACCTGTATCTGTATCTGTATCTGTATCTGTATCTGTATCTATATCTGTATCTGTAGCTAATCTATGCGTCTATCTAATTTTTTTTTTTATTGTGTCGAAATCTATTAACCTTACATAGCCGTAGTTTTTAATTGAAAATAATCACTTAAGTACTTATATAATTGACATTCATGTCTGCATTTAAATATGTCTAAACTTTAACATACTTTAAATATGTCTAAATAAATATTTAATATTAATTTGGAGTTTCAATTTCCTTTATTTTTCCACCATTAAGCTTTAAAATACTTCACAAATGTTTTTTCATCACAACCACAAGTGAAATTTTCATGCAATTTTAAACTCGCATCCAATACTGCTCATCGAGCTGCTCAAATCGAAATAAAACCAATTGAAAAAAATATGTATGTATGTATATTCAATCCGACAAAAATTCGTTCAAAACAGAAATGCTATCCTTTTATTTATATGCTCGTATATGTAGGTAAGTAGGTACCTATGAGAATGCATGAATTTTCATTTTCAGTTCCAAGCAACATCGTGTGGCTCAGTCAATGTCGTTGTCAGGCATTTGCCATGACATAGCGTGAGTTACGAGCAAAATTTTATTATTTGCTTGGTGTGTGTGTGGCGGCGCGTGTTTCGTATACCAAGCGTGAATGACTCTGTTGTTTGAATGGGGCAGGATTTAATTTCAATTCTGTTTTTTGCGCTCTGTTTCTTTTTCGGCTTTTTTTTTCGCTACTATGCCTGATGGTTTAGGTAAGAGTATGAATGTGTGTGTGAAAGAGAGTGTGTGCAACATTTTGAGCTTAGTTTTTTTTTGTTTTTTTTTGGATTAGCAGTTGGAAGTCGAACAGGACGAGTGTGAGTGTGTGTGCGTGTGTCTAGATTGGTGCTCAAATTTCATATGTATTATTTTACAAATATTAACAATCAGCGTGACAGCACTTTGTTATATAAACCAGCAACCTGACTGATGGCTTAATTGGAATATTCATTTTGCGGAACCCAAGGATTTTTGGATTTACTTTTTGACTCGATTTAAATCAAAATAAAACCATTTATTTTACTAGCAGTTCATAAACTGCTTCGAATTATGTAACATTTTGTATGCTATTGAAAGGCTTGTGTTTTAAATAAGCTTGAATGAATTCAGTTTACGGCTTATTTAATTGTTAATAAATGTTAATCATACGCCCCCGTATGTCATTGAGATCGGAGTTACTCATACGCCATGTATAATGTTTTTATTTAATTATACCACAAACACGTAAGTGGGGTACACATTATCGCTCATGAGCTTCACTCAAGTTCGTTAAATTTCTCTCTCATTCTACTGCATGACCAGATCATTATCATTCATGCCGTCTTGATTAAATTTCATTCATCAAACTTCTGTGGGACTTGTAACATTCAATAGAATCTTCTTAAAACGCCTTTTCTGCATCCATTTTTTAAAAACCGAACCACGAGCGATGTGGACACAGTTAGAATTTTGACCGAAGGTTGAATTGAAAAAATTTTAGTACACATTGTCTAACAACAAGCAAGAGCTAACCCGTGACGGATGTGCTCACAAAAATTTTTGTGAGCGTTCAGTCAAGAATTACAATTCAACAGTCAAGTGTACATACTATGATTCATGCTCAGATTCTCTCTGAACTGATATTCATGAGCGATAATGCGTACCCTACTTTACTTATCGATGGAAAAACTTGCTTTTTAAACATTTGTTTAACTATATTAAGATAGTTAAACACATGTGTCTTTTTAATATACTAGTAAAAGACTAAAGTCACGATGACCAAATTCAACCAGGGCTGTGAAGTCGGAGTCGGAGTCGAGGAGTAAGGATTTTTGGGTGAAGGAGTCGGAGTCGGTGCATATTTGAAGGCTATTTTAATAAAAGAAATCAATACATATTATAACGAATATCGCTATAGCACAAAATCTTATAGAAAAATTATTAATTGTTAACATTAGTTTGTAAAGGGCTCTATACAACATAGACGAACAACTAATCGCAAAACTAGTTGCTGGTTGTTAATAATAAGTCGTCTGTTGATACTTGAGGTACCATTTCTAGTTTTTCAACCAGATTATCAATCAGTTGCCAAATATCAAGAAGTTTTGATTTTTTGCTTTTTGACATCAAACAGTTGTTCATATAGTTGATGTGTTTGTAACATAATTAGCAACATAATGAAAAAATTTTATAGTAAAATCAATTCGTACGATGAGTTTCATGTGATTTTAATTAAAAAAATATTTCAAATAAGTTTTCTTGCCATTTTTTTTTATATGTTAGTAGTTTTCTTATAGATAAAAAATATCTATAAGTTCATAAGATATAAGGGGTGAGTTTTTTAGGCGTTTGGTTTTTGAAATTTCAAAAAAAAAAAAACAAAGTTTGCTAAAGTTAATGAAATATTTATTTAGAGCAATACATCAACACCTGTTTACTTTTTAAAGATTATTTCATGTAAATGTTGCCTGCGGCTACGCCTGAGGTGGTCCATGCGTAAGCTCCAATTTATGGCATACTTTTGCCAGCATTTTGGCAGGTATCTCACCAAAGGCATATGTATTGTTTTCTTCCAGGGCTGCAATTGTGGCTGGCTTATCTCTGTATATGAGAAACTTCACTTAGTCCCACAAAAAAATATCTAGTGGGGCCAAATTTCATTATTGTGGCGGCTGCTTCAACACCTGAGATTAATTGCTCACCAAACTCGCCTCTTAAGAAGCATTCCACTGAAAATGAAAATTTTTGACCCATATCTCATTGTTTTTTTTAAATAAATTTTTGTAAGTTGGAATGTTATTCCAGTAAGATTAAACTTAACTATACAAAACGATTTTTTAGTAAAAGTTTCTTTTGCGCTCAGTTTTGTACAGCTATAAATAAGTGTCTTGGTCGTTTTTCTTCTATTAACCATAATGAATTCCGTTACAAGTTATATCTATCATTGAAGGTCATAGCCTTAGTTTCTTGATAAATTGTATTTACAATAAAGTGTTCTTGCAAACATTTGCAATATACAGAGACAAATAAAACATTTATTGGTGTCCCGTACAAGCTCAAATAGCGATGTTATAAATTTTCTGTCTGCTCGCGTAACGGTGATATTTTATTTATATTTAATTTAAAGTCAGTTACGTGTGTTCTCTCCAATAGTGCAGTGCTTTTCGGAGTTGGTTTTGATTAAAGTATAAAAATACTTTTTTAATTATTTGTCCCGTACAAACACGAAATTTACTTTTTTTTAGTTTTCTGATAGTTTTTTCTAATATGGATACTTCTGGTGCAAGTACCAGTACGCAGCGGTATAAGAAATGGATAAAGAAAAAAGAAGATTCCGAATTTAAAGACAAAGAAAAAGAACCTGTTAAAGCGTGGAGAAAACGAAAAGCTGAAAAAATTACGCCTGAACAAAAAAAAACAAAGGAAGCACGAGAAAGATAGAAAAAAGATCCAACGAGCTAAAAAATTGGTAAGAAATCTTGATAGTTCCCAGGTTCTTTCTACTTTGAGTGACGAAAATTCTTTTACACCGAATTCCGAGTATTCGCCGTACTCGTAAGCAAACTTTTGCGAAAGCAGTTCAGAAATGCCAGCGGAGCTTGCCTAGATCACCTAGGAAACAAAAGGCTGTAGTTATGGGTGTTGCAAAAAATTGGTTTAAAAAAAGACGACGAAATGGAGAAATCTTTCAGTGTAAAATCGAAAGAGTTAGACAAAGCTACTTGGGTGAAAGAATTTTACTTTTGTCCAGATATCGTTTATACGTGCTCTGGTATGAATGACACAATGGTCACTTGGATAGATAGGAAAAAACCAACGTTACAAAAACATTATCTTACAATGTTCTTACGAGAAGCTTTTTCTGTATTTAAAGAAGAGTTTCCAGATAATGAAATAGAGTTTTCCAGCTTCTGTGCATTAAGACCTAAAAATGTTTTGCTACTGAAGGACACTCCACTGGAGCAGTGCAAATGTATAACGCATGAGAATTTTATCCTAAAATTAAAATCTTTTAAAATAAACTACGAGAACTCTTACTGGAACAACATTTTATGTGATTCAAAGTTAAAATCAAATTGCTGGCAAAATAATTGTGAAGAATGCCAAAATGGAAGTAAAATCCAATTACCTAATGTAAACAATGGAAAAAAAGAGACGATAACAGAATACATTTAAAAATAGAAGAAATAAGCTTGAGCTCCACAAAAACTTAATTTCAGAGTTACCTGGAGTCCTACATCATGTCAATATTAAAAAAATCCAGGAAAACGATTTTAAAAACGACAAAAAAAGTCAAAACGTGAGGATTCTCCAAATTGATTTCGCTATGTCATATTCATGTGAGTACCTGAACGAAGTTCAATCTGCTTTATGGAGCAGAGAAATTGTGACTCTGTTTACTGCTGCTTCATTTTTTGAATCCCATGAAACGTTTGTAATTTGAACCGACACAAAGCAAAAATATAAAGACAGTATCTTCTCATTTGTGACATATTTATATGACCGAATTTTTGAAGCTGAAAATGAAAAAAATTTTAAAGAAATCATAATGAGTGACGGACCTTCCTCCGAATTTAAAAACAGATTCATGGTCACTTTATTGATTTTCCTGTCCATTAAACACAACAAAAAATTTTAATGGAAATACTTCGCCACTTCACACGGTAAAAGCGTAATTGATGGAGTTGGTGGTAACGTGAAGCGACTTGTAAGCTAAAAAGCTCGAGGTCAAGGAAATGGTACCATCATCCAAAACGCAAAAGATTTCGCTACATTAGCAGCCACTTTGGTACCTTCTACGAAGGTTCTCTATATTTCTGAATCATAAATACATGATACGATCCAAAATGTTCATCCATGTGAAGCTGCAAGGCCTGTTCCGGGAATATCAAAATTTCATCATATATTAGTCGTCGGTCATAAAGTAACATGCAAGAAACACGCTTTAGATAATCACAGTGTTAAGTTTTCATTTAAAAAATGATTAAAAACGAAAACTGAATATCTGAATTTAATATCTTAATATCTAAATTTCGTACGAGTCCCGTACAAACGAAAGTGTCCCGTACAAACGATTTCATTTTGTTTTTTAGTCTCATTTTAATAAATATTTTTTCGAACTTTTAGCATTTTGTCATACCATGGTCGAAGAAGTCTACATAAGTATATTTTTAATTTTACAAAAATAATTAATTTTGCTAAAATTCTCCAATAATGTCAAAAAATAAAAGGTATGTTGGACTGCGGTTGTCCCGTACAAACAAATATCTTTTCATACTAATTACTGCCTATTTATGAATATTTTCAGGAACAAATAATTGATTTTGAAAAGCCTCTGTTACACTAAATTAATGTACCATATGCTTTGTACAATAACATTTCGGTTTATTTTTAATTTAAGATTTTAACTTATCAAATACGTACGATTTGTCCCGTACCAACAGTGGAATGCTCCTTAATAGGACCATGGTATTGTGTGCCGTGTGGCATGTGACACCGTCTAATTTTTCAATTTTGATTATAACGTTATGATTTTCATTATTTTTAAAAAAGAATGGTCCAATGATGCCACCGGCCCACAAACCGCACCAAGCAGTGCATTTTTCAGGGTACATTGGCAGCTCTGGAACTGCTTCTGGCTGCTCTTCAGATCAAATTCGGCAATTCTGTTTGTTGACGTACACATTGAGCTAAGAATGAACAAGCCCAATTGTGGAGAATGGTGACGTGTGACATATCGCGATCTTCATTGACACTGCCCGACACAGCAGTAATATTCTCCTCCGTACGCACTCTCCGCATACGGGTTGGTTGCTTAATGTCCAATAAAGCGAAACCGGCGCGAAATTTAGTCATAATACCTTGAATAGTCAGTTCAGTGGGTCGATTATGACAACCATAAAACGGACTTAATTTGCGAAAAACATTTCTCACAAGTCAACCTTTAATTTATTTTAAATTTAATTGAATTTGAATTACTTAACTCATATTTTTAACCGACTTCAAAAAGGAGGAGGTTCTCAAGTTCGTTGGTTTGTCCGTTTTTTTTTTTTTTTTTTTTTTTTTCAAATGTATGTACATCGATTACTCCTACAGCTCTTACCCGATTTCCGTAACTTTTTGTCAGCAGATAGATACCATGAACGCGGAGGTCCTTTTTTAAAAAAGTGGGTGAAATTCGACAAAGGGGCGTGTCAATATAAGAAAAACAATGTATTTCAGTTAATATTGACACAAGGGTACTGAAATTTACACTAAAAATACTGGAGTAGGCATAACTATTACAAATTACGGTCAATAAAGTGGGCGTTATTTGACAAAGGGGTGTGGTCATAGCAAAAAAACACTGTATCTCAAATAGTATTGACACTAGGGTGCTGAAATTTAGTACAGGGGTAGACACAATTTTTAAAAATTACTGTAAAGAAAGTGGGCGTTATTCGACAAAGGGGTGTGGCAATATTAGAAACACACTATATATCGAATAGTATTGACACTAGGGTGCTGAAATTTAGTGCATGGGTAGGCATAGTTATTACAAATTACAGTCAATAAAGTGGGCGTTATTTGACAAAGGGGTGTGGCAATATTGAAAAAACACTGTATCTCGAACAGTATTGACACTAGGGTATTGAAATTTAGTACAGGGGTAGACACAATTTTTAAAAATTACTGTAAAGAAAGTAGGCGTTATTCGACAAATGGGTGTGGCAATATTAGAAACATACCATATATCGAATAATAATGACACTGAGTGCTGAAATTTAGTACATGAGTAGGTACAGTTACTACAAATTACGGCCAAAAAAGTGGGCGTTATTCAACAAAGGGGCGTGTCAAAATTATAAAAATACTATATCTTAGTTAATATTGACACTAGCGTACTAATATTTGGTATGCAGGTAGGTGGGTAGGTAGAATCAATAAAAAAGTGAGCGGGATTGTACACAGGGTGTGGCACTTTAAGGAAAGTACTATATTACGGTTAATATTGATACTTGGAAACTGAAATTTGGCACAGGGCTAGGTAGAATCATTATAAGGTACGGTAAATACAGTTGGCGGGTTTAGATAAAGGGCGTGGCACTAAAAATTTCGAAGAAGCAGAAATGAAATATATCCAACAATTTTTCAGGAATTAACAAAACAAATTTTTTAAGAACAAAGTTTCATGTTTGAAATTTTTCTCAAGAATACTATTACATAAAATATTTCATATTCTCTAAAAAGGAAGAAATAAAAACTTTTTAACAAAAAAAAACAAACCGACCTCAAAATCACTACAAAGTAAAAAATAATTTTAAATAACTTTTCCCATTCATTTCTTGGTCATATTTTAAAAGCTATTTATATGTATTATAATATTGGAAATCTTATCATTTTCATTTTTTATATTTTGTTTTATTATCATCAATATATTAATTGCTTTATGAACATAAAAGCTTTGAAGTCGGCGCCCATCTTTGACACACAATCATGATCTTTTACCATCCGTGCACTATTTGGTGCCTTGGTGACACTGTTGTAATTTTAAAAGCTTTGTACACATTAAAATTCTCACTAAACTAGTTTGGGTGAGCTTGTAAAGCTCATATTGAATATGACATAGTGTGTAACAGCTGCACAAATAATGCATGGAACACATTGGCTACATTCAGCGTACTCAAAAATTGCCAACTGAAAGAAAAAAAATCGCTAAGAAGCTTTTATATTCATAAAGTATATAATATTTTTATGATAAAACAAATTAGAAAAAATGAAAATAAAAAGATTTCGACATAGTAAGATAAGCGCCGACTTTAAAGCTTTTATGTACATAAAGCAATTAATATATTGATGATAATAAAACAAAATATAAAAAATGAAAATGATAAGATTTCCAATATTATAATACATATAAATAGCTTTTAAAATATGACCAAGAAATGAATGGGAAAAGTTATTTAAAATTATTTTTTACTTTGTAGTGATTTTGAGGTCGTTTTTTTTTTTTTGTTAAAAAGTTTTTATTAACTTTCTGATTAAAAAGATACATCATACAAATTATATGCATGAAAAAAAAAATGAAATTATTTTTAATTTTATTGTCAGAGTCGGAGTCGGAATCGGAGTCGGTGCTTCAATACTTGGCGGAGTCGGAGTCAGAGTCGTGCTTTTTCGAACCGACTCCGCAGCCCTGAATTTAACTAAAAATTTTTGTTTGTAAAAATCGTGGTACCGCCCAGACAACATGGTACTTCCCATACAACTAAAATTTGTGACAACTTTTTCTCGTCGAATTGCACCAAATATTCCACTGTGCGCTGCATTTTAGGTAAATAAAATAACTCATACGCCATGAGTATTATACAACTAAAAGTCACTCATACGCCCCGTATACATTTATGCATAGAATGTATCAACAAGAGGCGAAGGTCCAAGAATTAATTTCTTGGACTTCTAGCAGCTCTAAGCAACACTTTTGCTAGCTTTTAATTAATTTTCAAGCAATATCAACAGCACGTTATTTACAGAAATATCTTGCTCTACATTGCATAGAGGGTGCTGTCGGCAAAATAATGTAAAATTTGGCATAAAATTCTGCATGAAAATACGCAAATTTATTTTCTTCTAATTAAAATAAAACAAAAATTCTAAAAATTTGCCTAAATACAAATTTTCAAATTGATAAATAATAAATATTCATGAATTATCAAGAAATATTCAATTTAAAAGCGTTGAAGTGCAACTTTTCTCATCAATGCACACTTCAACATATATTTGCTTATTAAAACACTTTTGACCGGAAGTTGTTGCTTCTAGCCAAGTGCTAAAATTCCAACACAAGCTGAGCTTGTTAGCTACCCTGTAATTTACCAGCTCTTCAACCCATCTGCTACGAATGCAAAAAAAAAAAATAGAAAGTTAGTGGTAATAAATTAGAAATTTTCTTCTTCAGCCAACAAAATATAACTCATTAATTAAGAACTTTTATAATTTTGCCTGTTTTATATTCATTACCTACTCAAGCTTTCAGCGAAACAAGCAGCAGCAACAAATTCAAAAATAACAACAACAACAACTCCATGCTGCTCCATAAATTCATGCATTTTTTATATCAATAAGCTTAGCAGCACTCTTGCTGTTTTAAGCCAATGAAAGGAACCCCAATTTGACCATTTAGTGAATGCTTTAATTTTTTTTTTGTTTTTTTGTTCTCTACTTCCCCTTCTTGCTCTTATCTTGCTTTGCTTAATAATGTTAAAACAAGTGCTTTGTATTTGTTATTTAAGTGTATGAGTGCTTGTGTGTTTGCCGAAGTATGTGTGTTCGAGTAATTCTTTATGCTCGTATGCTTATTTCTGTGCATTGTTGTTGTTGTTTTTGTTACCAAGCTATAGCAGCAACAGCAGCGGCAGCAGAACTTTTTTATAGTACTACACAGTTTGCTGTCTCTTGTTTTTTATTCTTTACTTATTTCTGTTTTTTTGCGCAATCAGCAGCTTACAGATAATAAGTACGGTCAGTTTCAGTTTTATTTTCTATGTTTGAGATTATTTTTATATATTTTTTCCTTCTTTTTTTTTTTGAGTTCTTTTTATATTTTTTTATAAATTTATGTAAAGCGTAACTGATTTGCAGTTGTAAAAATTGTTTACTATGCATACATTGTAAAAATGTATAAATGCCGGATTACATGGCGTATGATGAATATTAATTAATTTATGGCACCACATGTGGTTATTACTTTAGAGCTTATTTATGCTTTACCGTATTAAAAGTTGCTGATTTTACCCACAACCAGACATTCGAAATATTTTTTAATTTTTCTTTAAAAATTATTTTAAGTTTGAATTCGTGAAATAGAAATCAACAGCTGCTGAAGACTAACATATGAATAAAGAAGTAGTTCTTAAAAAAAAACGATGAATAACTCAATAGTTTAAATTTAGTTTTTATACAAAACTATTGATGACTTCACGAACAATTTTAGGATAAGCTTCACTGTTGGTTAGGACTTAAAGCTGAATTTATATTTCTGAATCATGGCTTCTTTGTTAACAAAATATTTCATAGATATAGGCCCAAACTACACTGTATTGCTTAGTCTGCGTGAAACCGGGTTTCTTAGGCAACTGAGGTGAGGCAGCCGACGTGAAGTGCGTGAAATTGAACGCACCAAAAGAGCTGTAGTGACGATCAACTGACAAGCACACATAAGCAATGTCGTCATATTTTATTTAGGGGTTCGTAAAAGTAACCACACTAATACAATCAAACACAGTACATGTTCGCGAAATAAAACTGGTTTCACGCAGACTGTCCAGTACAGTGTTTTTTTGAATGATTGACTGCTTGCACAGACTGAGTACTACAGTGTATTTTGAGCCATAAATAGTAGAGAGGTTCACTTCCGAAAACGTTTAAATGTTAAGGGGTGCGCCACTTTCATTAAACTAGGATATCCAATTGAATAATACGAGTCGAAAATTTAAAAATAAATTGTTTCTAGATTTCCCTCGATAAGCTTAAAATATATTTTAAATTTTTAAACCCGAATATAAGAAAAGTTATAACTCTCACATTAACAGAGAAATTGACATCATTTTTCTTAGTTAAAATACTACCAGGATCATGAAAATATAAAATTCATAGTTTTATATAAAACTCGTTACTTTTTACAGCTCAAAAATACAAAGACAATTTTTTTTCGAACAACAACAACAACAACAACAACAACAACAACATCAACATCAGCATCAACATCAACATCAACATCAACATCAACATCAACATCAACATCAACATTAATATTAATATTAACATTAACATTAACGTTAACATTAATATTAACATTCACATTGACACTAACATTAACATTAACATTAACATTAACATTAACAGTAACATTAACATTAACATTAAAATTAACATTAACATTAACACTAACATTAACATAAACATTAACATTAAAATTAACATTAACATTAACATTAACACTAAAATTAACATTAGCATTAACATTAACATTATCATTAACATTAACATTAACATTAACATTAACATTAACATTAACATTAACATTAAAATTAACATTAACGTCACCATTACCATTAACATTAACATTAACATTAACATAAACATTAACATTAATATTAACATTAACATTAACATTGACACTAACATTAACATTAACATTAACATTAAAATTAACATTAACGGTAACATTACCATTAACATTAACATTAACATTAACATTAACATTAACATTAACATTAACATTAACATTAACATTAACATTAACATTAACATTAACATTAACATTAACATTAACATTAACTTTAACATTGACATTAACATTAAAATTAACATTAACATTGACATTAACATTAAAATTAACATTAACATTGACATTAACATTAACATTAACATTAACATTGACATTAACAATAACATTAACATTAACATTAACATTAACACTAACATTAATATTAACATTAACATTAACATTAACATTAACATTAACATTAACATTAACATTAACATTGACATTTATATTAAAATTAACATTAACGTTGACATTAACATTAACACTAACATTAACATAAACATTAACATTAAAATTAACATCAACATTAACATTGACATGAACATTAACATTAACATTTACGTTAACATCAACATCAAACACAAAAACAACAACAAGAAAAATTGCGTTAGTTATGATTTCAACAGTTTTTTGGTGACAACCAACACTATTCTTAAATACCAAATAACACAATGAAACCGGAAAAGAACTATGAAATAAATTAGGATATGAATTAGGACAAAAATTAAAACACACCTAAAACACACCTTTCCAAGCTAGGAAAGATTTTCGGTATATTTGATAAAGCCAAGAATGTGGTCATGGATTAAAACAAGAGTTTGGACATGAGATAGTAGTAATGAAACACTGTCACGTCAAAAGCTACGGTGGTGTCTACGACACAACCAACTTTGTTTTTACTATACTAGCATTCCTTTACCTGATTTAACTTTTTGCTACCGTATGTCTGCTCTCAGCCACCAAAGTATTTTAACCGATTCATTCGTATGTCTGATCTCAGCCACCAGAGATTTTTCTTACCATTCCAGTCGTCATGTTTGTTTCGAGCGACCAAAGCTGTTTTACCACAGGATGAAAAACTATAAAATATAATTTTTACATAAAATTAAACACATAACTATGCTACATGTATCTAAAGTTCTAAATAGAATGAATGCATTTTATTTTTTTTTCATAATCTAACATATTTTTTATTATTGTTCTTTCAACGAAAATGAATTTCGACCAGCATGACACTGATACAGAGTTAAATCAAGAAAGAAGATTTCGACATGGACCACTCCAGTTTCATTTAAATACTTTTTATTAATTATCACTTGAGACCATTTTGTAATGTTATTTTTTATTAAAATTTTAAATGAAGCTACTTTTCATGAATTTGTTAACTACTTTTTTTTTACAAATTCAAAATAAAAAAAAGCAAAATTTTAAAATACAAAGTTGTTTTTTTTTTTTTTGGCTAAGGAAAAATTAGAGTTAATTTTTTCCTATTTGTGTGACTCAAGTCAATCAACAAGGAATCGATTTTAACAAGAACAAAAATGATTTCAAGCAAAATATGCTTAAATATCATTAAAAAAACCAACTTTTAAATTTAAATTCATAAAAGAACAAAACTTGCTTTTATACGAACTCATTCGGAAAAAATTCAGGACCAGAAAAAAATACCACAATTGAGATGAAAAATTGTTCAATCAAGAGAAATCATGTTAAAAAAAGTTGCAATCAAGTTTTATTTCTATTTGTTGTCGTCACTATTTGTACACTATAGCCTTTCTTGATGATGCTGTTGTTGTTGTTGTTGGGGTTGGTATTATTTTTGTTGTACCTATTGCGACGAACAAAGTTACTGATGACTTCGTCACCGTTTCCAAGAAAAACAGCATCAAACTGATGCTTAATGAGGGCGAGCAGAATGCTGAACTGTTGCTGTCGCTATTGTTGTTGATGATGCTTCTGCTTCGTTTGTTGCTTTATTTCAATTTTATTGTTGCTCTTCTAGTTGTGTCATTGTGACGGTTGGCACTTCATGGCATTACTTCACTTCCATGAAATGAAATAGAAACTTTCTCGTTAAGTATTTCAAAAGTCAATTTAACTGTCGCTTGTACTCTAGTAAAAGTGCGCAAAGGTGGCTGGCTCTGAGATACAGTGGCATAACTAGCAAGGGGGCCTAGCAAGGCAAATTTTTAGGAAACCCCAAATTTAGTTGGAAACCCCAAATTAACCTAGTTTATTTAGATGTTTATCTCAAAGATAAATTGTACATACAACATTTTATCACTACATCTTTGTTGCATGTGGGGGCGGGTGCTTGTGCAACTCTTGACGATTGCAAAACTTTTCCAATGAGCACAACAATATTGCAAAGTTTTTCTATGTGTGAGTAAAAGTCAGCAAATAAATGCGTGCGGATTTGTGCAAAGTTTCATTAACACTGTCTTTCCCTAAAAATTGAGAGGATTCTTATTTTTCTAAACTTCTCAAAAGTTAACTTTTCATTTTATGAATGCTTAAAACTATGTTTATGTTCTAGAAAAAACAAAACAAATTTTTAAAAATATTCCTCACAGCTATAACTTCATTGAAAAGCTGCTATTTTTAGCTAATTTATATTTTATTATTCTATTTTGTAATATCCAAAATCAGCAGCAGAACCAACTAGTCTGTCTGAATAATTAAAGTTAATAATTTCTGGTCTGCATCGAAAAGTTTGCTGATGTTCCTTTAATTAAAACTCAATTTAATTAAAGGCAAAACTTAATTTGTCATCAGGAGCTTCCGTGCTTATGCACAGAAAATAAATAAAAAAAGTTATGTAGTTTTCTGACAAATGATGAAGGTGTCCATAGCGATGATTTGGTGTCGTAGTCAAATAATGTAGTATTCATTAAAGCGTTGCCAAGAAGGATGAAATTATATTTATGTGTAATGACCGTTGCCACACCGACACAAAGTGATTTGACGCCTTATAAAATGTGGCCAAAAATAGAATGCTGGAAAAATAGAGTGCTTTGGTTTTGATAAAAACTTGTTTAAAAGGTTATTAAGCATCGTTGAGCTCGAGCTTTTTCTAAATATTCAAATTTTTAATTATTAATAAATTTTATTTGTATAACTTTGTGACAATTTATTTTTTAAAAGAGAACTGCTTTGAACTTTTGCGTCTAATCGTAATAGTTACATTTTTTTCCTTATTTTTTAATTTTTATTTTTTTTTTTTTTTTTAACTTTTAATCCTCGGAATTCTCTCCTCATAGATAGAGGCTTGAGAATTTTAGTTATTTATATAATGACAACATTCCGTCTTACTTCATAGGTTGCCAAAAAGATTTGAAAAAGGAATTTTTCGAAATATATCGGAGTTTCATTAAATTGCTTTTCGCCGTTCTTAGGCGATATGATAAAAACGATGGGAAGACAGTAAAAACTTTTCCTCTAGCCTCATAATAAAATAAATAACTGGCCATTTCAGCCCTTGAAAGGACTTTGACCTAGCTTCTTATGATCAATTCCTAGCTTCTTATGATCAATTCCTCTAGCCTCAAAACAAACTTAAAACATTAATGACGTTATCAAAATGTGGTGGAAATGATAAAGTGAGAAATAAACTACGAATTTGATACATGAAATTATTACTTGGTAATTATTACACTTTACAGCATAAAAAAAACTAAAAAACAAAAAAAAAACAAGGTTGTATGTAATGACCGTGCAAAAAACTATACGTGTATCGGCGCTTTGAAAGTACACGTCTGATTTTTATTTAAGGAGGGGAGGGGGTATGTGGGTGGCTAAAGTTCCCACCCTTTTGCACATTCTTATCGGCAGAGGAAACCAAGGGATCCCTGTTTTTTAGGTTAGCTTAGTAGATTTATATAAGATACTTCGAGGAATATTTTAACCCTCTTACTTTTCAATATAAGCGTCATTTTTATCTCTTTTGTGAAAAATTATTGTGAGTAATGACAAAAATACTCATAAAATAAAGACAAGGAATGCTATATCTCCAGACAAAATTAGAAAAACTAATTTTGACGACGCCAAGTCATGCAACATAACTGCAATATGGAATTTTTACTCACTCAGACTAGGTGCTATGGTCAATTTTCTCTTATGATAGTTAAACTTGGTTTGGTACTCAAACCAAAATTAAAAAAAAATTATAAAATTAAACTGTGGGCAACATGACACCTCGAAGACAACCGCTAAATGTAATAAAAATGAAAAAGCAACGAAAATTCGTTGCATGGGATAAAAAATCTGCGGCTTTTGGTCATATGGTGTGTTTTATGGGATTTTCGTAAAGGCGAAGTTTTCGGTCACATGATAAAAAAATAAAAAAAAA
This sequence comes from Pherbina coryleti, assembly GCA_943735915.1. Taxonomy (NCBI): domain Eukaryota; kingdom Metazoa; phylum Arthropoda; class Insecta; order Diptera; family Sciomyzidae; genus Pherbina; species Pherbina coryleti. Next base: position 154,185,950 of record OX030949.1, on the reverse strand, counting down.
AATATGGCGCCAATAGACCCCGCTGGGTCCCCTGGGGCACCGCTGGGGCAAAAGAACAAGCAAAAACAAAAGCAAAAGCAGAAGCAAAATCAAAATCAAACTCAAACTCAAATTCAAAACCCAAATCAAATTCAAAAGCAAGCGCAAAAGCAAACCAAAAAGCAAAAGAAAAAACAAAAGCAACAGCAGAAGCAAAATCAAAATCAAACTCAAACTCAAACTCTAATTCAAATTAAAAATCCAAATCAAAAGCAAAAGCAAAAGAAAAGCAAAAGCAAAAGCAAAAGCAAAAGCAAACGAAAAGCAAAAGCAAAAGCAAAAGCAAAAGCAAAAGAAAAAGCAAACGCAAAAGCAAAAGAAAAGCAAAAGCAAAATCAAAAGCAAACGAAAAAGCAAAAGCAAAAGCAAAAGCAAAAGCAAAAGCAAAAGCAAAGCAAAAGCAAAAATTTAAATCGAAATCAAAATCAAAATCAAAATCAAAATCAAAATCAAAATCAAATCAAAATCAAAATCAAAATCAAAATCAAAATCAAAATCAAAATCAAAATCAAAATCAAAAGTAAACGCAAAACAAAAAGCAAAAGAAAACACAAAAGCAAAAGCAAAATGGGAAGCAAAATCAAAATCAGACTCAAACTCAAACTCAAACTCAAACTCAAATTCAAAATCCAAATCAAAATCCAAATCAAAATAAAAAGCTGAACAAAAAGCAAAAGAAAAAACAAAAGCAAAATCAAAAGCTAAATCAAAATCAAACTCAAACTCAAATTCAAAATCCAAATCAAAAGCAAAAGCAAAAGCAAAAGCAAAAGCAAAAGCAAAAGCAAAAGCAAAGCAAAATCAAAATCGAAATCGAAATCGAAATCGAAATCGAAATCAAAATCAAAATCAAAATCAAAATCAAAATCAAAATCAAACTCAAACTCAAACTCAAACTCAAACTCAAACTCAAATCAAAATCAAACTCAATCAAAATCAAAATCAAAATCAAAATCAAAATCAAAATCAAAATCAAAATCAAAATCAAAATCAAAATCAAAATCAAAATCAAAATCAAAATCAAAATCAAAATCAAAATCAAAATCAAAATCAAAATCAAAATCAAAATCAAAATCAAAATCAAAATCAAAATCAAAATCAAAATCAAAATCAAAATCAAAATCAAAATCAAAATCAAAATCAAAATCAAAATCAAAATCAAAATCAAAATCAAAATCAAAATCAAAATCAAAATCAAAATCAAAATCAAAATCAAAATCAAAATCAAAATCAAAATCAAAATCAAAATCAAAATCAAAATCAAAATCAAAATCAAAATCAAAATCAAAATCAAAATCAAAATTAAAATCAAAATCAAAATCAAAATTAAAACGACAATGAAAATGAAAATGAAAATGAAAACGAAAACGAAATAAAAATGAGCATGAAAATGAAAATGAAAAATAAAAGAAAACGAAAATGAAAATGAAACTGAAAATTTAAGAGAAAATGAAAATTAAAGATAAAACGAAAATGAAAATAAAAATGAAGGTTATAATGAAAAAGAAAAGAAAATTAAAACGAAAGTGAAAATGAAAATGAAAATGAAAACGAAAATGAAAAAGAAAATTAACACGAAAATAAAAACAAAAATAAGAATGTTTGTAAAAATAAAAATAAATTAAAAATGAAATTAAAAATAAAATAAAAATAAAATTAAAAATAAAAATAAAATTAACAATAGAAACAAAAACAAAAATCAAAATATAAAAAAATAAAATTATATTTTAAGAAAAAAATTACAAACACAAAAATAAAGTTTAAAATAAAAAATTAAAAACAAACAAAAATAATAATAAAAACATAGATAAAAATAATAATAAAAATGAAAGTAGGACCCTAAAAAAGAGTGCAGATGAATATAAAAACAAATAATAAAATGAAAATAAAAATAAAAATAAAAATAAAAATATAAATATAAATCAAATTTATAAGAATATAAATCACAAAACAAACAAAAAAAAAAACTGCAGAATACATGTAAAAAATTCAAAATAAAGATATGAAAATATTTTTATGTTATTAAAAATAATAAACAGCGTATGTGCCTCAGTATTTGATTACACATTATAGTTCATGGTTTAAAATTAGTACCTCAAAATGCAAATCTGTAAACGTAGTTCAATTCCGCATGGCCTGGCATACCTAAAACTATCTTTAGCACATCATTTTTATACCCCCACGATTAAAAAAAAAGCCTTTTTGTCACTCCTTTTTTAACGCCCATAAGGAAGCGTGGTAGGTACAGAAAAGTATATCAGCATCATCACCCGATTCGATTTAGCCATGTCCATCTTTCCGTCCGTATATCTGTCCGTCTGTCTGTGATCATGATTGCAGCCGTAATTTTCAGGCTATCATCACGAAATTCAATATATGTATAAGTTTTAATCTAAAAAAATAAAGGTCAAGTTCGAAAATTAGCCAAATCGGTAAAAACCACGCCTACCTATTATACAAAATGACTTTATCAAAACGGAAAATATACTTCACGGCGTATACATTAGGCCGTGAGGTACATATGTTATGCCTCAATAAAATATTTCAAAATTTCACAGAAATATGAAAAAAACATTTTCTGATATTTCGTTCGGATTTTTTGATACCAAAATACACTAGATCTGTAAAAAAAAAAAATGGCCCGGAGGAACCGAAATTTTTTTTGTATGGTGGCAGTTAAAGTGTTGAATTCGGAGAAATAACAGAACAAGAATTTGGACAAGGGTTAGGAACCATGATTGAGATAGCAAAAAAATTATAATTACAGTATAACAGCCATTTTGGGGGGTGAAAAATTCCAAGTACTAGGCCAGTATAGTAAAAGCTCCAAAGGGTTTGGCGTTCTCAGGTCAAACTTTTTTTATAACCTTTTAAATTCTTTCTTTATCTTAGTGATTGTTTGCTCTCAGCTATAAATCAAGAACCATTGATTATATCACATTTTATTCTTCAGTAAAACTTATTGCTAAGGCTTAAATAAATAACTTTAACATTCATGTAGAAAAATAAAGTTTTACTATTTTTATCGAGTGTAATCTTGAAAAAATTGCAATTTTTTCACCTTTTTTCATCAATTTCCAATAACCAATAACCCGTCAATTACTCTCATTTTTGATATTTTGAGCTAGATAGGTTTTGTATTTAACACTATTAATTTAATTTATTAATTTATTTACAGGTGAGTGAGAAAAAAAATTAAATGAATTATTTAATTAAAAATGTATTAAATAAATAGAAATAAAAGTCGGACATGTAACATAACAAGGGTTAGGGTTAGCAACGATGACTGAGATAATAAAAAAATTAACAGAATGAGTAGTGCAAGGATTGTGATAAGGATTAAAACAAAGATTAGAAGAAGGATTAGTATAATGCTTAGAGTAAGAATTAGAACAAACATTGAGAGAGAAATTGTGATAAGAAGTAAGAAAAGGATAAGGAAAGCGATGCAGATAAGGGCTAAAATTTTGACATAGATCAAAATAAGAATTTGGACTAGGATTAGGACAAGGTGTAGGACAGCATTATCATAAGCATTAGAATAAGTATTTCTAAGTACAAGATACAAGTCAGAGGACACGGAACAAGGCTAAAGGTATATTAAGACCTAAAATTACGAAGGGTGTGGTTATACGGAAAGTTCATTTTCAAGTCTTTTACCCAATGTTATATTGTTATATATAGATTTTTATTTTTAATAGTTATAAGTCATTTTAATTTTTATTGTTTTTATAAAAATAACGAGGATGGAGGACGATCCTCACAAGGCAACGCGTGAGGGTCAAGGGGGCGATCTTCACATGGCAACGTGTCTGACTGCCTCAACCTGGTGAGGCCAGCATTATCCATGTCGAACTCGTCTCAAGTCGACTCAAACCTCTGCGTGGTGTCTTTTAGAAACGGCAAACTGGCAACCGTTAGTTTGACGGCTAATCTGAGCGGCGGGCTCCCCCTGCCTTTAAAGGGTTGTGCGTTGGGTTTGATGCCCACCACGTAAAAACAAATTTCAATGAAACGACAAAGAAATAAGATAAAAATGATCCCCAAATCTGATGACGACTACCGCAACCGAAAAACTGACAATGATTTACGGATATGCACCTGGAACGTCCGAACCCTTAATTGGGATGGTGCCTCTATCCAACTGATAGATATCTTAGAAAGATACAAAGCTGATATCACTGCAATCCAAGAAATGCGATGGAAGGGACAGGGTTGCTCACGGCAAGCATCCTGTGATATCTACTACAGCGGCCATGCGGAGAAGCACGAATTTGGATGCGGATTCGTGGTTGGCAAGAGACTACGACATCATGTTCTGCGATTCACACCTGTGAACAAACGACTTGCCATAATCCGTGTCAAGGCAAGATTCTTCAACATAAGCCTGATTTGTGCGCACGCTCCGACAGAAGATAAGGGCGATGAGACCAAAGACAGCTTCTGCGAGCGCCTTGAAGAGGCCTATGAGCGCAGCCCCCGCCACGACATAAAAATCGTGCTTGGTGACTTCAACGCCAAGGTGGGAAAAGAAAATATCTTTGGTCCAACAATCGGAAAGTTCAACCTCCACGACAATACCTCCGATAACGGAATGAGGCTGATTGACTTTGCCGCAGCGCGAAACATGGTCGTTAGTAGCACTAGATTCACGCATCTCAATATTCATAAAGCAGCTTGGCTGTCTCCTGATCAAAAGACGCGCAACCAAATTGATCACGTTTTGATTGACGGAAAGCACTCTTCCAGTGTTTTAGATGTACGCACGATCCGTGGTGCCAATATAGACTCTGATCATTATCTTGTCGCAGCCAAGATCCGTACACGCCTGTGCGCAACAAAGAATGCGCGCAATCCAGTACAGAGAAAGCTAGACGTCGAAAAGCTGCAATCAAAGCAAACAGCCGAAGACTTCGCTACTCGACTCTCAGTCCTGCTTCAAGAAAGCACTTCTCCGATCGACGATATATGCGCGCAGTGGAATCATATTTCCCACTCTATGCGTACGGCTGCCGAAGAGGTGATAGGCTATCACCGCCCTCGCCGAAACCAGTGGCACGACTAAAAGTGTCGCGACGCCAGTGCAGAAAAAGACGCCTCCTACAAAGCCACCCTGCAGTCGGCTGTAACGCGTGCTGCTAAGGAGCGATATAAAGAGAAGAGGAGGGAAGAGAGACGCATTTTCAGGCGAAAGAAAAGAGAAGCGGAAATGTGTGAGTGCGAGAAAATTGAGATGCATGCTGACAGGAACGAGGTCCGAAAATTTTTCGAAAAAATAAGACGGCTGGCCGATGGTTTCAAGACCGGGGCCTCTTCCTGCAAGGATGAAAATGGGAATCTAGTGACAGATATTCAGAGTACACTGATGATGTGGAGGGAACACTTCTCTAGGCTTCTGAATGGCGCCGACGACAACAATCCCGCCAATAGAGATGATATCCCGGAATCCCCAATTTTGGACGACAGCGTTGAAGTTCCGCTGCCTGGCCATAGTGAAGTCTTGAAAGCTATAGCTCGGCTTAAAAACAACAAAGCCGCAGGAGCCGATGGCTTACCTGCTGAGCTCTTCAAGAATGGAGGCGAAGCTCTATTTAAATGCATTCATGAGCTTCTATGCAGAATATGGTCGGAAGAATGCATTCCAAACGATTGGAACCTCAGTGTGCTCTGCCCAATCCACAAGAAAGGCGATCCCACAAGTTGCGCCAACTACCGTGGGATAAGCCTTCTGAATATCGCATATAAAGTCCTGTCGAGCGTACTATGTGAAAGACTGAAGCCCATCGTAAACCAGCTGATTGGACCTTATCAGTGTTGCTTCAGACCTGGCAAATCCACCATAGACCAGATATTTACGCTACGACAAATCTTGGAGAAGACCCTAGAAAAACAAATCGGCACACATCATCTTTTTGTCGATTACAAAGTCGCCTTCGACAGTCCAATAAGGAATCATCTATATTCCACCATGTCCGACTTTGGTATTCCTGCAAAGCTCATCCGTCTTTGCAGAATGACACTGAGCAACACCAGCAGCACAGTTAAGATCGGGAAGGATCTCACTCCTTCATTCGATACCAAACAAGGTTTCAGACAAGGTGATTCCTTATCGTGCGACTTTTTCAACCTGATGATGGAGAAGATCATCCGTGGCACGATATTCTACAAAAGTGTTATGCTGCTGGCGTATGCTGATGATATCGATATCATTAGCCATAATACGCGCGAAGTCAGCGCAGCATTCTCCAGATAAGCGAACGAGTCGAGTCGAATGGGTCTTGCAGTAAATGCAGATAAGACGAAATACCTAGTGTCAACAAATAAACAGTCCCAGCGTCTTGGAAACCACGTCACTGTTGACAACATCTCTTTCGAGGTTGTTAAGGACTTCGTCTACCTGGGATCCAGCGTAAACTCTTTCAACGATGTCAGTATTGAGATAAAGCGAAGGATAACTCTTGCCAACATGTGTTACTTTGGGCTGAGTAGACAATTGAGAAGCAGAGCCCTCTCTCGACGAACAAAACTCACGCTCTATAAGTCACTAATCATGCCCGTCCTATTATATGCAGCACAAACCTGGACGTTGAGCAGTTCTGATGAAAAGACTTTGGGATCCTTCGAGAGAAAAATCCTTCGTAAGATCTTCGGTCCAATCTGCGTCAATGGCGAGTACTGAATTCGATGGAACCACTAGCTGTATGAGCTGTATGAGCTGTACGCTGACATTGACATAGTTAAGCGCATTAAAATCGAGCGGCTTCGCTGGCTAGGTCATGTTGAGCGAATGGAAAACGACGCTCCAGAGAAAAAAATATTCGATTCAGTACCCGGTGGTGGTCAACGCAGAAGAGGACGCCCACATCTTCGTTGGAAGGATCAGGTGTTGGATGACCTGACCACGCTTGGTGTTTCCAACTGGCGCCAGCAAGCGCAAAACAGAAATGGCTGGCGCAATTTCTTATACGAGGCCAAAACCGACTTACGGTTGTAAGCGCCAGATAAGTAAGTAAGTAAATAAATAATGCCTCATTTTATCGAGAGATTCATAATTAAGAAAATTTTATTTAAGTTGAGTCATATTTTGCTACAATTCCTCAGCAGAGCTCTTCGTGTTAATTCAGCGACTTTAGAAACTGAAATAAAACTGGAAGTTGCCACACTTTTGTAGAAACAAACAAAAAAAAAATAAAGTTGCCATAAAAATATTTTTTTAAATATAAATAATAGCCATAAAAGTTATCATAAGGATCATATATTCTGCCATTGAAAGAATTTAACCACTGGTACACAAATAATCGCTCAAAATAAAACTTCAGAAATGACAAATACTTAATCCAGACAGAGCATCAATTAAACACAAGGATATAACTCTGAAAATGCGGTAAGATTTTTATTGATTTTATATTGAAAGCAACTGACTGAAAATAGAAAAAAAAAAAAAAAAAAAAAAAAACAAAACTCATAAAAATTTACTGCTTCACTCATACACGTCGCACTCGTTTATCACACATGAAGCGCGGCAAAAAAGAGCAAAAGATTGTTTATTGCTTGCAATTCGTATGCATATTTTTATGCATGACATCTGACTGCATGCATGCATGTGTCGCATGTATTTGAGTATGAATGTAATGTGGATGTGTCGCAAGCAACAAGTCGTAAAGAGCTGGCAATCATGCTGTTTGCCTGTCTAACTGTCAGTCTGCTTAACTCTGTAGAGCGTCGTTAATAAATTTTCAGCTTCGCTTTAACAGACTCCTAAAATTACAGTAAATCTTGTATAAATGTGTAGATATGCAATAATAAAGTAGTTTATCTTTGCATGTTCTTTCGAGTGTGAGTGTACTCTCACTACACATGTCGGTCCATTAGTGGGAATTCGAATTATTATGCTAATTTTGGCTTAATTGCATTTTGCAGTTAATACAAAAATATAGTACCTTCAAAACAGCTGACAGTGAGTAAGGCTTGTTCAAAGGATACCAGGCAGGATATTTCGTAAATTATAGCACTTTGATCCTTGTCAAGGCTGTACGATATATGTGAGAGGAGGAGAGCACTGTAGGCACGTATGCCTACGTTGCATGCACATTAAAGCACCCACACGGAAACGCACACACATACACACACTCACAAGTTCATGGTATGGCATGCAGAGCCATTCAGCAGGTGCTCGTTATGCGTTTACAATACAACGTCGTTTGTTATGTCGAGTTATGATCCTTTTATATGTGCGACAGTCGGCAAATGCAAATTTAACTTGCCTTACGTCGTCCTTGCCGCCTGACTGAATTTAGTGGCAGCTTAAATTAACTTTAAAATTTCAAAATCCAATTTGCATGCACTCTCCACTCCAAGTCAAGTCACTCTCCAAAGCTTGTGGTTTTATATAAATTCCAGCTTTAGCAGCTTCTCCAGCATCTTTAGCTCAACCAGCACTTATCTGGTGGGTGTGGTTGTCAGTTCATTGCCAGTTTTGTTATCTTTTCATCACATCTGTATTCATCACGCATCAGAGCAGCTCTTTTAAATATAATAGCATCGGTTGCCAAATGTGCGTGCCAAGCATGGCAGATGGAACAAACAGTGGCTTGAAGATCGTTCCTGGTAGTTAGCTTCGAAGCTTACTCTTAAAAATGCGCTTAATTTGAATTTCATAACAAGGAGTTTTGAAAAAAAATTGACAAGCTGCCAAGTAGACTCGGCAGCCACAATCTTGATGTTGGTTGTTGATTTTAGCTCACAATTTACATGATGACTATTATTAATTTTGTTAAAGATAACATTTTTGTATTTTTTAAGAGCAATGGAGGCAATAATTTTCTTTATGTATATCCTGCTGACTAGATAGATATTTTGGGCTCAAGAATTTTCGCTCAATAGCAGCTAAATTTACTGCTACGCATAAAATAAGGCACTCAAAGCGTTTGTTTGCCATTCACATGAACCACAATTATTGAGATTTATTCTATTTATTTATTTAAGCGTAAAGAAGCGACTCAACTGCGTTGAGTTGCCAATTCCACTGATTTAATGCGAAATATATTTTGAAAAAGTCATACAATTTCAAGGTTCAACCCACTTGTCAAGAGAAAATGTCAAAATGACAAGTAAGCTGTGTGTATTTTCTTCAGTTTGGCGGAAGAATTTTTATTCAGTTTGCAACTGATTGACTACATGACACATTGAATATGAATTTGATTAATGCAGGTGTTGAAGTATGAGTTAATCATGTTGATTAACGGCTTTGGTAAGGATGTTGAATTTTTTTAATGTCGTCAAATGTTCATGCGTGATAAATATTTAAACTTTATGAATTTATAAATAAATGAGCTATACGATGAATGATAATATTTGTCCTTGTTCCAGATGAAAAATTGATTTCAAATAGAAATTATTATCTTAAAAAACTTCACTAAGGATATTAGTGAAGGCTTCAATATTGACATTCTTCCTTACTTACTTACTTATCTGGCGCTTACAACCGTAAGTCGGTGGCTTGGTATAAGAAATTGCGCCAGTCATTTCTGTTTTGCGCTTGCTGGCGCCAGTTGGAAACACCAAGCGTGGTCAGCTTATCCAACACCTGATCCTTCCAACGAAGATGTGGGCATCCTCTTCTGCGTTGACCACCACCGGGCACCGAATCAAATATTTTTTTCGCTGGAGCGTCGTTTTCCATTCGCTCAACATGACCTAGCCAGCGGAGCCGCTCGATTTTAATACGCTTAACTATGTCGATGTAAGCGTACAGCTCATACAGCTCGTGGTTTCATCGAATTCGGTACTCGCCATTGACGCAGATTGGACCGAAGATTTTACGAAGGATCTTTCTCTCGAAGGCTCCCAAAGTCTTTTCATCAGAACTGCTCAACGTCGAGGTTTGTGCTGCATATAATAGGACGGGCATGATTAGTGACTTATAGAGCGTGAGTTTTGTTTGTTCGTCGAGAGAGGGCTCTGCTTTTCAATTGCCCTACTCAGCCCAAAGTAACACCTGTTGGCAAGAGTTCTCCTTCGCTTTATCTCAATACTGACATCGTTGAAAGAGTTTACGCTGGATCCCAGGTAGACGAAGTCGTTAACAACCTCCAAGGAGATGTTGTCAACAGTGACGTGGTTTCCAAGACAATGGGACTGTTTATTTGTTGACACTAGGTATTTCGTCTTATCTCCATTCACTGCAAGACCCATTTGACTCGACTCTTTCGCTAGTCTGGAGGATGCTGCACTGACTTCGCGCGTATTATGGCCAATGATATCGATATCATCAGCATACGCCAGCAGCATAATACTTTAGTAGAATATCGTGCCACTGCGTCTCAAATCAGCAGCTCGGATGATCTTCTCCATCATTTGGTTGAAAAAGTCGCACGATAAGGAATCACCTTGTCTGAAACCTCGTTTGGTATCAAATGGAGGAGTGAGATCTTTACCGGTCTTAACTGTGCTGCTGGTATTGCTCAGTGTCATTCTGCAAAGACGGATGAGCTTTGCAGGAATACCAAATTCAGACATGGTGGAATAAAGATGATTCCTTATTGGACTGTCGAAGGCGGTTTTGTAATCGACAAAAAGATGGTGGGTGTCGATTTGTTTTTCTAGGGTCTTCTCCAAGATTTGTCTTAGCGTAAATATCTGGTCTATGGTGGATTTGCCAGGTCTGAAGACACACTGATAAGGTCCAATCAGCAGGTCTACGATGGGCTTCAGTCTTTCACATAATAGGCTTGACAGGACCTTATATGCGATATTAAGAAGGCTTATCCCACGGTAGCTGGCGCAAATTGTGGGATCGCCTTTCTTGTGGATTGGACAGAGCACACAGAGGTTCCAATCATTTGGAATGCATTTTTCCGACCATATTCTGCATAGAAGCTCATGAATGCATTCAAATAGAGCTTCGCCTCCATTCTTGAAGAGCTCAGCAGGTAAGCCATCGGCTCCTGCGGCTTTGCTGTTTTTAAGCTGAGCTATAGCTTTCAAGACTTTACTATGGTCGGGCAGCGGAACTTCAACGCTGTCGTCCACAATTGGGGTTTCCGGTATATCATCTCTATTGGCGGGATTGTTGTCGTCGTCACATATTGACATTCTGGTAGTTATAAAAGCGCAGTTATCAAGTTTTTCCTCTGCTCCGAATTTGCGTCCATGTCGCGGATCTGCGCACATAGCAAACGGAATAAATCTCTGTCGTTAGTCAATCTTATTGTCGTGTAACCAATCCTAAGTAAGATATCTTCATCTGTAATTTTTGCGCTCCTTAAGCGTTTTAGCGGGAATTAACGTACTGAACTCTTTTTTAAGCCACGAAATGTCGAGCAAGCAGTTATCCATTCATTATCGTGTATACCTGTCACATCATCCTTTGCGGTCTTGCCATGCATTTGTATCACAGAAATGTAGCAGGCTCTCTCCGACTGGTGCTTTTGTTCCAGCACTGCTCGAAGGGTCTCAACGCAAACCACATCACCAATATAAGCTCCAACGATGGTCGTTGTCGTTAATGTTATGAAACACATAGTACCATGCTGCACTTTGAAAAGCATAAAAGCTTTGGATCTAGTTTGATCGCGCGACGTGAATATGTCGTCACCGCCCCAGCCAAAACCGCGCGGCATAGCAAGGCCTCGTTTTTTCGGTCTTCCCGTCTGAGACGGACGACCGCTGAAGAGAACAGAAGCCTATTAGTGTTTATTGTAGACAAGGGGGCAGGTGTCCCCTTGGCAAGTAGTCGAGATTCGTGGAATTGATGCCCAACTGATAGATCTTCCGGATGTTAATACCATGCTAATACAATACACCAATGTCCATCCAAGCATCTCCTAGGCGTCACTTTCATGACTCCAGACGCGACTTGTTATAGTAGTTTCAACACCGGCTAACTGCAAACTATACTTAAGTGTATATTTAAATTAACAACTATACTGTACGGATAGCAACCAATGTAAGAAGGCAACCGTACCAATTATGTATGATTAGTTGAGTTACCATCCACATTGATTGGTGGAAATCGAGAGCCATCTAACATCTCTGAAAATGTATGGACATTGCCACCCGGTTGTACAATAGCGCAACTTCACGCCGACCCAATATAGGTATGCTAGTGACATTGAGCTACCACAACCAGCACGATACTCTCCGAAGGTCCAGCAATAGTCTCCCGGACAATATGGATTTACCTCGACACAAACTCATACACACCGACACAAATTACATATCATACTTGACTGTGTAGACAAAAGTCACTACTATTGGATATGGCATCGCATATTGCGAATGACTTTTTGTTTTTTTTTATTTTTATTCACGAGTTCCCCCCTTTCAAAAGGCGCCAACCTGCAGGCGATTCTTACGCATTAAAACTTCGTCCCTTTGTAAGCCCCGCGGTACCGCTGCAAAGCGGATGACTTCACGGGGCATGGGAACAGCACTAAGCTGAAAACTGCATGGCTAGTAACCGACGTTTAAGGGGTAAATAGACATGAAGTACTCTGCTCAGCCTCCTGTATTTTGCGAACACTCAACTCTTTGCAGTTCTTCTGTTATGGTTTTAGCGAGGGTACTGACGACTGGCCAGTTCGCTTCGCTTTTCACCATTAGGACCACCAAGCCTTGTTGTGTCACAGTTTCCCTGAGACTATTCGAAGCCTCAAGGCGGGTATTATCGAACTTGGGGCACTCAAATAAAGCATGATTTGCATCTTCCATTGTATTTGAAGAGCAGTGTGAGCAGTATGGATTTACTGCGTGCTTAAATTTAAAGAAGTATACTCTGAAGCACACATGTCCGCTCAAAATCTGTGTCAGATAGAAGTTCACTGAGCCGTGACTTTTTTTGCACCAATCTTCTATGCTCGCGAAGGGCTGGTATGTCCAACGACCCTTCAGAGATATATTACAGCGGTCTTGCCACTTCGTCATGCTTCCTTCTCTAGCAACTTTCTTGCAAATGGACGATCAATAGCTATAGAGCTTGCTAGGACTAATGCTGCATCTTCGGAAACTGTTCTGAAGGCACAACATACCCTGAATGCGCTGAGTCTGTAAACAGATTCAATACCTCGCCGGTAAGACTTCGTCTTCATTGCTGAGCCCATACCGTTGACCCATACATCACGATGGATCGTACTACATTAAGAAGTAGTGTCCTGCGTGCTTGTTTGAGGCCTCTCGTATTAGGCATTATCCCCGGTAGGGCTATACATGCGTCGAATGCTTTTTTGTGGGTATACTGGAGATATTGTTTAAATGTTAATAGGGAGTCAATCATTACAATAAGGTATTTAATAAACGGATTTGATTGTACCACCATCCCGTTAACATTTATGCTTGCAACTTCTATCTTTTTGCGGCTGCTTATGACCACCGCCTCCGTTTTATGTCTATCGAAGCAAAGTCCGACTGATAAAAACCACCTATAGATAATGCCAATTGTAACACTACTGAGTGCCTCTACTTCTTGGTGGTGTTTTGCAGTGGCGACAACCGCTATGTCGTCCGCAAAACCGAACATCTTGACGCCTGTGGAAACTGTGAGTCTAAGAACACCATCGTACATTACGTTCCATAACAGGGGCCCTAGGACCGATCTCACACCACCGGAGACGTAATACATCTTGACGTCTTCGTGTCAGCGTTGGCAGACCTGCCAATACAAGTGCAAAATTTTTGTTTTAGTATGTGTGTTCGAGCAGAATACTAAAAAAAAAATACTTTTGCAAATTCTTTTGTACTCATTACGTAAAATGAGAGGATAAACTATTTTTGATAGAGAGATTAAGGCTCATAATAAGTGTTTGAATAAAAAAATAAATAAATTCCTATTCAGATCAAAACATGTTTAATGCATTCATATATTGCGTCTGTACAGCATCTAACGAAATTATTTTCGCATGAGATGATTGCTCCACGAAGTGCAAGCGCAAACTGATTCTATGCTAGCGTTGCAGAAGTTCGGTACCTTCGAACACACACGACTTGTATGTGAAAGCCGAGTGGCTCCGTAAGCATCTCGTGTGCATCACTGCCCTAGAGAGATAGCGTGGAATTCCAAATTCTGCAAGCGTTTTCATTATATTCTCCCAGTTAGCGGAGTTAAAGGCGTTGCGCACATCCAGCGTTGCCACGAGACAGTACTGCTTTGCGCCCTTCTTCCATCTTGTACCTTCAATAGCTTTCTCTACCATGTTTGTTACAAGATTTATGGCGTCGGTTGTGCGTGAACGTGACTTTCGGAACCCAAACTGTTGGTTCGAAAGTCCTCCTCTGGCTTGAATTGCTTCTTCAAGGCGATTACACAGCACTCGCTTGAAGATCTTGCCTATCGTGTCGAGAAGACATATAGGTCGGTAGGCCGGGGGATCATCCGGAGAGCCATAACCCTTTGGTAAAAGCACGAGCTTTTCCATCTTCCATTGTTCGGGGAATATTGCAAATGCCTGTGAGTGGACATAAGTCACTACTTCTACTCCATTTCAACTCTGGTATTCCGAGATTACTAAGGTACACTTTTCACCTCGGAGTTCCTAATCTGACACCTCATTTAACACTTAGTTAAACACTAGTTTTACAGTTAAATGGGCCAGTCTTATTCAAGACTATCCATAAGATATGCAATTGTTAATATGTCAGTGATAATGCGTTCGTGTGTCTGCCGAGGTAAAGACTATCCCCATGCTAACAAATTTTTAGGATAATTTCTTTTCCTTCGTTGGCATACGCTACCATTGATTTAGTCAACGGTTTAACCTATTCCTCAGATTGGGCGACCAAATCCAGGATCTGGTCTTCCAGGATCGTTCTACATTTACACAGGATAAGGCGAACCCATTTCCTGCGACCATCCTCCTTTATTCTGAATTTGGACAGGCTGTTCGTGAGAATAGTCGGAGTTGCTGATGAGAACAGTGTTATGAGTCCAAGTTTATCTAGGCCTTGAGACACCTAAAGGTTCAGAAACAACCACGAGACTGGAGAAAATTTTTCAAAACGTCAAAGAGTCCAACCATCTGTATGCGGCCACAAAATCAAAGGATGTCGTTCATCGCGGCACACCGGCAGAAGCGTTTACTGAAAACCGAGTACCACTTTCGTGGGCAAGGACGTAAATTTCCAAATCAATGGATTTTCTGAAAAATCTGGCAATCAATTGCTTGGATATGTTCCGTCTGCGGAAAACTTTTGTCAAGTTTTGCTCACTTTGAAAGACCCAGACTATAAATTGCTGCTTTGTTTCGGGCTCATAAAAGTAGATTCATGATTCATCACCTGTACTGATGTCGTAGATGTGTTTTGAATCACCTTCGCTGTATTTTTGGAATATTTCCTTGCAGCAATTGACATGAGCCCAAGCAGCGTTTTACAGTTTTTAGGTGTGATTCTACATCACGAAAAGTTGAACAAAATTAATCGATGATGTATAATTTTCTTGTCAATCCACGTCGAAAATCGTAAAAAATTATTACTCAAAAATGTTCACGTGTTATTTCCGTTTTTTTGCTGAAATAAAATTTTCAAACCACTGCACAGTGGTTCCACTTGTATGGGAGAGAGTGACATAAATAGTTAGAGTTTGGGTATTAAGTTGAAACTTTGTCTATCTACACGGGGCATCTTTCTTGTATGATGAAGTCTAAGCATATTTTTTGCTTCCGTTCCTTCCTTTGGTCTTTTTTTTAAAGGACTCAATTTTTTAAAAATATTAAAAAATAAAATTTGTGCATATTTCTAGTCCGAGACATAGAGTATATATATATATATATAGAAAAGGCCCACTCCAAATTTTAAGTTAATCGGTCTATTAGAACTTGAGATATCATGTCAAACGTATTGGAAAAAGGATTTTTCAAGAAAAACGCGTTTAAAGATTTGTGCAAAATTACAGGCAGTCAAAGCCAAATAAACGAGCGCTGTACTTACATTTCGTTAATAGGCGATATAAAATATATAACAATGACCTGATGGATTTTTCTCCAGGTAGTCAGAGAACGTCAGCCGACTATTATTCGATTCGCTAAGGCAGCACCGGTTTACTCGCTGCGTGACTTAAATAGCTATAACTCAGTAAATAATTGAAATTTTAAAAATTTATCTAGAGGCAATATTTTTTAGACCTAATCTTTGAAAATGTGGAAAAAATTGCACACAAGGATACCCTCTTAATATCCTAAACTAGCAAAAGAGAGTTACATGGTGCAACTCTTTGGCGATTTACTGAAAAAGGGGGAAAATCGCGGAGAGCTGGAGAACACCGATATAAAACCAAGACATTCATCTTTCATTTAAAACAAAAATCTGCTCTGGGCAAAGATGGGAACTGATCTTTACTATTAATTCATGTGAAATTTAAAAAAAAAACATATACAAAAACCTGAAAACTCGCACTTTTACTATAGAAATATTTGTAAAAATATTGCTTATGACACATTTTTAACACATTATACAACGAAGAAACCTTGCTTTTATATTTCCATTCTTTTAAAATTGTTTTTTTATTATCAAACGGGCTTATGACTGCATTGATAATGCTTATAAGTGCACTCACGTCAAGTGCTTCTATTAATAAATAACTTCTACTAAAACAAAAAAAAAGTTATCTGTAGAGTTGTGGAAACTTGAAAGAAATTCTCCCGATGTAATAATCGCTTGTGGAACTCTAGGTCTCAAAAAAGAAGCCAGAGGCGGTTTTGAGACATAAAAAATTAGGAAAAGAAATAGGATTGGAGTTAGAATAATTGAAAAGACTAGAGTTTGGTTTTTTCGGTCTTACCTCGACAATGGTTTATTTAAAAGAGACTTAAAGTATATTTAAAATGGTAGGAAAAGGCCTAATCATTTCTTCAAAAATAAAAAATGGCGCATATTCGAAAATGCAAGATGCGCCATCTGTGACTGAAGTTCATTGCAGCAATAATGATTTATGTTAAGACATAAAAGGTTTTCTACATATACATTATCGAATAATAATTTGACATTGGAAGAGCATGTTAACATCATTGATTTTTAATAAAATTGACAGCGATTTCTCTAATTTTGTCATATGAAGGGAATCACTGTTCCGAATCGATCCATCGATTTGGAGTTCTTCAAAAGAGCGAAAGTGCTGATCCTCAAGGGCATGCGTCATCGACGAAAACAAATAATAATCGGAAGAGGCAATGTCTGTTCCCATTTCAGCGTTTCAAGAAATGTTTTGACCGGCTGCGCAACATGTGGCCGAGCGTTGTCATGTTGCAGAATTACCTTATCGTGCCTTTGCTCGCATTCTGGCCGTTTTTGCTTTACTGATAGGCTCAAATGCATCAATTGAGTTCGATAGAGTTACCTTGTGATGGTTTCACCCAGTTGTAGCAACTCATAGGACACCACACCCAATTGGTTCCACAAAATACAGATCATTACCTTGCCACTGTAATATTCGGCTTTGGCGTTGATTTTGACGTATGGTCGGATGGTTCATATGATTTTTTGCACTTGGGATTATCATAATGAATCCATTTTTTATCACCTGTCTCAATACAATGCAAAAATCCTTTTCTTTTTTGCCGTCTCACGGCTTCAATTCGTACGGCACTCAGTATCCTATCTTTTGGAGCATTTTACGCACACATATATTGTTGGTTGAGTCACTCCCAATGCTTTTGCGAGTTTCTCGAACTTACATATGATAAGCTGCTTTCATCATTCGATGTTTTTCAGCTGCATTTTTCTTCAAATGAAAGCATAAAAGTAAACTTTCCCATCATCAGAAGCCATCTAAAAAAATCCTTTAAATATTTTTTTGTACATTTGTAGATGTAAAATTTTCAAATGGAACTGTTAAAATACATCTGGTAATGCTTAGTGTTGCCGAAGCGCAAGACATATGAGGTAGCCCTCATATAGCGTATTATGAGGGCATTGGCAGTATAACAGCTCTATTCTGGCATAATCGTCACAATCAATTGATACTGAAAAATTGTGATCATTTTGATTCGGTCTCTATTGATTCGTATTCAGGTTGAACTGTCACAAGCAAAAAGCTTTAGAAATTCACCACATCATTTTGTAAAGCTTTTTGAATTGGTCACCTTCTTTTTATATCAACTTGCTCATCAGTTGTCACTGAAAAATAAATGTCGATACTTTTTTGTGTAACAATGAGCTGTGAGATATGCTGAATTGACCGCGATACCGATGATTTTCTCATGGAAGTCGAAAAATAATTGCCGACATAGTTAAGATGAGAGCCATTAGCATAAAAATAAATAGTTGCCAAAAACCTCAAGGCAAATGGTATGGACGTTCTTCGCTCATCATGTGGTTGGAGCTCCTCAATTAAATTCCAAACACACTGTATTCGGCAGTCGAAATGAATTTGCAAAAACGATTTCGGTGTCCTAGAAACCGTCTTCTTAAGATATTCTCTTCTTTTTGTTATTATTGTTTTTTATAAAATTTTCTTTGTATGAATTTTTCGCTTGTGACCTTCTTAGCTGCTTGTCACTATTTTGATCACTATTGATGAAAAAGAGCTTTTAAAAAGTGCTCAGAATAAGAATTTGTATCAATTGTGACTTCTGTATCAATTGATACCGAGGTGGCTTTTGTGACTTTGTTAGAATAGAGCTGTAAGTAGGACCTAAGTACCTTGAGTGGATCACAGTGAAAAGTCATACAAGACTACTGATGAGTTGGTGTAGTAGCTTTTGAAACTGTCTGTCTAGTCTGCTGTGTGATTTGCTCTAAACAGAGCCGTTGTTGTTGTTGTTGTTGCCTGTTGCCTTCATTGTCTTCATGTTGTCTTGTTGTCTTGTTGTCAACATACTTGGCCTAAAGCTCAAATTTGTTTCAATATAAATAATGAAAGGTCACATTAAAAAAATTTAAAATTTAACAAATTTCTAAAATAAAACAATTTGTTTCCAAGCCAAATTGCTAGAAAAACTCATAAATTCCTATAGCTTTAAAGTGTCTTCATTAAAGATATAAAGTTGTTGAAACGCAAAATATCAAATTAACTCACACTCAACACACTTAGAAATATATGTATGCATGAAAATATATTTATAATTATATGTTTGCTCAAGTAAAAGCTTATTCATTCGCTTGGCAATTTATTTTGGCTTCTTTGCTACTGATGTCCTCTGGTGCCTGATTTTCGTGTGAAAATGACGCATTCTATCACTTGTTTGAGCTGTCAGTTTAAAATGTCTTAATTTCTTTCGCCTCAACTTCTACCACTGTACAAAGACTTTTTAAAGCTTACTCAGCATCTTTGATACTTCCTTTTAAAATTTGTGGCTTCTGAATTGTTGTTGACCAACATCAACAACAATACCACCAACAACACCACCAACAACAACACCACCAACAACAGCATTGCCAACCGCATCATTAAATGTTGAACCCACATTAAGTGTTGTGCGTTAGCTTTGCTCCCTGCCTTGTAAATATGTTTGTGTAGATGTGTAAGTTTGTCTCTGTGTGTGTGCAAGTGTTTTTGTGCGTATTTTTTTAATGTATGTTTGCTTATCAGTGTGTGCTGCCATTCACTGACCGCAACTTTAAATGCAACAAAATTACATTTAATGTCTTTCGTGTTTAAATATTTGTTCAAAAGGAGCAGACAGGGTGTAAAATAAACAAAAAAATTCAATATTATTGAAAGAAGTTGAAAGTGACTGAAAGTTTACTGAAGAAACGTGACATGCTGGCGGGATGATACTCATTTTATAAGTAGGTCAAAGTATTTGTGTGTCAGTGGTGATAATGTCAGATATACACGGAAGGATTTTCTTAAGAAAAATTATTGAAGCATACTTTTAGACATAAAGAAACTATATCGAAGTTATTTTATTTAAACGCTAAGAATTGCAATTGTAGCATAGTTTGAATTCAAAATATTTATATATACATATATATTTTTGTTTTTTTTTTTTTTTTTTAATTTCAGAACTGCTCAAGCTCAGTTCTATGTCAAAAAAAAAAATACAAAAAATTTTCACAAGCATTAAAAGTAACAAATCACAAAAAAAATAAAAAAAAATATATTTACATATTTATATATATATATAAGTATATAAAAGAATGACATTCAAATTTAAAGCACAAGAAGACATCTGCATTAATCATAGCTCAACAAATATTAGACGTTTGACTGTTTTTATTTGTGCTCACTTTGCATAGCTTCCGTTTGTATCTTATTTTCTTTATCATTTATTCGCGTCATACTCTCATTTTCCCCAAACTACTCATGCTACTTATATTCATGAAGTAATGGTGAAATTTCAATTCGTTAGAATAGAAATAAAGCAAATGAAAGAAATGTATTCATTCTTATGTTAATAATTCATATATTCCAGCATTTAGATATTTCCTGATGACGGCACATGAAGCAAATTGTAAATTTTTTAAGAAATTTTTCTCGAAGGACTTACATTCTACTTTCATGTAAAGCAAAAGCAAAGTAAGCATATTTATTTAATACGGAAATTTCATAAAATTTGTGCAAACAAGGCACAGAGATTTGTTTGCGCAAAATTTTTTACTTGAGCTGTACTATATAATAAGAGATTTTATTTCCATCTCAATACAGCTCAAGGAAGTTTCGCTTAAATATTGCAAAAGTAGAAAAGTAATAAAAAAACCCCCTATTTATAAAGTAGATAGGAAAAAAAATATTTTCTTTTACTTTCAAGAAAATCTTTCTTCTTTATTGAAGTGGAAATAAGCTGTGGGAAAGTGAAAAGATTGTGCTGTGCCCATAAAAGAGTTTTCTGTTGGGGGCTAGCGTATACGTAACATTAAATGCTTCCAAGCTATTTTATCGTAATATGATTTATGATTTTTGCCATTATTTATGCATTCAGCAATCTGTGAGTCAAACTTGAGTACTTGCTGTAATACCCTTTCTTCGATGCTATTGATTGTTTATTGCCAATTTGGAAAGAACTTAAAGGCAAAAGAGAAAATCTAAAAGCCATATTTAAGCTACCTTTAAGCAATATTGCCTCTAAAATAAATTCCACAGGCGTTCATAAATATTTAAAAATAATAAAAAAAAAAGGTCCGATGCGAAACCGCAGTTTACACCTTAAAAAATTATTTTATTGATGTACACTCCACGACAAAAATAAAGCATATACCTATGGGTCATTCTTTTACAAATCGCACAACTTATTTAACTTGACATTTTAGAATCGGCTGAATATTTTTTGAAGTGAAACTTCTTTAGCCGCGATGGGGTGTAAGACCGATGAATCAATTCACCGATGAAACACTTCGCCATGAAACGCTTTGGCGTGTTTTTAACATAGTGTTACGCAAAATTGGAGGAAGATCCTCACAACGCAACGCTTGAGGATCAAGGGGGCGATCTTCACATGGCAACGTGTCTGACTGCCTCAACCTGGTGAGGCCAGCATTATCCATGTCGAACTCGTCTCAAGTCGACTCAAACCTCTGCGTGGTGTCCTCTAGAAACGGCAAACTGGCAACCGTTAGTTTGACGGCTAATCTGAGCGGCGGGCTCCCCCTGCCATTAAAGGGTTGTGCGTTGGGTTTGAAGCCAATCACGTAAAAGCAAAATTTCAATGAAACGCATAAGAAATAAGATAAAAATGATCCCCAAATCTGATGACGACTACCGCAAACGAAAAACTGACAATGATTTACGGATATGCACCTGGAACGTCCGAACCCTTAATTGGGATGGTGCCTCTATCCAACTGATAGATATCTTAGAAAGATACAAAGCTGATATCACTGCAATCCAAGAAATGCAATGGAAGGGACAGGGTTGCTCACGGCAAGCATCCTGTGATATCTACTACAGCGGCCATGCGGAGAAACACGAACTTGGATGCGGATTCGTGATTGGCAAGAGACTACGACATCATGTTCTGCGATTCACACCTGTGAACGAACGACTTGCCATAATCCGTGTCAAGGCAAGATTTTTCAACATAAGCCTGATTTGTGCGCACGCTCCGACAGCAGACAAAGACGATGAGACCAAAGACAGCTTCTACGAGCTCCTTGAAGATGCCTATGAGCGCAACCCCCGCCACGACATAAAAATCGTGCTTGGTGACTTCAACGCCAAGGTGGGAAAAGAAAATATATTTGGTCCAACAGTCGGAAAGTTCAGCCTCCACGACAATACCTCCGATAACGGAATGAGGCTGATTGACTTTGCCGCAGCGCGAAACATGGTCGTTAGTAGCACTAGATTCAAGCATCTCGATATTCATAAAGCAACTTGGCTGTCTCCTGATCAAAAGACGCGCAACCAAATTGATCACGTTTTGATTGACGGAAGGCACTCTTCCAGTGTTTTATATGTACGCACGATCCGTGGTGCCAATATAGATTCGGCTCATTATCTTGTCGCAGCCAAGATCCGTACACGCCTGTGCGCAACCAAGAATGCGCGCAATCCAGCACAGAGAAAGCTAGACGTCGAAAAGCTGCAATCAAAACAAACAGCCGAAGACTTCGCTACTCGACTCTCACTCCTGCTTCAAGAAAGCACTCCTCCGATCGACGATATATGCGCGCAGTGGAATCATATTTCCCACTCTATGCGTACGGCTGCCGAAGAGGTGATTGGCTATCACCGCCCTCGCCGAAACCAGTGGCACGACCAAGAGTGTCGCGACGCCACTGCAGAAAAAGACGCCGCCTACAAGGCCACCCTGCAGTCGGTTGTGCTGCTAACGCGTGCTGCTAAGGAGCGATACAAAGAGAAGAGGATGGGAAAGAGACGCATTTTCAGGCGAAAGAAAAGAGAAACGGAAATGCGTGAGTGCGAGAAAATTGAGATGCATGGTGACAGGAACAAGGTCCGAAAATTTTCGAAAAAATAAGACGCCTGGCCGATGGTTTCAAGACCGGGGCCTCTTCCTGCAAAGATGAAAATGGGAATCTAGTGACAGATATCGATATCCAGAGTACACTAATGATGTGGAGGGATCACTTCTCTAGGCTTTTGAATGGTGACGACGACAACAATCCCGCCTATAGAGATGATATCCCGAAAACCCCAATTGTGGACGACAGCGTTGAAGTTGCGCTGCCCGACCATGAAGTGAAGTCTTGAAAGCTGTAGCTTGACTTAAAAACAACAAAGCCGCAGGAGCCGATGGCTTACCTGCTGAGCTCTTCAAGAATGGAGGCGAAGCTCTATTTGAATGCATTCATAAGCTTCTATGCAGAATATGGTCGAAAGAATGCATTCCAAACGATTGGAAAGTCAGAGTGCTCTGCCGAATCCACTAGAAAGCCGATCCCACAATTTGTGCCAACTACCGTTGGATAAGCCTTCTTAATATCGCATATAAGGTCCTGTCGAGCGTACTATGTGAAAGACTAAAGCCCATCGTAAACCAGCTGATTGGACCTTATCAGTGTGGCTTCAGACCTGGCAAATCCAGAATAGAGACTAGATATTTACGCTACGACAAAACAAAACCCTAGAAAAACAAATCGACACACACCATCTTTTTGTCGATTATAAAGCCGCCTTCGACCAACATTCCAATAAGGAATCATCTATACACCACCACGTCTGAATTTGGTATTCCTACAAAGCCCATCCGTCTTTGCAGAATGACACTGAGCAACACCAGCAGCACAGTTAAGATCGTGAAGGATCTCAATCCTTCATTCGATACCAAACGAGGTTTCAGACAAGATTTCTTATCGTGCGACTTTTTCAACCTGATGATGGAGATGATCATCCGAGTTGCTGATTTGAGACGCAGTGGCACTATATTCTACAAAAGTATGATGCTGCTGGCGTATGCTGATGATATCGATATCATTGGAAATAGTACCGCGAAGTCAGTGCAGCTGGAGAATGCGAAAGTGTCCAGTCAAATGGGTCTTGCAGTGAACGCAGATAAGACGAAATACCTAGTGTCAACAAATAAACAGTCTCAGCGTCTTGGAAACCACGTCACTGTTGACAACATCTCCTTCGAGGTTGTTAAGGACTTCGTCTACCCGGGATCCAGCATTAACTCTTTCAACGATGTCAGTATTGAGATAAAACGAAGCATAACTGTTGCCAACAGGTGTTACTTTGGGCTGAGTAGGCAATTGAGAAGCAGAGCCCTCTCTCAACGAACAAAACTCACGCTCTATAAGTCACTAATCGTGCCCGTCCTATTATATGCAGCACAAACCTGGACGTTGAGCAGTTCTGATGAAATGACTTTGGGAGCCTTCAAGAGAAAGATCCTTCGTAAGATCTTCGGTCCAATCTGCGTCAATGGCGAGTACCGAATTCGATGGAACCACGAGCCGTATGAGCTGTACGCTGACATCGACATAGTTAAGCGCATTAAAATCGAGCGGCTCCGCTGGCTAGGTACTGTTGAGCGAATGGAAAACCACGCTATAGCGAAAAAAATATTTGATTCGGTGCCCGGTGGTGGTCAACGCAGAAGAGGACGCCCACATCTTCGTTGGAAGGATCAGGTGATGGATAACCTGACCACGCTTGGTGTTTCCAACTGGCGCCAGCAAGCGCAAAACAGAAATTGCTGGCACAATTTCTTATACGAGGCCAAAACCGACCTCCGATTGTAAGCGCCAGATAAGTAAGTAAGTATGTAAGTTACGCAAAATTAAATACTTATAATATATTATGGACACTAGGGTGGTCCTTATTCCAAAGAAAAAAATTATTTTTTCTTTAATTTCGCGGGGCACCATGTAATTTGGTTGTGTACCATAAGAACGTATTTCATTATTTTTTTTTTTTAATTTTTTCAATGACATTTAGAGGTCGCTACCAAGGTTTGAATTTTTAATAAAAACTCAAAATCTGTGTTTGTTAGAATTCTTTATTTTTATACCCAGGTCTTACAAAATATTACAAAATTGTTATTACAATATTATTGTTGTTGTTATGAATTAAGATATTATGTAGATATCTGAATTGCTTACTTTTAAGATACAAGGGTTGACTTGTTGGTATTAGGGCTATACTCAGCTATGTCGTTCACTACTCACAATGAATGAACGATATTTGTGGCAGCTATATAATCAGGGTCTTCGATCCAGGTTTCGACGTCTTTTTTCAAAAAAATTAATGAGAGACATAGGATCTGGAAGAATCTTAAAGAATTACTACTCACGAAATTTTCTACATTTTTTTCGTGGATATGTGCAATGTCAAGGTTTATTCGTTTTAAGCAACCATCTGGGCCTTCAATTTTGAGTGCTTCTATCATTTTTTTCTTCTCATACTTTCTGAAAGTTCGTCATCGAGAAACGCAAGTGTTTCGCAAGCTCTTCCGACAAATACCACAAATGATTTAAAATCTTTTTCAGCGCAACAGTAGCTATATTTGTGTTAAAGCTTTCAAAAGCTTTGAGGTCTTTTAATAATTATAAGTCGTTTCTTGGTGGTGACTGACTGGTAGAGGTTTGAAACCAATACTTGACATAAATTAACACCGTGAAAATACATATTTCTCTCACAGCCTTTTCGTCCTTCTTTGCTAGCTTAAACTGATGCTTAAATAAGTAAATTTTTAAAAAGTATAAGGCTCTTGCCATCCATTTAGCTCGATGTAAACCAGCAGGTCTCCGAAATAAAACGCCTTTTTCAGGAACACCTCCTAAGAAAATGATAGTAAGAGTTCTCACTACAGTTCTCTGTAGTGATCTCTGTACTTGAAGTTGGTTTTTGGCAAAAGTAATCCTGTCTGCTGCCACTTCTGCAAGATTTATTTTTGCCTCAGCGTCATCTGTTATTGTTTTGAAGTCGCTTTGGTCAATAGTGTTCCAATTGTTCTTAAAACTTTTAAATAATTGTATATCAGGACCAGTAGATGGGGCAAGCGATTGATCACTACAGCTGACAACATAATTTTCTTTATGTGGTGACGACAAGCAAGCCAAAGTATATTTTTATCCATTTTGCGCTCCAAAAGAATGCATACTCCACTCCTTAAGTCGGGGTTTACAGCAGTAGTGTCAAAACACAAATATTTTACTTTATCGCTCAAATTACATGAATTTATAGATTCATAGATAGCTGACGCACATGCTTCGTTTCGTCCACGATCCAATTTTGGAACGGCAAGTAGTTTATCAACTCCATGTCCTGATACCAAAGTTGGCAGCCGATCTACAGTTTCGGGTCCAGTAATGTCTTCTATAAGTTTACCGTCCCAATGGATTGTAAATGACGAATTAGGTTTAAACTCGCTCCTGAGCGACTCTGCAACAGCTTTGTGTTTTTTCACACGAATAGAAGATTTAATTGATATTAAATTCTGATGAATCACAGCCTGCACTTTTCAAAGTATATGTCACGACCATAGTTTCTTGTCTGTCACTCAATTTAGAGACATCAAGACTGGAAGCTAATTGACTGTTAATAATGTCTTTTCGAGCTCGCTTCTCAGGTGGCTGCATCTTCGTTAATTCTGATATACATTCGGAGTCAGACGAAGTTTTTTCTCCACTTGTGGGGGCAGATGACGACGAAAGAAATTATAATGAAGAAAATTAGCGCTTTTCTGTTATAGACGAGATATCTTTGTTATCACGCTCGCACAATTTTTCAAGGCGTTCTGTTTTCTCTTTTCTTTTTTTACATTTGCTTAAACTTTTTCTGTTCACTGAACCAATTAAAAGTCGGCTAATAAAAACAACTTGTCTTCTTCTAAAGCAGTGTTAAACAGCTTTGCCCCAAAATACATTCACAAAAGCAAAAGCACCCCAGCAAATATTATGACTTTTAAAAGAGTCTTTTAAGACTCATATAAATGAGCTTTTATCGTTATAATGCGCTCAAAAAAGACTCTATTATGAGTACATTTTCGTAGGTTTCGGGCCTCAAAATATGATTCATAATAATGACTGCTTTATGCCTCATATAAGACTCAAAATTTAGACTCTTTAAAGACTCATATTTAATACTCTTTTTAGACTCATAATAAAGACTTTTTTAGAGCTCATATAAATTAGTGTTTTTGGACTCAAAATTAAGACTCATTTAAGACTCATATTTAATACTCTTTTAAGACTCATAATAAAGACTCTTTAAAGACTCATAGTAAAGCCTCTTTTATAACTCATATAATAAGTCTTTTTGAACTCAAAATTAAGACTGTTTTAAGACTCATTTTAAATACTTTTTTAACATTCATAATAAAGACTTTAAATGAATATTTTTTTAGAACTCATATAAATGTCTTTTGGACTCAAAATGAAGACACTGAGGACTCTTTCAGAACTCGTAGAAGTAATTATTATCCGTTTAGGCTGAAATATATTTTTACATTCAAATTTATTTAAAATATTTGATAGTTGAAAAATAAAAAAAAAAAAATGACAACAATATCTTTTTTAAAACATTTCAAATAAAAAGTAATAGTAGAAAAATTTAAAGTCATTTTAGAATCATATAAAAGACTTATTTATGAGTCTTTTTATTGCGTACTCATAAAACACGCATAAAAAATACTCTTTTTAGAGTCTGATTTCTTAGCAATCATCTTACAATCATATCAAAGACTCCTATTAGAGTCTTTTTGTTGCGTGCTCATAAAACACGCATAAAAAATACCCTTTTTAGAGTCTTATTTCTGAGCAATCATTTTACAATCATATAAAACACTTCTTTATGAGTCTTTTTATTGCGTACTCATTAAACACGCATAAGAAATACTCTTTTTAGAGTCATTTTTTTGAGCAATAATTTTAGAATCATATCAAAGACTCTTTTATGAGTCTTTTTAATGCGTACTCATAAAACACGCATAAGAAATACTCTTTTTAGAGTCATTTTTTTGAGGCACTCAGAAAATGTTTGCAGGGATCTCACATACAGCACGACGAAAACTTCAGTTTGAAATTCACCGTAGAGCAGTCAACATCTATGCTGCTCGTCTGCTTATGGGCTCAGTTTTATCAGATCGTCTTCTTACACTGAATAAAGTTCATTTAATTAAATTTAATTTATGTAAAATTTAATTTTCACTAATTAACACATATTTTTTTTTTATAACTGTTGATTTTTCAAAATGCTTTGCAATGTCGGTCATGTGTTTTTACTCCAGTTATTTCTATGATTTTTCTGGCAGTGAGGTTAGAATTCGGAGATAAACACGCTCATCTCAGCGTGTAACCGCTCTTTGACGTCTAATACTGACAGCTTTACCATAATTATCAGAATTTATATTAAGTTTAAAGTCCCTTTACGACTTCTCTTTAGTTTTTTTTTTTATGATTTCACCGATTTTTATATTTTTATTATGAAGATATTCGGCAACTAACACTTTCGTACATTTTCCACACCTCATTTTAATTAAAATTTCTTTGATCCTTATAAACTGGTGTTTCTTTTGTGGCTTAGGGGTCGTCCATAAGCTACGTTACCAATGTAGTGGCAGGAAAGTGCTTTGAAATTCACAAATATGAGTAAAGGTAGAGGGGGAAATATTATTTAGATATTGTTACGTTACCAAAAATTAATAAAAAAACTCTGGTAAAATTTTTATTAATAACACCCAATCATTTCAAAACATTTCCATCCTTACATCTTCGCGTTTACCATCTTAATTGATTTTTCTTTGCTTGCTTTTCGGCACTTGTTTCTTCTGTTTTGTTGCTTAAGTTAAACATCCTTAGCTTAAGTTATTGCATACTTTTTTTTTTAATATCTATCCTACAAATTTATTAAAATTAAAGTTTAAAAACAATCTAAAAAATTATTAAAAAAGTATTCATGCACGCTGCTTAAGCGGCACTAAGCTTTTTCTTTCTTTTTTATTGCCTTGCTGCAAAAGCTCCCTTTGATAACGCTTTGTTTATAAGTATAATCGGAAAAAAATGAGCAAAAGAACAATGTAAATTGTAAAATAGACATAATCGAAAAAAATAGGAAAATGTTTAAAATAAATAAGTAGTAACCATAAGCAAATGTAAATATAAATGCATTAAATGTCTCGAAACACATCTTAAGCCGAGCAGTGGTGTCACAGCAATAACAGATGTGCTGCCATCTCTGTGGTAAGCAGCTGATAAAAAGCTTTTATTAGCAGTGTTGCTAAGTTCGCATTGCAAGAATGGTAGTTTAAATAAAGTGTTGTACTCAACAAAATCCCATTTGTGCCTCTTTTTGAAGTGAAACTTCTTTGGTGGCGAGTGAAACCTTAGTCGTGATGATGTGTAACTTTTTCAATTTTTTACCATAAAATGTTTGCCGCAAGCAGGCATTGAACCTTGGACTGTCGCAATCATTGAATAAGAACCGGACGTTCTAGCATTATAGTAAATTGATGTTTTTAAACGGGCAAACAAAATGCATTTAATATTGTACGCGTCCTTCTTTCTTTCTAGTACACCAATGACACAAACCAGTGCCTTTCAAACATTTAATTTTCATTCTTAAAGTATGCACGGAAAATTTATTTTTCGTGAAGCTTATAATAATGTCAAAAGAAAATATTTATATAAAAACTTTTGCCACAAGCAGGCTTTAAACCTCGGGCTGTAGCAAGCGTCGAATAAGAGTTGGGCGCTCTAGCGTCATGCTACATAGGTGCTTTCAAAACAACAAACAAAATTTCAAATAGCAATTAATATTGCATTAAATATTGGGACGATCGCGAAGGCATGGGTTCGAATCCTGCGGCTGGAGGGATTTTATTTTTTTAAATTATGCCTTATTTATTATTTCTTAATACAATTTATAATAAATTATTTTATAAATTAGCAATTATACTTAGCGATTTATAAATTACCAATTATTATGAGGCAAATAATTTATTTCTAACTTCGTCTTGGCAGCTCAGACGGAAGTTCGTTTAAACTCCGCTAAAGTAGAATCTAGCTCTATTTTGATATTGATTGGACTGAAACGTTTGATTGAAAGTATTTATGTATTTATTTATTTGGCCAAACAAGGCAATTACTTATTCTATCTTAACCCTTTCAGACCGTGATGCATCGCTTGTGCGGGTGGGTTCTATCTTTAATATTTCCACTTTTATTTAACGAATGTTATAAAGAACGAAATGAATCGATGGTGCTTGTTATTGTTTACTTTTGTTTCTCACACTGTTCCGCGATTCGCTTTACCGTTACTTGAACATGCGTGGAATTCTTGATAAACTTTTTAGTTTTGTCAAAATGAGTCGCAGAGATTAGTTGTGTCTTCAATTACAAAAAATATAAACAGTGTAAAACTAGTGAAGTTCATGCATTTGAACTAAAAAAATAATAAATTTTGATGTTTCAAATAAATTTGAATCATTTGTTGCTAAAAAACTGGGTTTCAGATAAAGTTTTAAACGAACGCATCAAAATTGTTCGTGTCCTGAAAATCCTTGAAGGATATGTAAATTGCGAAACCTAAACATTGAGAATATTTTCATACCATATAACGACCATACATTCCAAAAATCATAAAAAAATGTTCAGTAGATAAGCATCGCGTCTGAAAGGGTTAATTTAATCAAACTTAATCTAACAGAATTTTTCTTTTTTTATGATTAAGGTGAATTGCAAGATGGGCGTATCCGCCCACAGGATTGACATTATTTTTACAAAACTATGTCTTAGAGGGATATGATTAAAGATGAGATGAATATAAATGTGATGTGAAAGGAGATTATGAGGACGGGAAAAGGATCTTGTAAAGATTTGTTTTGAAGGAGACTTTAGATATTCACTTATGGATGGTGAATAGCTGTCACTGATATTAAATTCTTTACAACATCTATTAATTGGCTCATTATTGGCTTTATAGTATGGTGCTTATGCTCATATAACATTCGTGTGTGTCTTGTATAGATTCCAGTCGCTCACTGTGTAAATCGAAAGCAGGATTCCAAATAATGCATCCATATTCCAGAAGTGGGCGTACTAAAGAACAATATAACGTTTTGGTTACCCATACATTTTTAAACTCTTTTGCGCGTCGTTTTATGAAACCAAATTGTTTACTGGGTCTTGATAGGATTTTATCATAATGTAGATGAAATCGCAATATACTGTCTAAAACGACTCAGAAATCATATCGTTGATTAACATTTTGAAGTTCTTTACCATTGAGTGAGTAATTGCTATTAGTGATGAGATTTTTTCGGGAGAAAGTTATTGTATAGCATTTGTTAACGTTTAGAAATAGTCTATTCTGATTGCACCATTGTTCTAAAACCCATAGTTTCGATTGTAAAAAAGTCACATTAAGTTCAGAATTGAATATATGGTACATTTTTAAGTCATCTGCATATAATAAATGTGGGATATCAGACAAAACATCGGATATGTCTGGTATAAAAATATTGAACAGAAGTGATCCAAGATGACTTCCTTGTGGCACACCGGATGTGACAGAAATTTCCTTGCATAGGAAACCTCGAAAGTAAACAAATTGGGATCTATCGTAAAGATAAGACTTAAGCCAATTGAGAAGGGAGCCTGAGATTCCAAACCATTCCAGTTTGGAAGCTAGGATATTATGATCAACGAGATCGAAGACCTTGCTAAATTTAGTGTATATTGCATCAACTCAATGTCCTTTTTCCATCTTGCCTAATACATTAGAAACCATAATCATAAAATTCGTTGTAGTTGATCTATCATTACGGAAACAATGTTGCTGTTCATTGACTAATGGATTTATAAAACCGGTCAGTGTTTCGCATATTATTTTTTCGAACAGTTTTGGGATAGCAGATAATATGGCAATACCCCTGTAGTTTTCAATTGACCTTTTATCACCATTTTTGAATATTGGTGTGAGATGAGATGTTTTCCAATGAGACGGAAAAACACCTTTATTAAGTGATTTATTGAAGATTATTTGTAAGGGCAAGAGCAGTGAATCTACGCATTGAATATGTAAATTTGGGGGAATTAGGTCAGAGGCTGGTCCTCTCTTTGGATCTGGCTCGATTATAGCTGTATATATGTTTTTCATCATGTGTTAGTTCGATGTGATTGATTTGAGGTGATAAATTAGTGATAGAAGGAATGTTGTGAGATGTGTTTGTACACTGAAAAAAAAAAAGATACAGTATACCGTGTATACAGTAAAGAAGTGAAACTTCTTCTTTGTATACTCTTTTTCTTTTCTAGAATAAGAACCATTTTAGTGTAAAGGCTCGATTATGCAATCGTAAAGCTACGCAACGTAACGTGGCATAGAGTTCTATCTGGAATAGAACCCATCGCTGCGCTAGGTTACGTTACGATTTCACTAACCACTTACACTTATTTTTCATAAGATAGAACTATACGTCACGTTACGTTGCGTTGCTTTACGATTGCATAATCGAACCTTAAAAGAAAAGAGAAAACTTTTTAAGCAAAAGAAATTCAATAAAAAGTTTTTATAAAAAAATATTCTGTATATTTAATATTCATTGGTATGGACCTATGGCCGAAAAGCAATTAATTTGATAACCAATTTGCGTCGTATTTACATATAGATGTGAATACAGAATACAACTTGATATATTTTTAGTTCAACATATGTATACTTATTAATAATAATATTTCGATATAAAATTATATAACTACAATGTGTATAAAATAGTTATCTATTCAAAGAACTTATTCCAACTTTTCTTGCGCACAGTGTCAAGTTAGCGTCATGGGCGACAGCATATGCTTCATGAATTTGGGTTTTTATATAATTTTATATCGCAATATTATGAATAATAATATAATATGTCTAATATGAGCCAAATTCATAGAGGTTATATTAATATATTGAATTAAAGATATACCAACGTTGGTATTCTAAAAAAATATTGGCATGGCAGCCCTAGTATGAGAGTTTACTTTGCGAAAATCATAATGAGCTCAGGGCTACTCTCTTATTCACTTCTGCTTCGCTGAATCTTTCTCTCTTCTACCCGAGTCATGGCAACCCCCCTGTCTACCACACATAGAACGCAATCAGCACACAATCTGCGGCTTTTGCCACCCAGCGATAATCGAAGCGTTTCAAAAGCCCTAAACAAGCGCTTCTGCCATAGCGCTTCACACATCTGAAGCGCTTTTTAAGTAAACCAAATTCATATTAGGTCTGTTTCCGTACTCTACACTGTGTAAGATTTGTGCAAGATGCGTGCAAAAGAGTAAAAACGAAATCTGAGAATAGTTGCAAAAGTACGGAAACAGCTTCTAGTAAGTTTCAAGCACAAGACAGCTGATTTTGACTGCAGACGGCAGCACAAAATTTAAAACACTTTCCCTCAAATTATTACAAGTAATTTTTAATGCAAAACTTAATTGTTGTTAAACAATTACTTAATTTTTATTTATTATTATTTATTTATTGTGCGTAAATTTCTTTTTAGGTACACAATTTGTGAATTAATTTATCGCAAAACATAAACAATTATGAAATGTAATTTGACATTTGCTTCTTATTGAGGCTTGTTCTTACTTTACTAGAAGTCTCGAGTTCTAGCACTCTCTGTGCACTTTGTGTGCTCGAGAGAGCGATTTTATGCTTGTTCTTCTTCTCCCATTTTAAGCACAGAAAGTACGGAAACAGAAAAAAGTGTCCCACAAGTTACACAGTGTGCGTACAGAAACAGACCTAATAAAATTTATATTGGATATCCTAGGATGAAAGCTCTTCTTAACAAACAAATAGTTAAAAAGTTCTTTAAAAAAAACAAAAAAAAAAAGCGAGAAAATTTGTTAATATGCGAGTATCGAACTCGCACCGCTCGCATTACAATCAAATGTCTTACTGCTGTGCTATTTTCCGCTGTGTTTGTTATGAACAAAATGTGTATAAAAACATGAGCTCCACAACTCTGAACTCTGAAAAGCACATCGCTATTTCTAGGAACGGATAGGATTAATTGGTATATAGAGTAAATTTATATATGAGGAGTTTAGCTCGTTGGATAGAGCGTTGTCTTTACAATCGTTAGTTCGCAGGTTCGATCCTCAGCGGTGACAAGTAAATTTTTTAAGTCTTTTATATAATGTATATCTCTCTCATTCTCTCTACTGTAAAACAGATCTTTCTTCTCTATCGTGTAACGAAATGTAGTAAATTGACCTTGAAATTTCACTCCTCAATATTCTCATTCAAATTTCGAAGCGCCGCCTAAGAAGTTTCACTTCAAAAAGTTAGCTCAAATTTAAACACAATGTGTTCACAAAATGTGTTGTTAATTTGACTTTTTTTTTTCATATGTTTTTCAAAATTTTTAAATACATTTGCTCTTAAAAAAAATAAAAAAAATAAATAACTGGCCATTTCTGCCCTTAAAAGGACTTTGACCTAGCTTCTTATGATCAATTGTGTTGTGCGTGTTATTAAGTTTGTACACAATTGACCGAGAACCGGATCTACATGCTTAACGCCGACTCCGAACGGCGATGAACGGAATGTTCTCGTTCTCAAGATGCTTTACATGGCATTTTGATTACTCTCTAAGGTTTGCCATTGTCTGCAGAGAGGTGGTGGCCGTACAAAAAAATTATTTTAATTGAAATAATTTTCTGTCGCTGCTGGTGTTCGAACCTGTGTCTCCAAGGTTCTTTGACATAGCGGCCACGCACTTTAACCAACTACGCCACGGACGCCACCATTTGCTCTTACTTTGACGAAATTTGTTGCAAGCTATTTTTTAAATACAAATATCGTCAAATTAATAACAATTGTCGTCAATTTTAAAACATTTTTTTTCCAGTTTATTTCTATATTAGTCTATAGAAACACAGAATACTTCCTTGAAATGATCTGCGTAAAGATTGCAAATCTCTTGAGTGTTAGAGGATGTAGCATTGCCTTTGAACATGGACGAAGGGTATCCGTTTGATCCGTCTTTGGCTGTAGTAATTCTTTCTCCAATGAGATTAATATAAAGATTAAAGGCTTCTCTTAAAATCTTTGGATTTTAGAAAAAATTCTTGTGAAAACTCTTCATAACAAAGTATTAATTCGGTTCATCGGTTACGTTAATGGTGGATTTAATGACTTTATAAAATTTATTTCTCTGATTTCTTAGATTTCTAAGATTTTTATCTAGCCATGGTTCCGAAAGCTTATCCTATTTCTTTATTTTTGGGTCATGTTTGTCAACAATTGTGAGGACACGCTGATAAAAGAGTGTGACTGCACTATCGAGGTCAAGTGCTGATAAATCGTTCCAATCAATAAAAACGAGACAAATTTTTATGCTATCGTAGTCAGCATTAAGCAAATCGTATACTATTGAGTTATTATATGAGTATGCATATTAGGGCGGGTCAAATTTATTTGTGATGTTGGCCCCACCCTAGCGGTGGGTCTATGGGTCATTTTAAGAAACTTTGGTGAAAAGAGTATAGATATATCTTGAAATCGTTTTTCAAAATAGGTATTTTTTCAAAATATTGCATTAAAAAGACAAAAAAATATTTTGTTTAAGTGTATATATGGGGGTTTTTGGGGTCAAGGAATCAATTTTTGACGTTCAT
The DNA here is from genome assembly GCA_943735915.1 of Pherbina coryleti. NCBI lineage: Eukaryota > Metazoa > Arthropoda > Insecta > Diptera > Sciomyzidae > Pherbina > Pherbina coryleti. The sequence goes on along the minus strand of OX030949.1, from coordinate 154,150,466 downwards.
TTTATATATGAAAACCACCCAATGGCGTTTTGCTACTATTTTTGCATTTTATCGCTTCTTTTTGGAGAAAATTACCGAATTTGTTGGGAAAATTGACAAGTACTGCCCTTGCCATATTGCAATTCCAAATTTTAAATAGTCCAAAATGTTCAGTATTGAAAATAAGGTTAGGTACTCATACACGACCTACTTAGATTTTATTAAATCTTAGACAAAATATGCGATTTCTCTTTGTTTTTTTTATTTTTTTCTTCAAAATTTCAATTTAATTTTTCAGTAGAGAAAAACATTTTGCGCACTAAATATAAAAGGGTCACAACTTTATATTTTTAGTGCAGAACTCTATCGCTTTTCGAGGTAAACATTGTTTTGTTTCAGTTTTTTCTATAGAGCTTAAACAGTTTTTTGCCTCTCCTGAATATTGTTTTTTTTTTTTTTTTGAGTTTGTGCCTTTTTACATTTATTGTGCGATACGTAAATTCAAAAAAATTCAATACAATAAGGTGGTATTGCTTTATAAAACTGAAATAAACAATTAAAAGAATTGCACAGTGTCAACAAAAGGAGTGATATTGTTTAGAACAAAAGTATTTCTTGCTTTCAACTCTTGGTAATTTCTTACGCCTCTCTAATGTCGCCATCATATCTCGATTCTCTTCTAAACTCGTTTAAAAAACGGTCGCCAGCAATTGAACATGTTTTCGGTTCCTTGCATGTGTAACGGAATTCTTGGATCAGGCAGCGGTGGATTTTTGTATTCCAAATATTTTTGCAAATGATCATACGGAATGCTTTGCGTGAACGGTGGTTCGAATAAAATGATATCGTCTTTAGAGTCAGTCATATTCATATCATCTGTGCAATTGAAGTTAACAATAGGCCTTTGATAAACTCGAAGTTGCATTGGGTCGTCCAAGTTGTTTCGATGGTGTTAAATTCTTTTTATACCAATGTCGCGTACCTGTTTTTTAGCATCAAACAACATTGCTAACAAGATATTTTCCTAACGTGCGTAACATGCATTGTCTTAAATTACATTTGATCTGCCTCCGTACGCACTTCAAGTTTCTTGAAGTTGCTTGAAGGCGTTTCTTTGCTCATTTTTTGAGCTCGAAAGAGAAGAAAAACAAACAACATGTCACTCTCTCGAGTCTCGAAACCCGCTTGAACTTCGCTTGGACAATTTCTTCGAGTACGATAAGAACAAGCATCAAGAAGAACAAGAAAATGTCAAATTAGTGTAAATAAATTTGACACTGCTTACGTTTATAGGCAAAATCGGCTTTTTTTGTGCTTGAAACTCGTTAGAAGTCGTTTCCGTACTTTTACTTTATTCGTCTCAAGTTGTGACTTATTTATGCCTAGTTTTATAAACTTTTTATTAAATGATATAAATATAAATAAAAAAATGATGTAAATATTCGGTAAATTCTCTCATTTCGACAGATAATAGAATTACTCTCACAGCTTGAACTTTACTTGAACTTTTCTTCAAGTATTTACGGAAACAGGCCTATTATTAACAACTTCGCGTAAATATGGTGAGTCAGCGAGAGTGTGCAATTGGCCCTGGTTTAATGTGAGACAAATCCAACGGAACCGCACCATTAGAAATTGCATTGGCCATTTTGTACGAGTACTTCGAATTACAATGGTGTACTCACTTTTGAGAAGAAAGTTATTCAAAGAGTCCTCTTTAGGAGAAGATACACTATAGGAGAATTTCCCCTTTATTTTAAAATGCTTGATGTATTTGGTATAGGCAACACTTAATGGTTTTAAATTTTCACAATAGTTTTATTACTATTTTATCAAAAAGAAGCGATAAAATGCCAAAATAGTAGCAAAACACCCTCTTGTGGCTTTTATAAATAAAAATGAACGTCAAAAATGGATTTCTTCACCCCAAAAACCCCATTATATACACTTAAAAAATAGTTTTTTGTCTTTTTAATGCAATATTTTGAAAAATATATTTGTTTTTGAAGATAAAGGGTGTTTTTTTAGAGGTATAGAACTTCGAATTGAAATAAAACACAAGAAAATCGTTTTAATGTCCATTAATTTGGCTTTATTGGAAGGATAATTTTATGCCATTAATGTTTAAATATGATTTCGGGCATGTGGCCGCCGCGGCTGGCTCGAATAAAGCCAATTCTACAGGTCCAATTTTCAACCACTTTTTCGAGCATATGGGGCCGTATGTCGGCAATAACACCACGAATGTTGGCCTCCAAGTCCCCTAACGTTTCTGGTTTGTTGGCGTAGACGAGCGACTTCACATATCCCCAAAGAAAATAATCCAATGGTGTCAAATCACACGATCTTGGTGGCCAATTGACAGGTCCATTCCGCGAAATTATGCGCTCATCGAATGTTTCCTTCAATAAATCGATTGTGACGTGCGCTGTGTGGCATGTAGCGCCGTCTTGTTGGAACCACAACTCATCCACATTCATGCCATCCAATTCGGGAACAAAATAGTCGGTTATCATGGCTCTATTGCTGTGCACGGTGGCGAATCGATTCATTCGGGTCCTCTTCAACATTTTGCTCTACAGCGGCAATTGTTTCTTCGGTGCGCACTGTTCGACGTCCCTGCGGATGCGTATTATCACATAGAGTAAACGTAGTGCGAAAACGACCCATGGTTAACCGAATTAATTGCTCTGATGGACGATTATGTCGACCATAAAATGGACGGAGCTTGCGGCAAACTTCGCGAACTGAACCATTATTTTCGAAATAAATTTGCACGATTTGCAAGCGTTGTTCTTTTATCAACCTGTTCATGATGAAATGGCAAACCAAACTGAACATAAATGACATTAGAGTTGCCAGATTTGACCACAAAATGCCAGTTTTATCTCTATTCGAAAAACAAACCCCTAAAAAAAACACCCTGTATTATATCACATAAAGATAAACAATTTTTTCTATTTTTACAAATTCACTGAGAGCGTTCACTATTTATGGCTGAACAACGCGGGGTTGTCAAACTTCAAATTTAATTTTTGTAATGTTAGTTAATGTGTAACAACCGCCATATATTCATATTTATCAGGTCGAGTACTTCATGGACTACTTTCGTTCGTAATAAATTTTTATATTTTTGTCTTTTGCTTACAAAAAGATTGTTTCACTCTGTACTCACTCCATCCTGCTTTAAATTGACACGTTACAATAGCCTTTCATATTCTTATTTATCTAGACATTTATAACTTAGCTTCCACCTTCGGTTCACCAATATTTTTGTCCATTTTTTATCTTGTTAATTCTGAGCAATATTCCGCAATTTATAAGGGAATTACAAAAAAAAACAAAATGTAAAATCCAAATTTAACCTAAAACATATTTATTTGTTTGTAAAAAAAAAAATGCTCTTACATAAATAGAAAATTAAGTATTCAAATATTCCCACAGAATATTGCTTTTCAAATATTAAGCTATAAATGGGCAAAACTTTGAACTTAAAAGTCCTCAAGGCAGGATACTACATACACTGTTTCTGCTCCTGACTGTGTGAAAACTATTAAAGTTCAATTTGTCGGAAGCGATGGAAGTTTGAAGGAAACGAACAAATTTCGCCAAAAGGATATAACATGTCTTGACTAAGCTAGTCAAACAAGTGGAAAATCGACGATTTCATTAAATGTATGGCATAAAGAATGTATGAGTGCTTAATAAGTAAAGCAACAGAGACATACACACACACAGAGAGAGGGCACTGCATGTGTATGCATGTCAGCATGCTACTGTTAAAATTGTGCCATATCCTAGATATATTTGTCGCCTTTGGCTGTGTTAGCTGCCAACAACTCATATGTGGCAACAGCACGCTGCGTGACTGTGTTTGTGGGTGGTTGATATGCGGGTGTTGATATGTTGGTGTTACTTCCAACATTGTGCCTAAAAAAACAGCTTTCAGCTTTGAGCTCTAAAATGAATTTGAGCGTTATATTGACGAGGATGCTTTCAAGACCAAAACATTTGCTGGCAGCTGGTTTAGAAAAAAAAAGTTGTTCAAGCAGCAGCTGTTGCTGCTAAACGAATTCTTGAAAAAAACAAAAACTTTAAAATAATCAATTTTAAAAGGATGCCACGAATAACGTGCCCAGAAAAATAGCACGTTAAAAATAAGAAGGTGCCATTGGTTTGACAGTAGATGTACATATCAAAGGGATGTGTCGAAGAAACTAATCATATAACTGTTCTGCCATTGACTTAAGTGTTGCCAAAAGTTAGGCAAACATTTGAATTAAATGACAGCCTATTGACTGCCAGCTGTCAAACACAACAGCAGCCAACTGAATAAATTAAAAAAAAAAACAAAAAAACGTAACAGCAGCTCTGTCAAGGCCAGTCAAGTTTGAACAATTTAATGGCTCCATTCCTCGCCTCAAATATTGCCACCGTTCAATATTTCATAAACAAACATGGAGAAGAAAATGAAAAAAAAAAAAAAATCGGAAAGCTTGAAACAAACGTTGCCAAAAATTTGCCTATAGCCAATTTTCACAGCTCATTGATTTCCTTTATTTATTTCTGCTAGAGTGTGTCCAGTGTAGCTGCTCCTGCTGTGTGGCTGCTGCTTGAAACTCTTGCAATATTTCGAAAAAAATAAATATTTACCTGTGCTATATTGTTCAGTGTGCTGTGTTCTGGCAACTGTCGCAGGTGGGTGCCCACTTTCAGGTTTTTTTAATTTTTTATTTTTTTTTTCTTTTATTTTTATTATTATTTTCAATGCCAGTGAAAGTCAGTGAAAACAAAATGGAACTTTAATGCATTAAACTGTTTATTAAAAAACAACACAAATAAAAAAAAATAAAAAAAAAAAATAAAATAAATAAATAAAAAATAAATATTTCGAACAGTTCATGGCGCACAAAAGATGCGTTGATAAAGAGTGATTTTTTAAGTGCCTGATAACTTTTTTTTTAAAAAAAACGCATAAAATTTGCAAAATCTCATCGGTTCTTTATTTGAAACGTTAGATTGGTCCATGACATTTACTTTTTGAAGATAATTTCATTTAAATGTTGACCGCGGCTGCGTCTTAGGTGGTCCATTCGGAAAGTCCAATTTTGGGCAACTTTTTCGAGCATTTCGGCCGGAATAGCCCGAATTTCTTCGGAAATGTTGTCTTCCAAAGCTGGAATAGTTGCTGGCTTATTTCTGTAGACTTTAGACTTGACGTAGCCCCACAAAAAATAGTCTAAAGGCGTCAAATCGCATGATCTTGGTGGCCAACTTACCGGTCCATTTCTTGAGATTAATTGTTCTCCGAAGTTTTCCCTCAAAATGGCCATAGAATCGCGAGATGTGTGGCATGTAGCGCCATCTTGTTGAAACCACATGTCAACCAAGTTCAGTTCTTCCATTTTTGGCAACAAAAAGTTTGTTAGCATCGAACGATAGCGATCACCATTCACCGTAACGTTGCGTCCAACAGCATCTTTGAAAAAATACGGTCCAATGATTCCACCAGCGTACAAACCACACCAAACAGTGCATTTTTCGGGATGCATGGCCAGTTCTTGAACGGCTTCTGGTTGCTCTTCACTCCAAATGCGGCAATTTTGCTTATTTACGTAGCCATTCAACCAGAAATGAGCCTCATCGCTGAACAAAATTTGTCGATAAAAGTTGCCCAAAATTGGACTTTCCGAATGGACCACCTAAGACGCAGCCGCGGTCAACATTTAAATGAAATTATCTTCAAAAAGTAAATGTCATGGACCAATCTAACGTTTCAAATAAAGAACCGATGAGATTTTGCAAATTTTATGCGTTTTTTTTTAAAAAAAAGTTATCAGGCACTTAAAAAATCACCTTTTATTTCGATGATTTTCATTTTATTTAAAGTGGTGCAAAAATGCACGGCAATTGATTTTGAAGCACTGCATGAGAGATTAAAATTTTATTTTTATTAATATATTTCAGTGCTATAATCTCACCTGTGTCCTGGCACAGCTTAACCCCGTGATAGTGTTGGATAAGTTACAATTTAATTTTGAGTCGATTTTTGAGCTTTGAGCTCGCCTTTTAAGTCTTGCGCCAAACAATGAAAAAACAGTGGCTAACCGGTAAAAATACTTTAATTGTTTTTCAAAAGTATTCTTCAAGATGATCAATGGACTTTTGCATTCGTTTGAACCAATTTTCGAAACCGATTTCCTTAACCCTGTACGACTATTGTGTCATATTGACCCACCCCAAACTTTTTAGTAGGTGAACATCAAAACCGTTTTGTTGCAAAAATATTATTAATTGATGTTTGTTTACTGATTTTATCCTTAACGCTGTGAGAACAATGGGTCATATATGACCCACCTATTTTTTTTTTTTTCAAGTAAATCTTAAACTATTTTTTGTATAGCAGAAGTGATGTCTGTTTTCAGTTTTTTACTTTTCTTCACCTTCTATCGGTCTTGGGTCATATATGACCCAAGTGATATTTGTTTTTAGTGTCATTCTATTTTTTGAAAAATAAAATTATTTAGATGCTTTAAAATTCGGAAAATTAAAATAAATTGCTTGTAAGTTATATTCTAAGTAAGTAAGTAAGTAAGTAAGTATGTATGATATAAAATCGAAGGTACTATAGCAGACTGATCTGTTGTTTGCAAATACATAGCCAAAGGGTTATTTATCGGATATTTAAACTTATCTGATTCTTGAGATTCCAAGAACAATATTTAATTTAAAGGAATAATTGAATTTTACAACGTTTAGTATAAAAACATATAAACACGTTCGTTTTTTCAAGTGTAGGGTAAGAAAAGGATAAGGGTAAGTAAGAAATACTACTAACTCAGTTAAGTAAGCATATATTTGACGTCTACTTTTGAATTCGATTCGATTATAGCTTATTCGTTTCTAAGATACAGCGCAAAATGTGTTTAAGCTGTATGGGAGCTACCACGCCCACTTATTCGAGAGAGCCTTAATTTTGAGGATTGTTTAGAAGTTACATAACTGACGTCTACTATTAATTTCGATATTGTAACTTATTTCGTTTCTATGATATAGCGTAAAATGGTTTTACTTAGTATGGGAGCTGCCACGCCCACTTGTCTAAAGTTTATTAAATACTTTTTTTGTTCTTTCCTATACCTTAAAGATCGAAAACTATCAAAAAAATTTAAAAAATTATTTTCTCCGTCTAATTTGTATGAATCGCATCACTGTGCGACGCACAGTGTTTCGTTATTATTTTGTGGATTTTTTTGGTAGTTTTCGATTTTTTAGGTATAGGAAAATACAAAAAAACCTATTTCAGAAATTTTGGACTAGGGGGCGTGGCAGCTGCCATACAACTGAAACATAATTTGCGCTATATCTTAGAAATTAGATAAGCTACGACAACAAAATCAAACGCAGATTTTTTTATGTGATTTCCAAAAAGTGAAGAAAATTTTGGCACGATTGGAGAAGTCGGCGTGGCAGCTGCCATACAGCATAATTACATTTCTCGCTATCTCTTAGAAATGAGTTGAGCTACAGTAACAAAATTAAACGTAAATGTCCTGTATGTAATACTAGCATACCCGTTCTCAACGTTAAAAAAAAAAAATAAATAACTGGCCATTTCAGCCCTTGAAAGGACTTTGACCTAGCTTCTTATGATCAATTGTGTTGTGCGTGTTATTAAGTTTGTACACAACTGACTGAGAAATGGACCTACATGCTTAACGCCGACTCCGAACGGCGATGAACGGAATGTTCTTATTCTCAAGAAGCTTTACATGGCATTTTGATTACTCTCTGAGGTTTGCCATTGTCTGCAGAGAGGTGGCGGCCGTACAGAAAAATTATTTTAATTCAAATAATTTTCTGTCGCTGGCTGGGATTCGAACCTGGGTCTCCAAGGTTCTTTGACATAGCGGCCACGCACTTTAACCAACTACGCCACGGACGCCACGTTGCTTGGAGTATAAATATGATATAAAAACATATTTTCATATATCTACGATATATTGGTCTTTTGGCAACACTGCAGCAGGAATTTACTGAGTGCAACTATCCACTCAAGAGACCAGCGCGGTGAGTTGTAGAATCTCACCTCTCTCTCTCTCAACAAAGAGCGTAAGCTATTGTTTGCTGTTATTTTATGCTGCAGCATGGCAGCATGGATTAAAATGCATGAATTCTTAAAAAGTTGAATAAAAAGTTTTACCAAAAACGTAGTACCCAGTAGTAGGGTCGCTTATTATAGCAATTGAATAGTCAAAGAATTATTAAAAACGGTTCAGCGGTTACCCCGTGATTGAACGATAAAAATCCGAGAGAACCCTTTTATATAATAGTATAGATGAAAAAAGTGAAACAAATTTCAGCGTGATTGAGCTAGTGGGCGTGGCAGCTGCCATACAACTTAATCACATTTTTCGCTTTAGCTTAGAAATGAGTTAAGCTACGATAGCAAAATTAAACGTAGATATTTTGTATATAATTTGCAAAAAGTAAAAAAAATTTTGGTGCGATTGCACAAGTCGGCGTGGCAGCTTCCATACAGCTTAATCACATTTTTTGCTCTATCTTAGAAATCAGATAAGCTACAGTAACAAAATTAAACGTAGATGTCGTGTATGTAATTTCGAAAAAGTGGAAAAAATTTCGGCGGGATTGAACAAGTGGGCGTGGTAGCTGCCATGCCTGTGGACTATGTTTTGGTCCATAACTAAGAAATGAGAAAAGCTATGAAATATTTCAATATATAAACTTTTCTCTGAAAAATAAAGGTCAAGTTGGAAAATGAATCAAATCGAATGAAAACCACGCCTACCTCGCCCATACAAAGTGACTTTATTAAAAAGGTAAAATGTCTTAGAATTACACAAAAATTAATAGATGGACTTGAAATTTGTATGACCTTCGATATTTAATATGCACTATGAGTATGAAATTCAACGAAATCGGGTGAAAACCACGCCTACCTCCCATACAAACTGACTTTGAATATATTTTGGTTCGGTCGTGGGGCTATTTTAATTTCGGCCCAGTCGAAGATCATTGCTTACTAAAGGGTCCGCCATGTAACGTTTTTTTTTTCAACTAGTGCTTATTTTGTGAATGGTAACACTTAGCACATGTCTGATTTGACAGATAATTAGTTTTATCCTTCCGCTGAACGAATATGGGTGTGTGAACGGATATGGAAACGAATACGAGTGGGCCTGCGATCGACTTACAGAAGATGCCGATTTTGCCAAAAAAAAATCATCTTCAGATGAAGCTCATTTTGATCTTGGCGGGTATGTAAACAAGCAAAATTGTCGCATTTGGGGCACAGAAAACCCGCACGCATACATTGAAAAGCCTATGCACCCAAAACGAGTCACTGTTTGGTTCGGATTTTGGTCCAGAGGCATAATTGGGCCACACTGCAAGGAGTTGCCGTTACAGTCAATGGCCATCGTTATTGGGCCATGTTGAACGAATTTTTGTTCAACAACAAAAATTGAAGAGGAGGATATTGGCAACATTTGGTTTCAACAGGACGGCGCTACGTGCCACACAGCCGAAGCTACACTCGATGTTTTTATAGCATTTTAAAAAAAAAAGAAGTTATTTGGCGAACCCTTTAGTTATAAATTAAATTTACAATGAATATTAATAGCACTAGCGGCTTGGGCTATCAACTTATCACAATTATAAAAAACTGTTGAAACCTGGTTTTGAAATGTAAATAAATAGCATTTTTATGACCATCAATCAGGTAATAAAACACGGAAACCGGCCATTTGCGCACATTGGCACTTTTAGAGCTTAAATAAGACATAATAATGGTTAAATAAAAAATATATTTTTGCAAATATACATAAAATGATCCTTTTTTTAATTTTACAAAATATTTTATCAATTTTTGTGTTTTTTTTTTTAAAAAAACCTCAGCTAAAATATTTTTTTTTTATTTATTATATATTACAATATTTTTTTTTAGTGTAAAAATATTTTGTAATGTGTTGAGAATATTTAAGTACCATATACAGTCTAGTCGACCTCAAATTCAATACATTTCATACTAAAGGGTCAGGTCCTAGTTTATGCATGCATTTTTAGGACCATCAAACAGGTTAAAAAACAAGACAACTGGCCATTTGCGCACCTTGGCACTTTAAGAACTTAGAGTAGACACAATAATGGTTAAATAAAAAATACATTTTTGAAAATACAAAATGGTCCTTTATTTATTTTCCAAAACATTTCACTAAATATTCATTTTTTACGCAGTTATATCGATAAATACCGTTTTATTGGGCAAACATTTTAAAAGATAGGTAATTGAGGATATTTTATTTTGAAAGATCTTATCTTTTTCATAAAGTATGCCGATTTTCAACTCTTTTGGGTACTGATGAATATTAAAAAAAAAAATTAATTATAACTAGAAAACTCACAAGCAAAAATTTCAAAAAATCACTTTTTGGGTCAACTTTCAAGAATTTTTGCATTTTTTGTAGAAAGCGCATGTAAATAAAGAAAATTTTTCCTGAGATCAATGGATATTATTTAACAGTTTTAAATATGTAAAATGTAAAAATTCGATTTCGACTTTTTTCCGTCTAGCATGCCCTTTCGCATCACTGTGCGTCGTTAAGATATGGAAAAATTTCACATATTTGTTCAACCGTTTGATGCTGAAATCGAGTTTTGATTGGAATGACTTTGACAACGTCTTTCTTGTTAAGTATTAATACTGAACATCTGTCGGTACTTGGCTTCTTAAAATTTGTCGAAGACCAACACCACTGCCTAATGGTTTGAGCAAAAGTATGTTGAAATTTTCTATTAAAAAAGACTCCTTTTTATATTTTTCCAAAATTATCAACCGACTTTTTTATGAAATCTGAAGAAATATGGTTTAGTTAAAGAAAAAAAAAATCGTTATGCAACACTTAAAATCAAACATCCACCAACAGCTGCATATTCGCAAGTTTCTTTAATTTTGCGCCACTCTCAAAACATCGCATGCAACCACAGCCACAGCGCAGCACTGGTGGCGTGTAGCCGCAGCGCAGTATTGTTCGGTTAAACTTAAAGGAAGTCATCCCGTATGACACGCGGTTAAGGATAGCCAACATGAACTTCTATTAAACTTTGGCACAAATGTTCGAAATTATGTGCTGTTGATGAAATGTTAACAATATGCAACACAAACAAGTTTTAAGCAAGTTTAAGCGTAGAGAAGTATTTTATGGAAATGTTTTCAGGCAGGCCAAAGTTTTCAAGGATTTCGTAAAAAGTTTCAAATTAATGCAAGAAACGATAAAATTTCTTAAAAAATTTGTTGAGGACTTATTTTGCTAGCAATTAAGAGAGATTTTCCCAAATTGCTTTAATGTAGTTTTAATAGATGATAATCGGAGCTTAAAATTATTGAGAGATAAGAAATAGCAAAGTTTCCAAGTTCTTATACTTGCTTAAATTACTTAAGTTTTTGCCTAAATTGGGTAAAATGTTCCTTAAGTTTTTACTTTTTTTACTACTCTTCTTCAATAACTGCTTTGTGGTTAACTTTTATAGTGGAGAGAACTAGAAGAGATAAAGGAAGGCTCAAACATAAACGTGTATAGAATAATATAAATGCAAAGCAATGATGTAAATAAACTCAAATGGTGTGCATAAAAGTGATAACTAACACATTGACACATATAAGCACGCTGAGGTTATGATGATGATGATGACGATGAGGATTATAATCATGCAGACGATGAAAGTGTTGATGACAGCATGAAAGCAAACACAATCAAAGAATGTCAAACATATTGACACGGTTGACATATTGCTACACTTTACAGCTGTACATGTATTCATATTTATACACACACCGACACACACAAACAAATACAATACAGCTTTAAAAACTACCTCCAACATATTTTTTTCATAATAAAACTCATGCAAAGTAAGCGCGTTTTTGATTTAAAAAAAAAACTCTATTCTTGCAAAAAGCAACATTTACGACAACAAACATTACATAAGACTACATAACTGCAATGTTTGCAAGTTTAAATTTTTTTATATTTATGAAATTCTTTTACTATTTTTGTTGCATTCCATTTTTCGTTATTCGAAGTATGTATTAAAAATTATTCAACTAAATCGAATATTCTAGCAATTTCCTGTTTGTTTTGATTTTGCTGTGTTTTTATTGCAGGACACGCTCGCTGCAGCTGTGTGTATCTTTGCACAATTATGTGTCCTTGTTCTGAGTTGTTTACCTTAGCAGCCACCTACACTTGAAGCAGTGCGCTGCATATTTTTTTTTTCTTTTCGTTTTTTGCATGAGTGTGGGTTAAATTTAATTTATGTTTGCGCGCAATTTCTATGACTGCCTGATGTTGTTATTTTGTTTTTTATTGTTTTTTATTAAAGTGTTTTGTTGTAATTGTTGTTGTGCTAATACTACATGGACCATGCAAGGAAGCGGACCATAACTTAGATCAAGCATTAGGGGCAATCCAGTGCAACATGTGTAGGATATTTTTAGAGTGACCGGAAGTCGTAGAAGCATGTGAACTAGAATCTGAGGCGACGCTTTTGTCGAGTTTTATGCAGGAATACGTTTTTGGCAAAACGATTGGACTGATATTGATGAAATTGTGTATGAAGATTCCCCTGATCCCGCATATAGGATAAACTGCTTAAACTTAAGAAAACTTATGTAAAAGGGGGCTTTATGACAAAATATTGTTCCGAACGACTCTACCGATTTTGAAGAAATTTGGTATAAAAATTCTTCTGATCTCGAAATAGAACATAGGCTGCTTAACTTTAAAAAAACTTCCGTAAGAGGGTGCTTTTATGTTATACATACAAAGCAAAGCAATATCTGTCTGATGGCAATAGCCTTCAAAACTGCTGGGTCAATTGAGCTGAAATTTTGGCAGTTGATTTTTTCAAGTACGAGATGGTGGGAAAAAAAAATGTTGCCACACCCAGTTTCGCAGCTAAAACAAAATAAAAATACTATACTAGACGGTTTTGGTCGTATAAGACTAAAATTTTATCAATTATCCCGGAATTTACTTCCGAAAAAAGTCCGAAATTATCATAGCATCGAATTTTGGAAAAAAACGCCCACATTTGAAATGGCAATTGAGCCCGAAAAATTGGAAATTACGCCTGATATTTTCAGCAGTTTTCCGGGCCTTATTTCCAAACTAGCAGGACACAGTGGTCCGCGGCTTCGCCACGGAGGTTTTTTCTTTATCAATAGTTCATCTTTATCAATTTTTAAAAAAACTTATTAAATCACACAGTGTACAATAAACATACATACATTTATACTATACATCAAGCCAGATTTAGTCTCATTGTGTAGAGTGTAGAGAGATAAGCGGAAAAACTTCATATAAGAAAAAATTCCGGAACTTGCTGAATTCGCTTTTAACAGAACTATGTTGGTTTAATTCACCACATCAAAACTAATTTCAGCATATTAGAATCTTCTTCGATCCAATTGGGAGTTGGTGTGCTAAAGACATTTATTCTTTTGGTTTTAGCTCGTTTATCCAAATTTTAATTTGGCAAAAATGCCCCTTTCCTTTTTGCCTAAGTTCCAAGCTTATTATTCGGTTCTCTCTTCCTTTTCAAATATTTGAAAAACAACCCAATTTTGACACCCGAAAAAAATGACATAATTGCCAGAAATTTGGGGCATTTTTTTGCATCTACTCTATGACACCAAGGGGAGATACCCTTAGACAGGGTGAAATTAGTTTTGTTTAATAATTTTTTTTCAAGTTGATAGCATAATTGGATCATTTTTTTATTTTCCTATATTTTTAGTAAATGGTGGGTCTGCAGAGTATCTCCTGTAGCTGTCAAAATTTTCCCACTTATATGAAACAAAAGAGGTTTTTTTTCTTCAAGTACTGATATTTTGAAGGGAAGGATAAAACTGTAATATAATAAAAAAAGTTAAAAATAAAAGTTTATATCGGCTGTTTAATCGAAGGTCCAGATTCGACTATTTTTTCAACAGTTTTGACTCTAAAAAAATTATTTATAAACACGATATCTTTCAACTTGAAGGTACATCCTTCCGGAAGGTACATCCGAGCTGTACGAGCTGCTTTTGTCTTGGAGAGACTCTTTCAGTTCTGCTTCGCTACTCGTGCCTTATCGGTATTTTCGGCGAAAACTTTGCAATAGGTGCTAATAATTTACCCAGTTCGTTCAAAAGCTTCAAAATGGAGGTGTTGCCTTCACTAAATATTCCAGCAGCAAAGTTAGCTGAAATTTTGAAACCCAGGCCTCTCGATCCTGACATACCAAAGCTTATTTTGTGCCTGCATACAGAACAAATAAACAATTCTCATAGTGCAGTAAAAACTTCGAAGATTTCAATAATGCTGTAGCCATGCAAAGGATTTGTGCGAATATGGTCACTACAAGCAGTTTATAATTTTTGTTTTTTTAGCCCTATTCACGTCACGCTGTGTCTTTGGGTCACTATGCAATTTCAAACCCATATAAATGACTTAAAACTTGTCTTAAAGAACAATTCGAAAAAACATTTGAAATTTTTCCGAAACTTTGTACTCACATCACATTTTGACAGAATCTACTACATTTTACTTATTCCGTACACAAACCAATTAAAAAATAAGAACTTGGCAACGCAACTTTACTCAACTCAACTGATAATTGACCTGCTCTATACTCAACTAGCTGTAGACTTTGTTGTTGTTTTCACATACAAATTTCGAAATAAGCGACATGAATTGAGTATAGGCTGGCGAATCGAACGCAGCTTTTGTTATTGATTGAGTCAATCAATAACTACAAATTGTGAAACAAACTATTCGAAATGGCCACCATTTGCTTTCCAGCACGAGCGAAATCGATCCGTCCAGTCATCGATCGCAGCACGCACGACATGTATAAGAAATTTCTACACTGCTCGGTCAAGAGCACGCTTTAGAGCAGACATGAACCTCCAGAAGCACAATTGGCCCAGCTACAATTTTGTTTTATTTTATTAAATTTGTGTTTGCATATTTTTAAAAACAACAACACGTACAAAAAACTACAACAACAAAATTGACGTTCACCAAATTTTTAACTCGCTTTGACAGCAACAATTGCATGCAAAGGCAACAAAAACAAAACCTCACTCGAAGAGGCTGGGCTTGAGATGATTGTCCCGTTACTTGTGTAACACAAAAACACACATGATTTGTTTTCGTTTTGCACATCAATTTTGTTACATATAGAATATAGATAATTTATTTCTTATTTATTTTTTTTTTTTGCATCGATGAGAAAAAGCAATAAAGAGGACAATTTCTTTTTTAAAAAAAAAAACATTGGCCCACCAATTTATTTTCCAGCTCATGATTGCTTTAGATACTCGAGTTTGGGTGTCGAGTAGAGCAATGCCCTCTAACACGGACCACAATTTGAAATCCAATGAGTTCAGGTCTAAGCTACCCTCTGGCTGAATCAGGCTACCCGCTGATCTGTGGAAATGAAGTCCGATACATTGTTTTTGAGCCACTCTTGAGTCAATTTAGCCTTATGAGCCGGAAGGCAGAATCTTCTTGAAAGGTCCATGGCTTATTTTGGAATATTGTAGTGTTAAGAGGCTTCGTAACTAATTCGGATTCATACATTTTCGCCGAAGTTTTGATTCCCTTTTCACTTTCAAAAATGGAGCTTGGCGACCCCATCATAGGCGACTCCCAACAAAACCATCATAGAAGCTGGTTGGTGACCTCTTTGAAGTTTCGAAACGAGTTTTGCTATTCGTGATGACAGAGTATTACACTCTTTCATTCTGTTTATTGAACGATTCCACTACGATGAAAATTTTTTTCGTCAATAAACGAAAAACAGTATTCGTCTCTGAGCATTATCTACGTGCTTGAGAAGTAAAACTTTTGAATTTCGCTTACATAAAATAGAAATAAAAAAAAAAACCTAACCTAAGCCAATTTTTTTAACGTTTCCTTTTTTGCGTAGTCGTTTTTAGCCAAAAAAGTGGCCAAAACACCTCTTAATAATAATTTCAAAAGCGCCAAACGGCGACAAAAAATAGAGATTTCAAAGAAAATTTCAAGCCGCCGCACAATGGGGCCAAAGTTATGAAAACATGGCGGAAATTATTTTCAATGCAAATATTTAAATACAAAGGAAACTCAAGACAAATAATGTGTTTTTAACGTTTATTAAACATATTACAACACAAAATTTTATGTATCTTACTCTCCGATTCACTGTCACATGAAGATGAACATGATAGAAAATAGATTCTTTTTCGGAAGTTTACGTCTGGGGATTCTAATAAGCTTAAAGCATCTTCTTTTAGTGCTTTACGATTACTTTTTGTTGGTTTCTGCAAGCTGGCAATAACGGGATCTGATGATATTAGCAAAAAATTTAAGATATCCGTGTTTCTGTTTACTCTAGATGATTTTCTGGAAAAATTTTATCTATAATTTTTAAAATCTTTATTCCGTGCTTCTTGCTCCTCTTCACTTAACTGGCTAATTGGAAGCAGAGTTTTCTGAGTTACTTGATGTCTGTGTATTAATATTTTGTGAACTGTGGAGGGCATAGGAGGGAGGGAGGGAGGGCATGGAGGGACCATTTGTATTTTTGAACAAATATTTGTTCAGTTTCTAAAGCGAAAGCTCTATATTTATCAAGATTTATTTTGAGACCATTAGCTAGAGCTTGCACAATTGTTTGAAATCTTTTTATTATAATAACATCAACACCCGTTATCTGCGAAGATATGTCTGGATCATCAAAAAATCGCCTGGCAGTGTTCCCATTATTGCTACTGCCGAAACCATGCTGTGGCTTATCTACATTTAATCCGATTTTGTTTTTAAAGCTTTGCTGAATTTTTCTTTTTGTTTCATATATTATTGTTTTATTTACACCTCGAGCTTGTCATTTTTTTAATAGGAAGTTTGTATCCTAAATACAGTACACATTCAAAAAATGATAAAAACACAACTTCATATGAGCAGATCCTCCGGATCATATAGACATGTGTCCCAAGTTTCATGAAATTGTCTCATCTCCTTCCCTTAGTCCTGAGTTCAAGGACAACATACAGATGGACACACAGACATGACTAATCTGGCTAAGGAGTTAACGCTTATTAAGAATATAAATACTTTTCCATACCGGCAACGCCTTCTCTGGATTTTACAAACGTTTGCATTAAGTAAATAAATTGTTCAGATATGGGGTAGTCTCCTTATTAAAAGTGCATAACTCAAAATGGCGCAAATTTGCACAATTTTTTTTGTTGTTGCTATAAGTTAAAACCATGTAGAATATTAAAACCGTTAAACAAGCACCCGGCTATCCAGGAAAGCTACTATTTGCTTAACGATTTATATTTTTTTAAATTAAATTGTAACATTTTTCAGAAACATATAAATAATGATGAACTTTTTTACTATTTTAGTTATAAAAATAAATAATATGCCAAAAGTTTATTAATGTGATGGTAAAGATGTCTTGATAAATTCAAGCTAGTGGCGTTAACCAAAATGTAGAAAATTTAACTTGAAAACACTTTTAAAATCACTTATATTATTGTCACCTCGAGCACTTCATAGAACATATAAGTTTCAATTAAATTGCAACTCAGTGCGTGGTCACATCGCTCGCATTCCAACGGTACTTTGTAGTCACCTTCATGCTATGCATACAACAATTGTTTAGTATTGCCTACTGTAATTTTTTTTTATTTTTATATTTTCGCCACATTTTATTAGAAAAGGCGCCAATGTGCGCCGTGTAACCTTTTATCTCAAAAATTCAGACATTTAGGGGTGGATGGCCGATTTGACAAAGAACTCCCCATAATATATGGGTCAGTTGCATACAAAATGCTATTATTTGTCCCAGCTCTTTTAACTCTGTTTTTTGGTAAAACCAAAAAGAAACAAACAAATAAAATATGAGAAAGTGATCACTGAAGAATATATACTGACAAAACATATTTTTCAGAATCCTAAAATTGTTTGCATATTTGTTTTGAAGAATGTTATATTGCTCTCTCGTACTCGTTTAATTCAAAAATATGTGTCCCCACCCAGCAGTTATTTTGGAGTCAATTGAAAAAGTGAACTAGTTCATTTCTAGCGCAGTTCGCAGTAGCTCTGAAAAAGTACAAAAGGCGTTCAGTGTAGAACAGTTATCTTTGCTTTTGTTTTCAAAAGTATTGCTGACAAAAATAAACGCGTTCTGGCTACTTTTTAAAATTTGCTGCGTACAAGAAAAAATATTAAAAAAAAAATGTTTATAGACAAAATGTGTTATGGATTGTGGATGGAAAAGATGGTACAAATGAAATCTTTAGGACCTTTCCATTGCACAAAATTCTTACCATTTTGATATGTTCACTTTAAAACTAGTTAAAAAAGAACCACTTTCAAGCTACTGCGAAAGCAACCAGTTTAAAAGTGTTCCTAATGCAACTAGTTCAAATATAGGGAAAAAGGAGTGTTTCTGGGGACAATTGTCTTTTCCTATGACATCAACCCGCAAAAAGCGTCAGTTCGTTCAATGTTAAAGGGTATTGTAGTGGAACTAGTACTGGTCCTTTTTGGAACTAATTCAGAACTATTTCAAATTTGGTCCATTTTTCTGCTGGGCAGTTACACTTATATTTATAACAAAACTAGTAAGAAATGATCTTAGACTGGGCCGAAGTTAAAATACCCCTACAGCCGAACCAAAGTATATTCAAAGTCTTAAGCAATCAATTAAATGTATGTATATTTGTAAAAACGTTTTCGTTATATTTTTAACAGAAAATATTCGCCTTTTTTTTTTTTTGATAAAGTCACTTTGTATGGGAGGTGGGCGTGGTTTTCACTTAATTTGGTTGAATTCTATACACATAGTACACGTTATATATCAAAGTTCATATGCAAAATTTCAAGTAAATACATTAATTTTTGTGGATTTTAGAGAAATTTTACGTTATTGATAAAGTCACTGTGTATGGGAGGTAGGCGTGGTTTTCATCCGATTTGGCTCATTTTCAAACTTGACCTTTATTTTTTAGATAAAAGCTTAAATATTGACGGACAGACGGACAGACAGACGGACATGGCTAAATCAACTCGGGGGATGATGCTGATCAAGAATATATATACTTTTCTATACTTACCACGCCTCCTTATGGGCGTTACAAACGGAATGACAAAATTAATATTTTTTACGTTTTTTAAACTCGGGGGTATAAATATAACAAAATATAACAAAAATATAACAAATAACTGTTTTGTAATGATAGTATTTATTTCTTATGTTTTATTTTGTTGTTATTTTAGTTAGTTAGTTAGTTAGTTAGTTAGTTAGTTAGTTAGTTAGTTAGTTAGTTAGTTTTAATTAAGGAGTGGTATAGATCACAAGTTAGTTATATTAAGGAAGTGTAGAGAAATAATATTAAAGTACATTTTTTTGTGTTTTCTCAGTTTATCATGATAAGTATATGTAAAAATGTATTGAACGTCACGCGGAGTTTTATTAAAAGCAAAAGTAATAAATCAAAAAAAAAATGTAAGTTTCAAATCATTGTTTCATAGGTTTTGACTAATTTCCTTGTTTTAGTATATTTGCAAAATAAAATTCCTAAACAAAAAAACTAAAAAGTGGCAAATGTATTGAACGTCACTTTTAAGATATGTCACAGCACCGGCTGAAGTATTCATTTTGTATTTCGTTTTTGTATATTTAAGAGTAAAATAGCAAAATTAACGCCTGCTGAAAGAGCACGAAGATATCGGGAAAAAATAAAGCAGGATAAGGAACGAAGTGAAGAATATAAACGAAAGCAAAAACAATGGTACCTATGTATGACTTTGACCTGATTTTTGCTTTTTGTTTTTACTAACTGATATTATTTTTCTTGTATTGGTTTATTGATTTAAAAACCAAATTCGAAGTTATAAATTTTTAGAATAGTTGTTCGCGGCCAAAATAGGGTCTATTTGGAGACAACGTAGCTCAATCAAATTAAGACCGATTACCGGTAATATAGTTTCATTGAAAGAGTTATTTCATCTGTTTTGAGTAAAAGTACAAAATTTTTGAATATATTGCAATAAGTTGACTCATTCTTAGTTTGTTTAAGTTCAATACCATGCCAGCAAAACGGGCTATAATTTTTTTCTTTTTTATAATTTTAATTTTTTTACGTTTTTACGTAAGGTTATACCTTTCAAATGATATAAAATGAAGATGTGGTTTTAAAGGGTTCAGAAGTTATATTGTAAAACGTGAAGTCTTATTGAAATTTTCAATACAAATTCAACTAGCTATTGACTTTTTTAATTTCTTGTAAAAAAAATAAAGAAAAAAAATGGGATAGAAATTTTATGTACAAGGTGGCGCAAAAATAACCTTCCGATGTTTTTTGGCTGTAATTTAAAAAAAAAAAATTAAAAACTTTGATTCTTCTTGTGGATTATTTTTATTTGGTCTTTTAATTTTTTTTACATCAAGTCGAGAATATAATGTCATGCAAATGGCCGCCGCCACAGTTGATTGTCATTTGAGCCCTTTTTATTGCATTTTCCATCACTTCGGCCAAAATTTCCGGCGATAGGTCCTCACATTCTTGACGGATATTGTCTTTCAGAGCTGCAAGAGTCTGAGGCTTGTTGACATAAGCCCGCGACTTCAAAAAGCCCCACAAAAAGAAGTCTGGAGCGGTCAAATCAGGCGATCTTTCTGGCCAGTGCAAATCGCCAAATCAGGAGATTAGGCGCCCGGGAAATGCATCCTTCAGCATATCGGTTGTGGCACGTGCAGTGTGTGTCGTTGCACCGTCCTGTTGGAACCACATGTTTTCCAATCCCAATTCATCAAGTTGCGGCAAAAAGAACTCGTTGATCATTGCTCTGTAGCGCTCACCATTCACAGCAACCGTTTGGCCCGCGACGTCTTCGAAGAAAAAAGGTCCGATGACTCCTCCAGCGAAAACAGCACACCATACAGTGACTTTGAGCGGGTGTAATGGCTCTTCGTGGGTTACACGCGGATTTTCAGTGCCCCAGAAGCGTAAATTTTGCTTATTTACGTACCCGCTAAGATGGAAATGGGCCTCATCACTCATGATTATTTTTGATGAAAAATCATCTTCCTCTTGGTGGTCAGCAATATTCCGCGTTCTGGAGTGTAGCGTAACATTGTGTATTAACGTGTATTTCGCATGTGTTTACTACACAAATGTCAAAACAGAACTGACATTAGGGGCCAATCGCAAAATTTATAGCATTTTCTGATAGGAGGATTACTTTTGCGCCACCTTGTATAACTGAATTATAAACTTTATATTTACGTTTTTTTTTTTTTGTGAAACGCCCAATTTGATTTAAATTATTTGGTTAAGCGCAACAAAATGTACTGAACGTCACAATACGTATTGAACGTTACTCTGTTGTTTTTTCTGAAATTGCTTATTATTTAACAGTTTTTTATTATTTATTGCTGCAAGTCTACTACTTTGAAAATAACCTCTATGTTGATGTCTTTTTGGAGAAAAAATTTTAATTTTTTCCCGTTAAAATTGTAAAATATGTAGGTATTTTTTGTAACAAAATAATTATTTCTGTAACTGAAATGGCGATTTCTGCAAAAGCTGATTTAACTGATTAAATAACTTAACTAACATCACAGTAAGCTTTCAGTTACATTTTTCAAATTTTAAGTGATTTTTCCCGTATATCTGCTGTGTGACGTTCAGTACAAAAATCGTATAAAAACCATAGAAAAAATTATTTTTTGCAGGGCCTAAAAACAACTTCGAATTTTCCATTAATTTTCAGTTATTTATTTATTTATTATAATTAACTATCAAATATAAAATATTATAATTAAAATAAATTGAGCACTAGCTACCAGGACTTTCAGCTCATATATTACAAATTAGATTTTATTACTTAAGTTGCAGGCTTTTATAAATTTATTAACTAAAATTATGTTGTCTTTAGTAACATTTTTTAATAAATCGGTTGGTAAAGAGTTATTAAATATATTTTTACGGATTGAAGTGAAATAGGGACAATTGTTGAGTATACGGTCTATGGACGATGAAATATTGCAAAACTGACAGACCGGTGCGATATTACCACACAGCAAATGCTCGTGAGATAGTTTTGTGTGTCCCACTCGAAGTCGAATAAAAATTTGACATTGTTGACGGGTACAAGATTTTGGATATATTGCTTTTATTCCACTGGAGTTGATAGAGCTATAGCGATGATTATACTGCAACCATTCAGCTGCTCTGTCTTCTTAAATTTTTTGGCTTATTAATCTCAAAATGTCATTTATTTCGGCAGTTCTAAATGAGTGGACAGGTGAAAGTTTGGCAACTGAGGCAGCTTTGTCTGCAAGCTCGTTTCCTTTGATTCCTGCGTGTCCAGGGACCCACATTATTTTGATTTTGTTTGCGTTTTGAATGCAGTTATTTCTGATTGTTGAAGCGAGTTCACTGCGGTTGTTTATGTTTTAAACGGCTTACATCGTAGATTTGCTGTCAGTGCATATAAGAAATTTGCCTCTGTTACTTTTGGCATAATCTGTCGCAAGCTTCACGGCGAGAGCCTCCGCAGTAAAGACAGAGCAGTATGGTGCAACTAAACCATTAGTAATCAATTTGCCATTTTGATGTACTATCGCGAATGTAGTTTGATGTTTGGTTTTAGATCCATCGGTGTACAAAATGGTCCAATTATTTTTGATGTAAAATTCTACCGTTTCTGCAAATAGTTGTCTGTAGGTAATTGTATTGGTATCCCGTTTTGAACACGTCTGTAGATTTGAGATAAAAGACGATGTTTGCAGAAGCCATGGAGGCTCAAAGTTTTGTTTCATGCGACGAGGTTTGATGTCAAGGTCAATTAATCTGGCGTAATCCACGCAGCGCTGAATCGTAGATTTTATTTTTTTGACTCGCTTCTGCTTGGTGGCATTTGTTACATCTTTATGTAAAACTGGATTATTGCTATGGAATAATTTCGGGATAAGGTGGTATGTTGTTTTTTTGATTTGGTCGGATATAGTAGGTAGGCCAGCTTCGGTTAAGAAATTTTTAGTTGGAGATGTGGGGAATGCTCCGATACTTCTCCGTACACCGGCGTGGTAAGGCGCATTTAATTGTCTTATGAAGCTATTTGCACACCATCCAAAAATAGGTAGAGCATAATCAATTTTTGAAAGAATTAATGATCTTGTAATATTCACTAAAGTGGATACATGTATTAAAAAATGTTTGGAAGATAAGTATTTGACAATATTAAGTCTGGCAGCTAGATTTTTTCTTAATTCTAAACATTGTTGTCTGAAATTTAGCTTATTATCAAATATTACACCCAATATTTTCAAATAGCTTACAAATTCTATGTTGACATTATTATAACTTAAACTAAATTGGGAACAGTTTATTTTTTTGCAAATATGCAAAATTTTACATTTTTCTAATGCAAGATTTGCACCAGAAGATTAACTCCATTTTTTTATTTCATTTAGAATTTCAGTGAAAATTTCTTGGACTTTAGAAAGATCATTGACTTTGGAAAATATAATGGCATCATCGGCATACATTGAATGCTCTACTTTATTATATTTAAGAATAAGTTTACTTAGTTGATCAAATGCAGTTATGAATAAAATTACGGATAAAGGAGACCCCTGCGGGATTCCATTATGTAAGGAAAATGTATCGGATAGACTTGAATTAATTCTAACTCTAAATTTGCGGCTAGTCAAAAAGGCTTAAACGAAGTTAAAGATCTTTCGACCGACTCTCCAAATAGCGAGCTGTTGGAGCACAACATGCACCCCGATGCGATCAAAAGTTTTTTCGAAATCAGTAGCCAAGATGGTGACATGATTTTTACTGGAAAGAGCGGATGACACATAGTGCTGGAGGTGAAGAGTACATCAATTGTGCCTTGCTTTCTCCTAAACGCAACCTGATTAGGACTCATTAAATTACTTTTTAATATAAACCACATCATTCTTTTGGCGATAATTTTTTCTTAAACTTTTCCCATACATGGCAGTAGTGAACTTGGCCGGTAGCCACTGATTTCAGAGGCAGCCTTGTTAGGTTTTGGTATTGGGACTACTTCGGCAGTGCGCCAGTTTTGTGGGAAGATACCTCTATCTAAAATATTGTTGTAAAGGTCGACCAATCTCTTGCTTAAAATAGGTGGAAGATTTTTTAGCATCGGATACGATATACGATCGGATCCCGGGGTTTTACCTTTTGCATTGTAGAGGGCATTATTAAGTTCAACTATTGTTATTGGTTCTTCAATTTTATTTGCCGATATTGGTATGGAATTTGGGCTGTATGCGGTTTGAAAAACTAAGTTTTTATTACTATTAAATTCTTGAGTAAAGTGGGTGTCATCGGAAGAATTTGACCACGTTGTGGCAAAAAGATAAGCTATTTCTATGCAGGAAGTTAATATATCAGTGCCCGAGTGAATGGATCTTATTGGAGTTATATTCCTTCTACCAGCTAACATATTTATGTCAGACCAAACTTTTTGTATGCATGATTTCGAGTTTATTTTCGATGTAAGTTTCTCTAAACTATCAGATTTTGCAAGTTTGACGTTTTTCCTGAATAAAGCATTCGTTTTTTTGTACAAAACTAAATTTGAATTGCTCCTAAACCTTTTAAAGTTATTCCACAGCTGTTGTTTTTCTTTTCTGAGTTGGTTAAGATTGCTATTCCACCAAGGTATGGTGGCTTTAGCAAAAACTGCTTTTGTTTGTGGGATTGCAATATTTGCGGCAAATCTAATAATTTTTCCTAGATTGGCGGCGTCTTTGTTAGTGTCGTTTGAGGTACTATAGACTTCGCTTTTTTGTTGGCAAATTTGTTGAAATTTATCCCAGTTTGCAAGATCAGTTTTAAACTTTTGCCGGGGTTTTAGTATTTCAAATCGAAGGTTAGATAAAAGTTCGACTAGAATTAGGAAGTGATCGCTGCCATGTAGGTTATCAAGAATATTCCAAGAGCATTTAGGTGTAAGTTGTGAGGAACACATAGTAAGATCGATGTGGGAAAATGTGTTGTGCGTGGAAAAGTGGGTGGCAGTGCCATCGTTTAAAATGACCAGGTTTTCGCATAGTACAACATCTTCAATAATTTTACCTCTATTGTTACCTACATTGGATCCCCACAGCGGACTCCAAGCATTAAAATCTCCTGTGATAATATAAGGTGTACGAATATTATAAATACTTGCGATTATATCTTGCGATGAAAATGCCTGTTGAGGTGGTATATACATATTGAAAATAGTGTTCAAAATTTTAATTGAACACGGCTTTATAGGCAATTGTAGCCTAAATTTAGTTCAAGAGCAACCGTGGAGATATTTGAGTTTGTTGATATAAATTTATGTGGTATGTGTTTTTTTTGACTACTTCAGTTAATTTGACTACTCTAACGGGAAATAAACTTTAAAAACAGAACATGAAAACCTCTTTGTTATTATATTTTAATTTATATATTGCAATTTATTATAAATTGTATCAAAAAAAAAAATAAATAATGCATAGTTTTTAAAAAAAATATCACGCCAGCCGTAGGATTCGAACCCACGCTTAGGCGATCGTCCTGCATTTGGCCTGCTCGTTTAAAACATCAGTGTAGCATATTGCTAGAACGTCCGACTCTTATTCGATGCTTGCGACAGTCCAAGGTTCAATGCCTGCTTATGGCAAAACTTTTTATATAAATAAATATTTGCTTTTTTTGAATTTTCATATAAGTGAAATTGAAAACGTTACACATCGTCACGAAGAAGAGACCTTGAAATTTCACTCGCCACCTAAGAAGTTACACTTAAAATAAACTCTGAAAAATCTGATTTTTAGAGAAAATCCGATTAGCGCGACCTCCAAAAATATGAAAAAAATTCCAAAAATACTTTATCCTACAAGCTTTCAAATAAAGGTTGAGCAACTATGAAATTAAAAAAAAAAAATTAAACATTTTTCTGACCTGATCTGAAAAATCTGGGATACACCAGAATTTATCAAAGGCGCAACCTAAATTCGAATTTCGTCGAACCATGTAAACGAACTTCAACATGCAATAACATATGTGGCATTTCTCAAAAGCGTACTTTGTTCAATTCTTTCAATCTGTAAATATAAAAAATATAAAAATAAATGCTTTAAGAATTTTTTTTTAAGAAAAATAAGAAATATGCGCTCCAATACTATCGAATAGTCAATCAGCTGGGTAAAGCTAATTTGAAGCCATTGTTGCCTATGAGACCACTAACGTCGACTACGCCACACAACCAACCTATTATAAATTAGTAAAATTTTCTCATTTGTGTGAAAAATAAAAAAGAAAAATCCAAAAAAAAAAACACTAGAAATAACCCTTCAATTACTGAGGATTCGAAAGTATTACTTGAATATTACCCTCTATTTACATAACTTAACGAACTTGCAACATTTATTATCTACAAGTATTTCTTTACCTTCCTTTTATTTACCCTAATTCCCACAACAACAGCTTTAATTTAATGAAAATTTCCATAATACAAAAAGATTTCAATTTGAAGCGAACACCCAAGAAAAGCTGCAAGAATGGCAGCCAAATAGGAAAAAACACAAAACGCAACGCAACACAACACAACACAACACAACACAACAAATAAACAATATATGAGGGAAAAAAAAAGAATTTTTTACTTTGTACCGCAAAAAAAAAAAATACAAAAAAAAAGTAACACACAAAAGGTCAAAATTGCCACAAAAGGATCAACAGCAAATGCTAAACAAAATAAGTTAAAATAAAATTCAACTCTTTTGTTTGCTGTCAGGCGACATTGAAAAGTCCTTTTCATGCGTTAAGGTCGACTCAAATAGGATTTGACATTATTGATTGTCTGAACCTGTCAGATCCTGCCTCAACAGCAGGCGGGCAACTCAGCTCGAAACAGTTAGCTCGATATAGCCAGCATCCAGCCAAGCTGTCTGATACAGTGACAAAGTGTTATGAATTTTAATACTCGTGCAACGACGATAAACCGCATTTTGGCATTTCTATAGATTTTTCTATAACTTGTTTTTTTTTTCTCTAAACCTATTCCATGTAGTTGTGTGTAGGTGTATAGCAAGGGATGTACGTAGCATGTGTGTGACAAAAATAAAATATTATATAAATAAAAGCAAGTGCGTGTGTGTATGTGTGTGTGTGTGTGCGTAAGCTGTGCACTCTTGCATGTTGTCTTTGTTGTTGTATGCTTATGTGCTTGTGTGCGGTTCAGTGGCACAAAAACATTGATTGAATATGATTTGCTCCATGTCTCTATGGGTGGGTGGCTGCCAGGCAGGGTTGCCAGGCTATGGCTTAAACAATGCCCTACATTTACACATACTCTCAAATTGATGTTGTTGTTGTTTTTGTTGTTGAGTATTGAGTTTGAGTTCAATACGATTATGATTTGCACCGCTTGTTGACAGCCGACAAAACTCGTTATTAATCACCGAAAAGCCCAACCAAATACCATGAAAGCACATTTAGTACAAAGGCGCTTTTGTACTTAAATGTTGATGAAGCGTATATTTCAGATGATGTGGGTGCTGATTATAGGCTGTGATAGCATTTGAAAATGTTTGCATGTAATTAAATTAAACATAAGACTGTGGAAGTAGAGATAAAACGAGATAGACCGTTATCAAGTTGCCAAAGGAAAAAACCACAAAACAGTATGTGGCCATTTTTGCGGTTTTGTTCTGTTAATTGAATGTAAAGGAAATTAAAGACGATTCCTTGTATTTTAAAGAAGAAAAAAGTAGATGAAGGGATTTTGTATAAAAAAGTATACTTTTGAAGAATAACAACAAGTGAAAGTCTACTGAAAAGATGCTAAAAATAATTGCTAATTAATTCTTGAGAAATTTTTTATGTATTTTTATCAGAGTCCACTACAGAATCTTTCGGCCGGGTGCCTTGATACGCATACTATTCAAAAAGGTACACAAGAAATCGTACGTGACCTTGAACGACTACCCTGTATGCATATTTTATCGCGTCTACGAGCGCTTACGTTCTAGTAAGACTTTGATGTGAGACGAATATATTACTCCACGCACGTTCCAAAACGTAGGTACTCATTGATAAGAGCGCAAATAAGCGGAAGTTTACGCTCATGAGCCAGGCCTTGGATCTGAGTTTTTGGAATTTTTAAAATTTCTGTGAATTTCTTAGATTAAAAGTTATAGTTATATACAGAGTGTTCCAATAGGGACTTGATAACTTTGAATTAAATTTATGAACGCACCCTTTCACTAATGATCGAACTGTCACTGTCAATTTATTTAGTTAACTCAACATTTTTATCATGGTAAAGAACACGAACGAACAACGTCTGCAAATTATAAAAATTTACTACCGAAATTCGTAGTCGGTGATCGCAACTTTAAGAGCGTTAACTGCAATTTTTGGTCGTAATTCTCGCTCTAGTAGAGAGGCAATATCAAGTTTAGTGAAAAAAATTTGTGTCTACATATTCGTTGTGTGATCTTGCCGTGCCAGTGAGACAACGGGTTGGTCGATGTGTCAAAAATATCGTTGCCGTTCGCTGGCGTCCGTAGCAAACGATACAAAACAGTCAATTCTACAGCGTTCTCAAGAATTGGACATCGCCCAGACCACTTTATTGCGAATTTTGCGTAAGGATCTTGGTTTACACCCAAACAAGATCTAGCTGACTCAAGAATTGAAGCCGATGGATAACACTGAGTTACAAAATTACACTTTATAAAAGGTGCAGAGTTCTCGATAGTCAATCCTAACTGCATTTTGGCTGTTGATTTCAAATATGGACTCTGTGTTTCTTCATCAGCTTGAGTTTTTGAGTTATAGGCGAAAACTTGAAAATCAGTTCTTTTTCCGATAATTTTGCTATATCTATTACACTGATTTACCGATTTGTATTACGATGGCGAATTTCAATGAAGAAATATTAAACCTTTCAATTTTTGCACATAAAATTACAATATCTTTGACAGTTTTGAAGATATCGACGTTCAAAGTGGAAAAAATGTCACAATTTTACGTAGGCTGCGCTTTTGAAACCCTGTATCTTTAATATTTTTCAACGGATTTGCAAAAACTTTTTTTTACTTGATAGAAAATCTCTCGAATTTTAATAAGCATTTTATTTTTTTTTTATTATCTTACATTCTTTGAAATAAATTAAAAAGTAAAATTATCAGAAAAAGAACTGATTTTCATGTTTTTGCCTATAACTCAAAAACTCGTGCTGATGGAGAAAAACGGAGTCCATATTTGAAATCAAGAAACCAAACTAGTCTATAATCAGCTGAAAAATCTCCGGCACCAAAACGTCTGTCGGGCTGTGTAATTTAAAGCGACGAACGTTCTCCGATTGGGCTCTGGGAAAGATGCACCAAGATGATGAATTTCATCGCAAGATTATCTTCAGTGACGAAGTTCTTTTTTGGCTCAATGGGTTCGTCAATAAGCAAAATATGCGTTATTGGTGGGATGAAAATTCACATGTGTTTCATGAATCACCACTTCATCCGCAAAAAAATAACTGTTTGGTGCGGTTTTCATGCCGGCGGCGTCATTGGACCATATTTTTTCGTCAACGATAACGTCACTGTGAATGGCCATCGTTATCACGACATGACTACCGATTAGTTTTTGCCCGGTAGGACGGTGTCACAAGCCACACAGCACACGTTACAATCTATTTATTGAAGAGTAATTTTGACGAGCGTGTTATCTCAAGAAATGGGCCAGTCAATTGGCCGCCTCGTTCATGCGATTTAACGCCTCTAGACTATTTTCTTTGGGGCTACGTCAAGTCATTGGTCTATGCTAGGGGTGGGCAAAGTTGCCCGTATGGGCATTTTGCCCGTACGTGTATTTTGGTTGCCCGCTGCTTGCTTCACGGGCGACAGCATTGCTTCATAAATTCGATGGTAAAGGAAACGAAGGACATGCACAAATGTAATGAGATAGAGCGTAAGAAGAGCGTAATATAGATAGTGATATGATACTTGTGCTCATTGCGCTCAGAGCAGTTCATAATCAATGTTGCATGCCATTTATACAAAAAAAAAGGGCGTTTTATAATTATACTATTTAACATTTTGAATTTAATTGAATTCAATCACGTTGAATTCAATCATATCTCGATAACGTCTTGTGTCCTAAACTTGCTTTTAAGTAGTTACGCGCAAAATAAAAGTATAAATTTATTATGTGATTCAGTCCTAACAAAATATTAGTTAAAAATGTGTTAGGAGGCAGATGTAGAATTGTAATGGTTGCATGCTCTTGCAAAACAATTATAAATATGCCAAGAAGTTGTTTTTGCAAAGCGATTTTATAGCTGCTGGTAGTAATTTAAAGAAAAAAAACTCCCTTTTAATAAGCAATCCTCTTAATATATTAGATATGCAACACTTACTTTTCACAACAGCATGCTCTCGCTCTTACGGTTTCTATTTATAAAGCACACTGAAAACAAAGTAGTGCTAAAGTGGTTTTTGCGGAAATTTTATAGATATTTGAGATTTTTTCTTTGCTCTTATTTATACTGCGAAATGAAATAAATGTGTAGTGGACGGATTATAAAAATTAAACACAGTGACAGATGGTTAAAGTGAAATACAGATTGAAATACAGATACAAACGGACATGTAAAAAGCTGAAAACAATCCATTTTAAATTTTTTGGTTGGTATATCTCGGCTGAAAGTGCACAAAATTTTATTATGGGACGGCGATGGGTTCATGGAAAAATGATAAATGAAAATAAAAAAATAACAAAAAATTTCATGAATTGCTAAAAATGAGAGAAGACATTTGCTAACGAATCGTTAAAATTTAAAGACTTGATTCGCTAACGAACCACAAAAATGTTGAAAGGCGATTCGATAGCAAATCGATGCTAAAAGCGTCCTGAATGGAATTTAACAATGTCATGATTTCAATCGGTGCTTTCTTTAACCCTAGAACTGTATCGTGGGGGGAAAAAGCACCCCAGACTGGCTTAAATCTCGCGCCAGACACAAACGCCTTTGGTTTACGGTCCGGGACCGTAACCATAATTCTGTTTCAACGTCTGAGAGTAGAGGGAGCATGCTCGCGGCATCCGTACCTCGTGCTTGCTCAAGCAGTGAACATAAGAAGTGCGTCTGGGGTGCTTTTTCACCCCACGATACAGTTTGTGTATATTTTTCGTCATCTTAAAGTTTTTTTATTTTCGTGTTGTTTAAACTTTTTGGACAAGTAATGAGTGTATAGTGGCCCCACTTCACATATATTTACATATATACGCTCCTTTCAACTGGATTAGTCGCACTTGTTTTAATAACAAAAAAATGCTCTGCTCTCAATATTGGTTAAAAAAGTTACAACAACAACTACTTGGGAATAAATGGAATTGAGTGTACTTACCAACAACAACCAAAAATGCACACTCTCTTTAAAAAAAACGGTACCTGCTAACAAGTATTTAAGCAGATATAAAAATATTACAATTCCTACTCGTTCATTAGATTAGACGCAGTACGAAATTAAAGTTTTCAGTGATACAAGTTAACTTTGAATGATGAAATTTTTTTAATCAAGTGTTTTTGAGGCGTAGAACTTTATAGTTTCAAATAAATATGTTTTTTTCCAATTTGAACGAAATTCTTATTCATTGTAACGATATGTGCGGCAAAAATCGTTTTTTCAAATTCTTACTATTTGCGCACTTTGATTTCTCAAAATAAATAGCATTTTTGGAAAATTGGCCAAAATCACTATAATACCCCTTAAACATAGTATCTCCCCTTTAGAACCCCGTTGGAATTACTAGATTTAGTCAAAAACTCACTGAGATATCGTAATTTTAACGAAAAATAAAATTTTTCCTAGTTTTTCACGTTTTTTGCCCTTCTTGGTCAATATTCCCGGACCCTCCAAACTTTTGGCCAAACAATTTAGTTCACGTGATTCTAGGTCAAAAGACGAAAAAAATGAGCCCCCATGGAACCATCAAAGTCACACTGTGTCCGAGATACGGGCCCTTGAAAGTTGGGGTGTTTTTTCACCCCGCGATACAGGAATAGGTAAAAAAAAATAGAGATGCAGTTCTAGGGTTAAGCATCAAGCCAATCTCTGATGCAGTAGGAACGAAACTATTCGGAAACAATTAAAACACCGATTCATAAGTGATTCGTTAACGAATCACCACTCGCCACAATGTTTGTTGGGAAAGAAATTGTTATAGATCTTGAATGATTTTAACAAAAAATAAATCGGACTTCAGGGTAGATGATTTAAAATAAACATTTATATTTATTTGAAAAAAAAAATTTATGAACAAAAAACTACCGCAATAAAAAAATTATACAGTGTGATGCAGAAGCATCAAAAAATTTGCATGCATGAAATTTTGTACAGTGTACAATTTTTCGTCATCTATTCAAGCAACAGGCCAGCGCAGATGTTGCCTGCTTGACGTTCGCTTGAACACTGAAGCTTTGATCGTTCTGTACGTGAGATTAATACATATTTTTCTGTACTAACGCAATCTCAAGTGCGCTCTTGTGATTGCATATTGTGAGAGGATTACAGAGAGGATTTTCCGTTCCGCAATCGGATTCACCTCCAAATTCATCCTGCAATTGATTTCGCACGCTGCTTGCCCGCTGCTTACACGCAGTCGCAGCACGGGCAAGAATTGTGCCCACCCCTAGTCTATGCCAACAAGCCAACGACGTCACCGTTTCGGCCGAAATGTGTGGCTGAGTCATCGAAAATTGGATGCAACGAATCGACCGAATTATTTAAAAAAAAAGTTGTCAAGTCCTTGCTGAAAACCCCTTTAGTAGGAAAGTTATAGTATACATATGTTTTGCTGCTCTAAACTTACAATTTAAGGGCTGAAAAAATACTAAAACTAGCCAGTGTCATATAGGCTTTAACCATCTTCTAACGATTTAAGTTAATTTCTATAAAAAAAACCACAAGGCTTGCTTACTAGAAATGAAGTCCTTAGCAAGCAAATGAATGAAAAATCTATGTAGATTATTATTTTTTTTTTTTTTTTATAATAATGGTATGTCACTTAGTTAATTAAGTTCTATTTAACTAATTGTTTATGAGAACTTATTCATTAGCCTCTAATGCAACCATTCAGTATGATTTTTATTTAATAAAAAACGATTTAACCCTTGGACGACCGCTCAACGACCGACAACGGATTCGTGTTAAGCAACTCGAAATTACAAATTACTGAACAAAAGTGTCGCAGAAAACAATTTTCTTACCTGCAAAAGTGTGAAAAATCATGGGACCTATATGTCCCAATTGGACCCGTCAGATTTGGTGGTCGCGTGGGTAGCCCGGGAAAAAGTGCAAGGTTGCCCGCAGCTTCCCCAAAAATGTTTTACCTATAGCTCCTCCTAGACCCAAAATATTTTGAAAATTAAGTACTTTCTGGAAGCCACATTCATTCCCTGTTGAACGATACCTTGTTAAGAAAAATCATTTGCATAGTTTTTCCAGGAAAAATTCGAAAGTAAAAGGGTCACCGGTGTCCCAATGGTCGTCAAAGGGTTAAATAAAAAATAAATTAATAACTAGAAAGACCTAGGTAATTTTTGCAAAAAAAAAAAAAAACAAAAAAAACGCTACTTAATAACTTTAGAACCTGACGTGATGGAATTTTTTAAAATTTTTGTCGTAATCTATCTAAATCAATCATCAAAACTGAAAGGGGAAATCATTGCAAGCCTGTGTTATTAAAAAACGAAAAAGAAAAACTTTGCACTTAAGTATCTACACTGAAGCTGCCGTGTTGTTATATTAACAAATAATTTATTTTTATATACTCTAAATCATTTCTCAAATTCCCTTGAGCTTGAGTTTTTATGAATACAAAACCCTGTGTAAAAATCCCTGGATCTTAAGCAACTGATTACTTATTTTTATCCTTTCTGCAAAATTCAACGAATGTAACGAATTTTTCAAGGTCACAAAAGTAGCCTAAGTGGTTTGTTTAAAACCTGTACTGAGCCAGTGTCACGGGAATGCATTGTTATTTGCCTCAAAACAATTAAAAACGACATTATCAATGTAGTCATGTCTTATTTAACAGTTACGAGTCAAAAAAGCAAACATCCCGCCTACCATGTTAAACATATGCTAAATAATGTTAAATAATTATCAAACCTTATCTGGATAAACGATTGAAAATACCAAAAAGGTGCCTAATTCAACATAATCTGGCATCTTATCTCTTTAGCTCAGTTTCTCTTCAATGCTTTAATGTATCTTTTTGTAAATTGTATCTTTTCCGCTTTAATATTTAAAGAGCATCTAATGGAATAATAAATTCTACAGCTTTTACTGTCAATTTTAAATAACATCACTTTAAACTGCACAAACGAAATCGTTTCACAGCAACATTCGCACCCGACTTGCGAAATATTTTCACTTATTTAGAATTTAAATGTTTATTTTTCATTCTGCACGTTTTTATCTCTTTGCAGGAATCTACCAATTTTCTGCCATCCTTTGAAGCTATTTCCTATGCCGTGAAGAGCATAGCAACAAAACTTAATTGGACACAAGTCCAAATTTTCGTTGGTGGTAAGTTTTTTGAATTTTGTTTTTGGCTTTTGTGTTCTTTTTTTTTTGTGTTCGTTTTTTTCCCCTGCTTATTTCCTTGCTTTTACTCTATGCCTTGACTTGTTACTTTTACGACTGAAGCGCCTATGTTTATGCTATGAAAAAAAATGTGAGTAAGGCAAGGAACTAAAAAAGTAAAAGAAAAATACAACTGACTGTCATTCGTTGTGCATAACATTTAAATGCGATGCTGTCAGCCAAAGTTGGCTTAGGTGTGAATTGCTTTTTCGCTATTTGACTTTGGACCTTCTTGGACGCAATAATAGGATTATGGAGGGAATGGAAACGGCAAAGACCAATAAAAGGGCAAGTTGGTTCCTGGTTGTTTGGCTCTAGCACTGATTTTTACGCGTGGTTAAAACAAAATATCACGTTTTGTGGAATATGACGACCAAAAATTAACGAGCATATTTTGTAACTTAAGCTGCCACTGTATTTTGTGTTTTTTTTTTTTTTTAATTAATTTCTCAGGCATCTCACTGGTTAGCCAAATTGAGTTATTCTACGCTGTAATTAAATTATAAGCTTGGAATTTTACGGCAAATTTTCTAAAACTAATTGAGAGAATTTTATCTAGGCAAAAATATAGCATTTGCAAAAATTGCAGCCATTTTTAATCAGAACTTAAGCAAGTTGTGGAAAGTAATATTTTAATTTCAACTAATTTTCTTATTTATGACAACACTTATTCAAATTAGTTCAAAAGTAAAATAAGGGTTCAGCAGCCGCTTAATTCAGACAGATTGTGAAGTCAAAAGTTAAGAAAAATTTAAAACATACCGAAGTCATATCTTATTTATTACTCTTTGTGAACAAAGAGTTCAGTTCTGAACCAAGGGTTTTAGATGTAACATCTATCAGTCAAGTCTGTCTTGCTTCGAAATGGAAATATAGATAACACTGTTCAACACAGAAAAATAACAAATAACAAAATAAAAAATAACACAGTCCTGTCTGAAGAAATCGTTCTTATGAGTTCTTTTTACTTGTGAGACCGACCCCGAATAGCTGACCTTTTTTCTCCATACAAAACGATCCGGCCTAATGAACATTAACATTAACATTAACATTAACATTAACATTAACATTAACATTAACATTAACATTAACATTAACATTAACATTAACATTAACATTAACATTAACATTAACAATAACATTAACATTAACATTAACATTAACATTAACATTAACATTAACATTAACATTAACATTAACATTAACATTAACATTAACATTAACATTAACATTAACATTAACATTAACATTAACATTAACTTTAACATTAACATTAACATTAACATTAACATTAACATTAACATTAACATTAACATTAACATTAACATTAACATTAACATTAACATTAACATTAACATTAACATTAACATTAACATTAACATTAACATTAACATTAACATTAACATTAACATTAACATTTATATTAATATTAACTTTAACATTAACATAAACATTAACATTAACATTAACATTAACATTAACATTAACATTAACATTAACATAACATTAACATTAACATTAACATAAACATTAACATTAACATTAACATTAACATTAACATTAACATTAACATTAACATTAACATTAACATTAACATTAACATTAACATTAACATTAACATCAACATTAACATTAACATTTATATTAATATTAACTTTAACATTAACATAAACATCAACATTTACATTAACATTAACATTAACATTAACATTAACATTAACATTAACATTAACATTAACATTAACATTAACATTAACATTAACATTAACATTAACATTAACATTAACATTAACATTAACATTAACATTAACATTAACATTAACATTAACATTAACATTAACATTAACATTAACATTAACATTAACATTAACATTAACATTAACATTAACATTAACATTAACATTAACATTAACATTAACATTAACATTAACATTAACATTAACATTAACATTAACATTAACATTAACATTAACATTAACATTAACATTAACATTAACATTAACATTAACATTAACATTAACATTAACATTAACACTAACATTAACATTAACATTAACATTAACAATAACATTAACATTAACATTTACATTAACATAAACATTAACATTAACATTAACATTAACATTAACATTAACATTAACATTAACATTAACATTAACATTAACATTAACATTAACATTAATATTAACATTAAAATTAACATTAACATTAACATTAACATTAACATTAACATTAACATAAACATTAACATTAACATTAACATTAACATTAACATTAACATTAACATTAACATTAACATTAACATTAACATTAACATTAACATTAACATTAACATTAACTTTAACATTAACATAACATTAACATTAACATTAACATTAACATTAACATTAACATTAACATTAACATTAACATTAACATTAACATTAACATTAACATTAACATTAACATTAACATTAACATTAACATTAACATTAACATTAACATTAACATTAACATTAACATTAACATTAACATTAACATAAACATTAACATTAACATTAACATTAACATTAACATTAACATTAACATTAACATTAACATTAACATTAACATTAACATTAACATTAACATTAACATTAACATTAACATTAACATTAACATTAACATTAACATTAACATTAACATTAACATTAACATTAACATTAACATTAACATTAACATTTACATTAACATTAACATTAACATTAACATTAACATTAACATTAACATTAACATTAACATTAACATTAACATTAACATTAACATTAACATTAACATTAACATTAACATTAACATTAACATTAACATTAACATTAACATAAACATTAACATTAACATTAACATTAACATTAACATTAACATTAACATTAACATTAACATTAACATTAACATTAACATTAACATTAACATTAACATTAACATTAACATTAACATTAACATTAACATTAACATTAACATTAACATTAACATTAACATTAACATTAACATTAACATTAACATTAACATTAACATTAACATTAACATTAACATTAACATTAACATTAACATTAACATAAACATCAACATTAACATTAAGGTTAACATTAAGGTTAACATTAACATTAACATTAACATTAACATTAACATTAACATAAAAAAACTATGCCTGTTGATACTCTACATTAACATTAACATTACATATTTGATTGTTTAATTGAAAACGCGCCACAATATCTAATGAATATTTAAAAAGAACCGTTCCTTTCGATTTTGGTAGTTTTCAGCGTCCTTGTCACCCGGTGATTGAATTCTTATGTGTGTGCAGTTAAGTGCACCGATTGTGCGAAGAATGTTCAAAAGGAGGAAAACTTAAATCCCCCCTAAAATAAAACTCAAACGTAAACATTCAAAATGCCGATACACGTATATTTTTCTTTTATTTTTGTTGTTCCCTCTACCAGAAACCGTTGTCGAAACCTTGTTGGAGAAACCATTTTGGAAAAAAATTGATTTTGTTGTTGTTCAATGTAATTAATATTTATTTACTTATATTGTATTTACTTTTTTCCAAGCGCCTATACTCAGCGAGTAAAAATTCCATGCATTACCGATGCATCTTGTAAAAATACCTTTTTCAACTTTTTTTGGAAACCTGCGAGGTACAGTAAGAGGTTAAATAATCATGGCAAAATATCCCATTTAAATATGAATGATTTTGAAAATTGTCTTTTATACTCATTTGCAAACAAAAAAAAGAAAATTGAATTTTGAAGTTGTTGTTTTACATCCCATAAAGTTTTCATTCCTAAATTATTATTGTATTTACGAAGGAAATGGTTTGCTTTTGATAGGTATTCCTGTCCGACAAGTGATTTAAAATGATTCATTGACAAAGTCGAAAATGCACTTTTCTCTCCGGCCGGCACTTTTCTCTCCTTTCTCGTGGTTCAGGAGTAGGCGTCAGATTTTAACTGCTCTTTAAAAGAATAAGAGCATAATTTTGCGATAAGTTATTGTAAAACATACTTAAAATGTGCCCCTACCTTCTATCTACAGTTCGAGTTCAATAAATGCATTATTTTATTTTTATGCATCGAGTTTTCAAAAAATATGCAAGATCAAAAAGAGTTCTATTGTTTTTTGCTATAAAAGCGCATTTTTAATTTTGATTCAATATCTTAACTTCAGTCGTCGAACATTGACCCCTTTCTTCGACAGTGTTTTATGTCCCGTATAAAAGACATTGTTGTCTGCTATCTTGATAGTGTAAGAGTAGGAGAGTGTGTGAGTATGAACGTGTGTGGTGTTGTTGGGTGTGTGGTGTTGTTGTTGTGGGTGTGTGTATGTGGGTGTTTGTGTGAGGCCAAGAATGTGCTTTAGCTGCTCTGTCGAAACGTTGTCATATTTCGTGATCTTTACCGTTTGTACGCAGTTTCCTGACCAAATGTTACGCCATTTTCTTCTGATTGTTTTTGTAATTGTTAGCTTTGTTGTCAGGGGTTGTTGTTGCCGTCATGTAAGTTTATTATCACGTTTTCTTGTCTGCTTGCTTTTCTGTTTTTTTTTTCCACTTCTTCCATTAAACTTTTTTTATTTGCTGCTGGTGCCTGGAAACTCTGTTTGTTTATGTTTTTTTGTTTTTTTTTTTATGTTGCTGCTGCTGCTGCTGCTGCCAGTTTGAGTTGAGGCCAATAAACGCAAATTGGCTAAAAACGCTTCATTGAAGTTTTCTATTGGCTTTAATGTGTCAAAACTTTGTTTGCAAGCGTATATTTGCTGCTTCGTTGCTATTCTGCTGTGTTGCTTTCATTGAAGCGTAAAGCATAGCGCCAGTCAACAAAGTGGAGCCATAAATGTTGGTTTTGTATCTTATGACAGCTCTCTCGTTGGCAGGCATCTCGTTGGC
Source organism: Pherbina coryleti (assembly GCA_943735915.1). NCBI lineage: Eukaryota > Metazoa > Arthropoda > Insecta > Diptera > Sciomyzidae > Pherbina > Pherbina coryleti. The sequence continues at coordinate 154,110,847 of OX030949.1, read as the reverse complement.
AGGCATATTTATGACTGATTAATATAGTGCTAGAACGTGTTGGTGTATAAATTAAGGATTTATTTGGTTATCCTTAGTTCGGTCAGTAAAGAAGAAAAGAAAAAAAAAAAACGAATCATGAATACTTTTTCATTAGCGATAGTGATTTTGCCATGGTATCCAAATTGATTGGGAAACAAAGTCAAAAAAAACTTTTTCCCATAATAATGCAGCTAAAAACCTGTCAAATTTGAAATATTTACTGTTTTGACAGGAATCAAGTTCTGAATTTCATAATAATTTTATTATCAAGACTTAGAGCGAAAACTTTCACAGTAATGTGTTCTGGTAGAATTACGCATAAGCTCTCATTTAATTGCTGCTTGCAACTTCTTAATTATTATGTCTCTTTAAGCTTTCATAACAACCACTAAGCCTTATGACATGATTCACATGGTTTATTTGTGTGTGTGTGTGGCAGCACTAAATGTTGCTGCCATAACTGTAGCCATCCAGCAAATTTGCCAAACATTCCAATTAATTACAGCTGATATCTATGCGAATTAAAACTTAATTAGTTGTGTAAGCAAACAACAGCAATAGATGCTATAACTTAAGCATCTTATTGCATAGTCATACATTCAAATCTATGCATGTATGTTATGCGTCTTTATCTTTACACATATTGACTGCGTTACGGCGAACAAACATATTTGTGCGCCTTCGTCAGTCCTTAGCATTAGGATAATTACTGTGAAGTTTGTTATGATTATTCATGAAAAACACTCAAAGTGATTTAATTTGATACTTTGATGATACTTTTTTCTCTGCTATAATTATGACTGCCTAATCAAACAATATTTTGTATGGTGGGAAGATGTTCTTTTTTCACTGCTTTTGCTCTTCACATATTTCATATCATCCATATTAATAACTTTTATAGAGGAGATTATTCGGATTATGTAGTACTTATTGGTTTATTTTAGAAACAAATTTGTCTGGTAAAAAAACTTGGTTACAGACGCACGAGATGGTTGCATGACCGAGCAAAGCCAACTTGAGAGCCACCTTAGAGAATACAAAGATTTCTAAATAATGAGCTATTCATTTTTCCCTTCCGAAAGAGTAAAGTTTAAAAAAATACTAAAAATACCGATTTCGATAATATTTTTGTTTCGTTATAATGTTTGCACTTTGTCATTATAAGCAGAACACAACATCATTTAAATGTTCCCCACGAAAGTTTTTGTAGGACTCAATCTTTTTATAATAATTTTCGAAGAGTTTTGTACACATATCGGGCACTCGCTCGGCTATGACTTGACGAATGTAAGTTTTTAATTGCTCAAGAGTTAGAGGTTTATTCAAGAAATAAGTCATTCAGGAAATTTCTGTCGCAACAAAGCGCTAATTGATTATGTTGCGTGGCTTGTGGCCCCAACTTATTGAAACCACAATGGTCCATCCAATTTTTCTTTTTGAACATTTATCGTAGCTTATATACTCACCGAGTAGAAATGCAATGCAACGCCGCTGCATGAATGTTGCAGACATCATCGAGACGGGATGGGAGCTGCTTAAGCAACGCAATTGAAAATTTGTTACATGGAATTATTACTCGCTGACAATTGGTGCTAGGATTGAAAATATGAGACACCAATAAAGGCCTGTTCCAAGCACTCACAACAAAATTAGACTTAAAATTTTTGAAGCCATGGGGACACAGAAAGAGCCGCTCACAGATCGACAATGCAACATTCATGCATCGACGTCTTATTGAATTTTTACTCGGTGAGTATATAAGCTACGATAAATGTTTAAAAGGAAAATGAAGGATTTATACTTCTGACGTCAGCGTCAAGGATTCTGACGTCACCAGGTTGTGAATATAGCAGCATATGTACACTAAGGGAAAAAAATATTAAATTTATCCAAGAACTTTTTTAATTTATCCAAAAAGCGAGTAATTTTTGCACCAATAACGCATTTACTTAAATCGACTACGTAAATATTTAAAATTTATTTAAATATATTGAAAACAAGTTTTTCGAGCTCTAGGCCAAGCATGTTGTCAACAAGACAACATGAAGAACAAAGAAGGCAACAACCAACAACAACAACAACGGCTCTGTATAGAGCAAATCACACAGCTTGACTATACAGACTGTTTCATTGGCCGCTACACCAACTCATCAGTAGCCTTTGTATGACTTTACACTGTGATCCACTCAAGCTACTTAGGTTCTACATATACTGCCAATATGCCGAGAAAGTTACCCGGAATTTGTTTTTGGCAGAGAACGCTGGAATTTTTGTAACTGAGTTCTTATCTACTTTTTGATGCATACTGTATATCTTTCAAATATTTACTATTTGAAAATAAAACTATCGCATTTAAGGAAGATTTATATAAAAATATTGAAATTGAAAAACAATTTATTTGAATATTTCCCACGAGCTGCGCCCATATTAAACGCCATTTAGTGGTATATTTTATTTTCTTTTTGTGAAAATATGATTTGTGAGTCAGGCGGTGAATGCGATGCATTATGAAATCATGTAGAGTAGAGTGACATTCTTGCGAAAATACCGAGTTGTCACTACACCTTACAAGAATTCATCATGCATCGCAATCACCACCGCACTCACAAATCATATTTGCCAAATATCCATGATATATTTCCCTTGGAACATTAACTAAATGAGAACTATAAGACCTGCAACTGCTGGTGCGAAGAAACTGCAGCAGCTTCGCACAGGAACAGAGTGCGATGCTGCTGCTACTTGGAGGCTGCTAGGCAGCTGTGTGGAATATGTGTGTCAGTGTGTGGCATAAATAAAATTTAAATACGCGAAAAAAACGAGTTGTAAGGAAAATATTTGATTTATCCACGTAAATATTTAAATGAAATATATACTCAGGCGTGGATAATGTTAATATGCATTATTTCCCTCAGTGTAACAGAAATGTAATATCGTTGCATGGAATTATCACTCACTCTGGAGACGTGCTGCTGTAAATTTTAATTTACGACAACACCAACACCAAAACCAAGAACAACAACAACATCAAGAACAACAACAACATCACCAACAACAACAACAACAACAACAACAACAACAACATCAACATCAACATTAACATCAACATCAACATCAACATCAACATCAACATCAACATCAACATCAGCATCAACATCAACATCAACATCAACATCAACATCAACATCAACATCAACATCAACATCAACATCAACATCAACATCAACATCAACATCAACATCAACATCAACATCAACATCAACATCAACATCAACATTAACATCAACATCAACATCAACAACAACATCAACATCAACATCAACATCAACATCAACATCAACATCAACATCAACATCAACATCAACATCAACATCAACATCAACATCAACATCAACATCAACATCAACATCAACATCAACATCAACATCAACATCAACAGCAACATCAACATCAACATCAACATCAACATCAACATCAACATCAACATCAACATCAACATCAACATCAACATCAACATCATCATCAACATCAACATCAACATCAACATCAACATCAACATCAACATCAACATCAACATCAACATCAACATCAACATCAACATCAACATCAACATCAACAACAACAACAAGAACAACAACAACAACAACAACAACAACAAAAACAACAAAACCAACATCAACAACTTCAACATATACATCAACATCAACATCGACATCAACATCAACATCAGCATCAACATCAACATCAACATCAACATCAACATCAACATCAACATCAACATCAACATCAACATCAACATCAACATCAACATCAACATCAACATCAACATCAACATCAACATCAACATCAACATCAACATCAACATCAACATCAACATCAACATCAACATCAACATCAACATCAACATCAACATCAACATCAACATCAACATCAACATCAACATCAACATCAACATCAACATCAACATCAACATCAACATCAACATCAACATCAACATCAACATCAACATCAACATCAACATCAACATCAACATCAACATCAACATCAACATCAACATCAACATCAACATCAACATCAACATCAACATCAACATCAACATCAACATCAACATCAACATCAACATCAACATCAACATCAACATCAACATCAACATCAACATCAACATCAATATCAACATCAACATCAACATCAACGACAACAACAAGAAAAACCGTTACGTCAAAACCAACGGGTGTGTCCACGACATAGCCAACTCGTTTTTTAGTCATAGCTCTTATATTCAGCGAGTAATAATTCAATGCATCGCCGATGAATTTTTAAAAAAATGCATTTTTCAACTTTTTTGGAAACCTGCGCGGTAAAATGTAACTTCTTCACGTAAAAAAAAAATCTGTATATATACTATAAAGGTTGCTCTTTGATCGTTTGCAAAACATACGAAGACCATAATGTACACTAGACAGTCACTTTTTGCGGATGCAAAAACAATCGCTTGGGGATTTTCAAAGCCCCATACATAGGGAAATTTTTCTTATTCAACTTTGCACCTAGCACGAAAGGAGCCTCATCGCTTAAGAAAATTTGCTTCGGAAAATTAGCTTTTAATGCTTGTTCTTCCAGTACCTTATCAGAGTATATTCTGCGCTGTCCATTGACGGCAGACTTCAATTCTTGCGTGATTTGAACTTTATGTGAATGAAAATGATGCAAATCCAAAGAATTTACGCTTGAACAACGTTTGGAAATATTGGACACTTAGTGAGTGCTGTGTAGCCCAAACAGTGCGTTATTTGTAAAGAAGATGATTTGGTGAAAAATCATCTCTTCTGACGAGGGGCTTTTTCATCTTGGAGGCTACGTTAACAAACAAAATTCCGCATCTGGGGCTCGGAAAACCCGCACGTTATTGCCGTGAAGCCGATGCATAGAGAGTCACAGAGGGTGACAGTTTGGTGCGGATTGTGGAGTGGTGACATCATTGGACCAGTTTTCTACGAAAATGAGGCTGGAAATAACCTTTCGGTCAACGGTGGGCATTACAAAGCAATGTTAACCGACTTTTTTTTGCTTAAATTGGAGACACGAACCAGGACAACCTCTGGTTCATGTAGGATGGCGTGCCATGTCACACAGCCCATGACACAATTGATATTTTGAGCACCAAATTGCCAAAGCGTGTTATCAGCCGTCTTGGCGATATCTATTGTCCGCCTCAGAGCTGCGATTTGACCCCTTGGGACTTTTTTTTTGTGGGGAACCGTAAAGGACCGATGTTATGTCAACAACTCGGAAACGATTCAAGTACTTAAGGCCAATATCATCCAAGCAATCAGTGTGCTACAGTCCGAAATCATCAACAAGGTCTTGAAAAATTGGAGTGACAGAATGCGCTACTGCGAAGCCAGTCGAGACAGCCATTTGAACGACGTTGTGTTTCATAATTAATATAAATGTTTTCTTTTACTAATAAAGCCATAATACATGGAGAAAATTTAATTTTGTTAATTTTATGGTATTTAAAAAATTTGTTTTTGGCCCACCCTGTATACAATTTTTTTCCAAAAAAAAAAAACATATTCTAGTACTTATTAACTCCAGCGGTTTGCCCTTATTGTGTTGTTTACAGTAGTTTGGAAATTGTATTCAGCAAAAAAAAATGGAATTAACTCGTGAACATTTTCATCTGATGATTTTTCACGATTTTGAACGTGGATTGATAAGAAATGGATGCATCGAACAATGAGTTCAATGAGTTCGAGGTTGGCTGTCGTTCTCTCTAATACGAATTTCATGAAGGTCGTCTAAGAACGGCTGTTGTATCATCCCTGGACTAGCATATATTCGACTAACATGAGCATTTAGACGTCAGCTACGTTTCCTCAAAAACAAAAAAAAAAACTTTTGTCGATTGGTGTAAGGAAATGATGAAAAAATTCAGCGGTGGTGGTTCGAATTCGTCTACGGCATTACTATGGGTGACAAATCATCTAACTTCGCTTATGAGTCCGAAACGAAGCAAAAATTCACTGTTTGGGTCTTTCAAAGTGAGCAAAATCCGACAAAGAAAAACACGCGAACGAAGCACATCCAAGAAAATGGTTGTCAGTTTATTTCATAAAAACTGGTCATGTCACTACTGTACCATTTGACCAACGACAAACAGGTAAATGGTTCACAAATTTTTCTTTGCCGGAAGTCTTTGAAGAATTGAGGGATACGAAACACCGAAGGAATATCATCGACCACCACGACAATGCGGGTTGCCACAAACAAAAGATTTTCTGAGTACTCAAAACGTAGAATTGATGAGTCATCTGCCTTACAGTCCCAACTTGACACCCAATGACTTTTTCTTGTTCTCTCACATTAAAATAAAAAATGCGTGGCGAGCCCAAACAGGCCGTTTAGCCCTTCAAAAACCTATTTTCGGAGTTATCAACTTCAGAGTGGCAACATTGTTTCGATACGAATGCAAAAGTATATTGATCATCTTGGAAAATATTTGAAAACCCAAGAAAAGTATTTTCACTGCTTAACCACTGTTTTTTTCATTGCAAAGCGCAAGACTTAAAAGGCAACTCTCATATCTTAAATTTGCACATGTATTAGTTAGATGATGTCCCTTAATAATACGTTAACGCATACAAATTTGTCAGCATTTTTTTTTTTACTTTTTTTAACCTTGAAAAAAATGTACAACTTAACCGAATGGCCAATTGAATAGGTGAGTTGAGCAATTTTTAAGCACATCCTCCTTAATTCAGTGCCTAAAATGCTCTTATAACTGAAATGAGTGGCATTTATATTGTTATGACTTAATTATTTGGCAGCCGCAAAAATACAAACGCACACGAACACACGCAGACTTATGCAAATATTGTGGCTTAATGAGTACATTACGGGTAGACCGCAAATGAAATGAAATCATAGACTAATTGTTAGTTAAAATTTTGTGGAATAGCAGCGTGTGTTTTTCTTTCTCGTGTTTTTTTTTTCTGTTTGTCTTTTTATACAAATATAAGTATAATTTTTATTTTATTTTACTCAGCGCACTAATTAGAAGGCAGCGTGTATAAATGGCATGTAATTATGCCTGCATTAAATATAATTCCTGCTGAGGATTAGGGGCAAGCATTAAAGGGGGATTTATTTTGAGGAAATAAGCTTGCTTGCATTTAAATTTGGTCAAATTAGCTGAGTCAGCAGGTGTGTGTGTTTGTGAGTGGCAGGTTGTATGTAGATAAATGTTATGTTCAAATTATGTTGCTAACATTTTAAAGTCTTTTACTAGAAATTGGGTTATTTTTTGTTTTTTTGTCTTTATGCCTATCAAATTGAGCGAAGCTAATGCTGAGCATGACAACTTTAATGATATAAACAGCCACTTTTATGGCGCTGACAGTTAACGAGTTAAAAGTTTCAACAGCAACGTTTAATAGCCTTGATATGTCATTTCATTGGAGCAACATCCTAACGTCGCCATATTTATTGACGAGATTTTGCTGCACAAAAGATTAACTAGGAGGCACCGAGAGTGAGAGTTGCAAATACAGACGCAATTGTGTCGCAAACCCTAGCAAACTGCAGCCACAAAATTGCTGCCACTGTGAAATAATGTGAAACAACAACAATGCTTAAGTCTATAAAAACAGTTTAATGCGCTTAATTAATTCGATTTTTCACTTTTATGAGCGTTAACTATGTGGCTTAAGCGGTGAGCGAGCGATTTTTCAATTTAACTTTAAATATTTTCAAATAAGCAGTTTAAGAACGCTTTTCGGGAATATTTACCTTTATTTTAATGACACGGTCATACCTTCTCAAGTGCTTTCAGGTGCTTTTTACACCTGTGTTTTTTGAGTCTCATAACATAGAGATTAGGTCATCATTATGTGAGATGATTTATGGCAACGTAAGTACTTAAAAGACTTCGTCGCCGCTGCGCCACTGGGTCATGTTGAAGTTTATTTCAACTTATAAAGCATTTGTCCTTCATATAATGACCGTAATAAAACGGAAAATTTGTTTGGCGTAGAAACTGTTGATACAGTACACTCTCACAAATTATAACTCTCACAAGTTCGAATTTTCCAGAAATTAGAACTTGCCATTTCAGTATACTGAACGCTCTGAAATTAGAACTTATGGTTCTAATTTCTGGACGTTTCTTTATTTATTAAATTCATAAATGATCGTTGCTCATTGATTCGTAATGACATTGTTGTTTCTAAATTGAATTAATAAAAAAAAAAACAAACAATCATTACACGGTTCGACAAAATCAAAATTTTTGTTGCACCCATGACAAATTCGAACATATTCTGAAAATAGACGTTTAAAAAAATACACGTGTCTCGTCATTTTCCGTCACGTCAGTTTTTTTTTTTTTTTTGTAATCGATTTTTAAAGGTTTTTATGATTCAGGTTTTTTTATAATCACAGCTGACGCTTTTAAATAATAAAGTAAGGTCACAAGTTAGAAACCCCCACATATTTTTTAATTTATATGCAACACTTTTTTTACTGATAATAAAATTAAAAAATATATATTTTCGCCGCTCGACGTGATCTGCAAAGAAGGAAAAGATTACTGCGTATGGTGACATGAAAATAAACATGTCGTTAAAAATTCATATTTTTTACACAACCATTTGGACTTTTTCCCGTCAAACCTAGGAGACTTCAGTGACGAGCATGGTGAACGTTTTCACAAAGATATATCAACTATGGAAAATTGTTTTAAAGGAAAAGACTCGAGACACATGCTAGCTGAATATTGCTGGTCTATTTGTCGAGACACAAATCCTGCAGAAAATAAACGAAAAAAGAGTTGGCTGTGTCGTTGACACACAAGTAGGTTTTGACGTGACCAAGTTTCTTTTTGTTGTTGTTGTTGTTGTTGTTTTTGATGTTGATTTTGATGTTGATGTTGATGTGGATGTGGATGTTGATGTTGATGTTGATGTTGATGTTGATGTTGATGTTGATGTTGATGTTGATGTTGATGTTGATGTTGATGTTGATGTTGATGTTGATGTTGATGTTGATGTTGATGTTGATGTTGATGTTGATGTTGATGTTGATGTTGATGTTGATGTTGATGTTGATGTTGATGTTGATGTTGATGTTGATGTTGATGTTGATGTTGATGTTGATGTTGGTGTTGGTGTTGGTGTTGGTGTTGGTGTTGGTGTTGGTGTTGGTGTTGGTGTTGGTGTTGGTGTTGGTGTTGGTGTTGGTGTTGGTGTTGGTGTTGGTGTTGGTGTTGGTGTTGGTGTTGGTGTTGGTGTTGGTGTTGGTGTTGGTGTTGTTGTTGGTGTTGGTGTTGGTGTTGGTGTTGGTGTTGGTGTTGGTGTTGGTGTTGGTGTTGGTGTTGGTGTTGGTGTTGGTGTTGTTGTTGTTGTTGTTGTTGTTGTTGTTGTTGTTGTTGTTGTTTTTGATGTTGATTTTGATGTTGATGGTGTTGGTGTTGGTGTTGGTGTTGGTGTTGGTGTTGGTGTTGGTGTTGGTGTTGGTGTTGGTGTTGGTGTTGATGTGGGTGTTGGTGTTTTTATTGTTTTTTGTTTCATTTGCTTCTCCAATGGTTGTGCTCTTCCTTGGTGTATAAACTTAGCCTTAGCTGCATGTAATTTATCCAGCAAAAATTATGCATATGCGTCATATTAGGTGGATCCCTGAGGGTCTTTGACACGCCGTCAATTGTTTTTTTATTAGTCATATGCCCGAAGACCTCACCTTCGTTTTCGTTCCTTAAAATTTACCGTTGCACCAGTAGTCACAGAGTTAAAAATCCATGCAACTTTTTTCATGGCTGTAGCATTTTTACTGCATTATGTGATTGCATCCCTGAAATCATGACAACAAGTATTTTTTTTGTAATTTAGTTGTGAAGCCTAATAACACATCCATTCTGTCGTAAAACAAAATTTACCGTAGCACTCCTCCTGAGTGAGTAATAATTCCATGCAATGATATTACATTTCTGTTACATAAGCTGCTATATTCACGACCTGACGACGCCGAAATTTTTTTTTATTTTTGTCGTAAAGCCATGTATAAAACCTTCATTTTCCTTTTTAAACTTTTATCGTAGGTTATATACTCATTGAGTAAAAATTCAATGCAACGCCGCTGCATGAATGTTGCGTTATCGATCTTTGAGCGGCTCTCTCAGCGTCCCCATGATGTCAGAAATTTTTTGTCTAATTTTGTTGTGAGGGCTTACAGTAGGCCCTTTATTGGCGTATCGTATTTTTAATCCTAGCACTAATAGTCAGCGAGTCATAATTCCATGTAACAAATTTTCAGTTGTGTTGCTTAAACAGTTCCCCCTGCGACCCGATGATGTTTTTAATTTTTCTTTTGTTTTTATAATGAAGTCAAAGAATTAACCTTTACGATCATACCATTTTTTTAATCATAGCTCTTATACTCAGCGAGTAACAATTCAATGCGACATAGATGAATTTTTAAAAAATTCATTTTTCAACTTTTTTGGAAACCTGAGCAGTACAACGTAACTTCGTCACGTCAAAACAGTCGTCCAAAATTTTTAACAAGTCGGAATTAAAATATATTACTGCTAACAAAATGTATTTTTATTTTAAAACTTTTATCAAATTTTGTTTTTTTTTTTTTTGTTTTAGTGTTGAACTGAAAATAAAGTAAGGTATGGTTCTGATTTTCAATCTCAAAAATTTAATAACCTTTCTTAAATGCCTTCATTCATGAAAATCAGTCAACTCTTTCATATTTGTAGCCTTATTTCATTATATAAAAGCATCAGATGTGATCATTCCATCACAGAAAACTTCGACAATCGATTAAAAAAAAATTCTGACGTGCTGGAGGTAAATTACGATACACGTATTTTTTTTTTTTTAATGTCTATTTTCAGAATACATTGGAATTTCTCATGGGTGCAAACCTCTGTCGAACCGTGTTACAGATTATATATTAAAAAAGCATTGAATAGTTATTAAAAAAAATAAATAATAGGGTAGAAAAGATTTTTGAGTTAGAGTTAAGGCCTAACCAAAATAGACGATTTGTTCCGTAACGAGTGAAGACGAAAATGTTCGCTTAAATGTATTTCAATGTTGTAACGCAATGAACAAACATAAACTTATCGAAACTAAACGAAACAGTTTGACGAGACGTTCTGTTCCGTAACAACCGAACTTTTAGCGTCTCAACGCTTTTAGTCTTCTTGTTTCAGACGATTAGAGGAACTCGTTTCATTTTGGGTTAAATGTCAAAACAGCCGTAACGATTGCAAACGTTCAGCAAGTTGCAATCGTCTCGTTTATTTTGATCAGGCCTTTATCATTTTTTGTCTATGAATTATATAAATTTTATGTTAAAAAAACATTAAATATTAATAAATAAATATTCTTTTGTGATAACAGAAATTTTTTTAACCAGTTTCATTCTTTTCCTTTAAATTTCTGTGAAAAAAAGTCCAGAAATTAGAACATTTCAGAAATTAGAACCACCCGTGGAACAAAGTGGTTCTAATTTTTGAGAGACTACTGAGAGTCTACTTAAAGTAAATCGCAAATTGTTAGTATGTTCAAGTCTGCCTTGGTACGAAATAGGTTGATGCATTAGTGGGGAAAGAAGGAGCAATCAAGTAAAACATGTGTAGGATATTCTAAGCGTGGCGGGGAGCCATAGAAACATTTAAAGTATGTAAACTGTGCTACTGTATAGTTTTCGGTAAAATTAAAAAAATTTTACTATTACTTAAGTAGGCAGTTTGAGGGGTTTGGGGACCTTTGATTACAAAAATACAGAGACTCACAAAATTGTTCACGCTTTTGAGCAATTGAAGGCAAGATGTAAATTAAATTTCTCAAAGAGCTTTAAAATAAAATTGTTTGTTATTGTAAAGCTTAAAATAAATTTTAACGGTTTCAAAAAGGTTTTTGTTGTTGCACGTGATTTCAGTTATTTATTTATTTCATAAGCTAGACTTGTTACTTGAACAATTTAGTGACTTCGCCTCTGCATAACAAGCGTGTTCATTTAAAAGAAAATTTTTTATATGCTTATGCTTTTAAATGCTATTTGAAAGTCATTCCATTATGAGTTTCTATGTGCTGTGATTTTAATTTCCATAGCTATTCTGTATAGAAAATCAGGCCACACCCACTTTTTCAATGCACGTGCCAGTTTACCAGAAGAAAGACTTTGGCAATTAGTAACTCCATACTGAGTTTTATTGTCATGCGACGTTTAGTTCCAAACTATTCAATATCAAAAATTTGACTTGTGTGGTCGAAGCCATAACCCCTTTTCCTATGCCCGTCCCAGTTCTCTTGTAGAAATACATTCTCCATTCTGAGTTTTAATGTTATTTATTTATTTATTTATTTAGTCAAAGAATAGTTAATTCCATACTGACAATCAATATATAACTTAAAAATATACTAAATCTAATAGTTAATATTGTTAAGTAAATTTTTAATAATATATTTAGGAAAAGAAAAATCCAAAGCAAAAGAATTTGGAATTAAGTTTATTTTAGTAAGAGCTCTCGAAATGGGAGCATATAAAGCATAATTGGTTTTTTTTATACTTATGTGAAAAATTTCAAAATTTCTTAAGCTCCTGGCAGGAACATTAAAATGGATTAATTTCAAAAGAGTAGGACAATCTATTGAACCACAAACAATATATAATTTTATAAAAAGCAGGGCTAATATCGTACCTCTGCATTGTAGCGTTTTTAGATTTAAAAGCTTACATCGATCAATGTACGAGGGATTTTCATTACATAGATTTAGAGAACGAACTGCAAATCTAGTAAATTTTCTTTGTAAGCGCTCAAGGCGATTTGTATAGTATCGCCACTAGTATAGTATAGTATGGAGACCACTCCAGATAATAATAGCATACTCCAGCTTTGAACGGACAAAAGAGTAGTATAACAATTTCAGAGTAAAGGGGTCTGAGAAATCCGAGCTATTGCGCATTACAAATGCTAAAAGAGAATATGCTTTAGATATAATATAGTTTAAATGGCTGACGAAAGTAAATTTTGAATCAAAAATTATGCCAAGATCTGTGATTTCATCAATTTTTTTCAAAACAGAACCATTGATATTATATAAGTTATAAGACACATTAAGTGTCTTAAAAAATTTAACATAGAAGCACTTATTAGTATTTAGAAAAAGTTTATTTCTACAACACCAATCACTAAGGTTATTAATGTCCGATTGTAAATTTAATTCATCTTGATGGTCGCGGATGACAGCATAAAGTTTTAAGTCGTCAGCGTATAAAAGATATTTTGAAAAAGAGAAACATCTGCTAATGTCATTTATAAATAACAAAAATAGCAGTGGACCTAGAACGCTGCCTTGAGGCACACCAGATGTTGCTGTAAAAGCAATCGATTTAATGTCATCTATCACTTGTGGCGTCCGTGGCGTAGTTGGTTAAAGTGCGTGGCCGCTATGTCAAAGAACTTTGGAAACCCAGGTTCGAACCCCAGCAGCGACAGAAAATTATTTGAATTAAAATAATTTTTCTGTACGGCCGACAATGGCAGTCGGCGTTAAGCATGTAGGTCCGGTTCTCGGTCTATTGTGTACAAACTTAATAACACGCACAACACAATTGATCATAAGAAGCTAGGTCAAAGTCCTTTCAAGGGCTGAAATGGCCAGTTATTTATTTTTTTTTTTTTTATTATCACTACATGCGAAAGTCTATTGGATAAATAAGACCTTATCCAAGTTAAAAAATTTGAGTGAAAACCCATATGAGCTAATTTTGAAAGCAGGATGATGTGGACACTTTGTCAAACGCTTTTGAAAAGTCTGTGTAAATTGTATCAACTTGATTTCCACTTTGGAAAGCAGAGACACAATCTTCTGTAAATATCATGAGATTTGTCACTGTTGAGTGACCTGTAACACATCCATGCTGTTGCGGACAAATAAGATTTTTTACGACAAAGTACATTTTCTCTTTTACAATTCCCTCGAATAGTTTAGAAATTGACGATAATTTAGAAATTGGCCTATAATTCGAAATATTGCTTTTGTTACCACTTTTGAAAATAGGTTCAATTGCTGCAACTTTCCAGTCATCTAGAAAAACCCCAGTGGCCAGTGACCTATTAAAGATCAACTTGATCGGATACAATAGGGACGCAGCGCAATTCTTGATAAAAAGAGGAGAAATACCATCAATATCAGTTTGAGCCGACTGTTTAAGTTTTATTATACCATTCCAAACGTCATCAATTGACAGAACAAGGGAACCAAAGCCAAGAATTGACGACGTATTAGAGTCAAGGCGTAAGTCATCATGCGGATCTGAGTCACTTACAAAATTAGATTTAAAGAAGTCAGCAAACAGGTTAGCAGCTTCCAAGGGAGAATTCGCAGATTGATCATTAAAAAAGACAGATGTAGGTATGCTAGAAGAATATTTTTTAGCTTTTATAAAACGCCAGAAAGCATTGGGATTGGATTTAATATTTGATTCGTAATTGCGAATGTATTTTTTGTATAGATATTTTTCAAGAAAATTAAACTCTCTCATAAAATGTACATATTTCAACTTATATGCAGAATTGTTTGTGGCCTTATATTTTTTGAAAAATTTATTCCTCAAATTCTTAAGCTTTTTTAAGCCCTTTGTGTACCAAGGAATTTTATAAACAATTTTTTGGAGCTGTGGGATATTATTTACACATATTACAGATAATTGAGATTTGAAAATTTTAAAACACTCAGAAAGGCTTAAACCAGTGAACAAAGAATCCCAGTCAATGCAAGATATAAGATAATTTAAAAGATCAAAATCACAAACCTTATAATTAAAGGCAATATGCGAAGTATTAATGTCTAACGAAACTATTGGATTAAAATTGTAAAATTGAAAGTTAACAATAAGCGGTATGTGGTGCATATTCGCTGCAGAAAACGGAAAAGCACATTCATTAATACTATAGTTCAAGTTATTAGATATTAAAATTAAATCAAGAATTCTTTCTAGCTTATTATAAAAAGAGTTAATTTGTTGCAAATCTAGACTGAGAAAGTTATCGATAACATAAATTTCAGTTTCACTATTTACATTAGATGGTATTAATACATTTTTATCAAAAACATTATTCCAGGCAATTTTGCATAAATTAAATTAGATTTAAAGTTTTAGTATTAGCATTAATAGCATTATTTTCTAAGAGATTTTTTTCTGCTCCAATGTTCGCGGAAAAAACTGAAAAGGCGTCACATTTACACCCGCCGGCCATAAAGTTGGATTTTGTAGTGTGCCGTATGATGAAGAAGGGATTCACAACTTGAAGTTAACTTTTCTGATAGAGTTTAAAGGTGTTCCCTTTTTGATGAGCCTACGACATTGAATTTGATTTTTATCTATAGGAGCAGCATTCGCAACATAATCAATTATATTGGCTTCGGTCACAGTTGGAGCAAACGAAGATAAATGCAACCATTTTAGAGGCACAACGACTTGGAGACCAGAATTAATATTCGAGCCCACCACTGTTCGTTTATTTTCCACTATGTTACGAGAAGTTCTCTTATTTTCGACTAAAGTCCAACCTGAGTTTTGGGCTTGATTTGAATATTCCGGCGCAGCAACAACAACAACATCATCTACATTTAAAGCATCCACAATAGCTGGAGAGGCACGATGACTGCGTGCAGAGGCGCCAGCAGCTTGTGAAGCAGAATCAGAGACAATGAAATTTTCTTCAACATTCACAGCATCAGCAACAACAACAGCAGGACAGGCCGACAGAGCGGGCGCAGAAGACTCACTCAAGAAAGTTGCAGTAGCATTCGAAGAAAGCGTCGAAAGAGAGTTTGCGGAAACAGTATTTGCGGGAGCGAGTGCGCGTGCCCGAGCACGAGTAAATCTTACATTTTCCGCAACTTCTAAAGAGGCGGGGGACACGCACGAGTTGTCAGAAACCGGTTTTGATTTTTTATTTGTTTTATTAGCGTTCGACACATTCTCAATTTTTTTCTTTGAATTATTACAAAGTTCAGAAAGTTTGACTTTGAGCTCTTTAACATCAAAAGAAAGAGAAGAAATTAGAGCAAGAATATTATTATCTGCCTGAAGGCAATTAGAACACCTAAACACAATGATTTTAGATTATAAAAGATAGTCAAAAATGATTATATTATTTATTTCACTGCAATCTTTATGAAAGCTATTAGCGCAAAAATGACATGTTATCATTAGGTCAGATTCACTGCCTAGATTACAAGAGAAGCAAACTGTCATCGAATTAGACATAATAAATGCGACAACAGAAGAAAGTCACGGTCCGAATGCGGTCACGGTTATGGGACTTCTACTTCCAAAGCTATTCGATACCTTCATTTTAATTGTATCGTGCCACGCCCACTTGTCAAATGGTCACTAAATTTTGCCAGTCAATGCACACAACTAAATAGACGTTTTTACCGAGTTAAATTTATATGTGACTTATAGTTCGAGAGTTATACCATAAATTTTGGCTGCTGAAAAAGTGCCACACCTCTCGTCCAACGCCCATAAATTTTCATCAGTGGAACGGCACGTAAAAATTTTATTCGAATATCAAATTTCGACGCTGTGTGACCTATAATTCCAAAAATAATCGATATCACATATTCGCAGAAGGAAGTATCCAATTTGGTCCAGTCGTTTGCAAGTTTTAAGCAACCCAACAAACCAAGATAGATAAGAATATAGATAGATATACATACATAAGAGAGGGGAGACCCCCAGCATATTTGTATAGCTCCCCCCCATTTGTAATACTATTGCCAACAGTGACCATATGAACTAAAGTACTAAATTTTAGTCTGATAAGACCCAATCCGTCTGAAATATAAAATGTTCATTCATTTGTGGGCGCTAAAAGGAAGTGTGGCAAAAATGTTCACACACGAACCATGGTACGGCCAATAACAACACAACAAAGTACACCTCAAGCAAATCGGACGCTCCGTTCTTGAGTTATGGAATTACAAACACAAATCACAACTTTTCTATATATATATATATAGATATGGGAAAATCTTTAAAATACCATATCTCCGGAACCATTGGGCCAATTTCGTGCACACTTTCCCAACGTATCCTGAAATTATGTTTGAAATCGGTCGACCCGTTCCGCAGTAAATGGTGACATAAAAATGTACACTACTTGTTATATAAATAGATTTCATATTTACAATTATAAACTAATGCGCACATACTTTTCCAGCTACAGAAGGAAATTCCATTTAAAGTAACGCAGACACCTGCCGTATAGGCCTTATTCCACGTTGCCCCATGGCAGTGGGGTCGTGGTTCAAGGAATTGATGCCTAGGAGATAATTCGTCAGGACGTCCGTGCCATGCTAATTTATATGACGTCCATCATACTCTCCAAGGCGTCACTTCCATGACTCCAGACGCGACCATCGCCCCGTCATAGTAGTTTCAACACCGGTCACACACCATACTTTAGTTGTATACTTAAATTAATAAATATACTGTATGGATAGCAACCAATGTTGGAACGCAACGGTACCAATTATGGATGATTAGTTGGGTCATCATCCACATTTATTGGTGGAAATCGAGACCCATCTAACATCTCTTGCAATGTAAGGCATTGCCACCCGGTTGTTTAGCGCAACTCCACGCCGATCCACAGACCTGTTCGCGACATTGAACTACCACAGCCAGCACGATACTCCCCGAAGGGCCAGCCCACGATAGTCTCCTGGGCTAAAGGATTTTCCCCGACACGCATTTATCACAACACCGACACACTTGCATTCATCACACTTGACTGTGAAGGAAAAAGCCACCACTACTTGGACGTGCTACAGCGTAGACCACATCGCCATTGACTGTGTGCGACACAAGATCGCCACTATATACTCCATTTCAATACTGGTACTCGAGACTACCGGTATGAACACCCAGCCACCTGCAGCACTAGTTAACTCATACACCCGTCACTCTTGAACTCCGAGGCTACTAAGATATTACTTTTCACACTCGGAAAACTCATGACACTTCTTGACACCTCATTCAACACTCCTTGATACACCTTATCAATCACACCTTGGGACACCTCATCAATCTTGTACTCCGAGGCTACTAAGATAAACTTTTCACACTCGGAGTACTCAATATGACACTCCTTGATACACCTTATCAATCACACCTTGGGACACCTTGTTAAACTAGTACTACAGGCTGCCAAATGAACACCCAGTCACTCGCAGCACCCAATATCACATCCTTTCAAACCGGCACTCCGAGGCTACTAAGTTTAACTTTTCACACTCGGAGTACCCAATCTGACACCTCTTGATTACAACGTTTTTTATACCAGCCTTATAAGTCAAAGCTTATAAGACTATCCAGGAGACGAATGCAAAATGTATCAGTGGGGACTTGCAACAATACGTATGTCGAGAGTGACGACTATCCCCGTGCTAACAAATTCTTTAGGATTATTGCTATTCCCTTGTAGGCATACGCTACCGTTGATCTTGTCAAACGGTCCACCTACTACCCAGATTGGGCGACCAACTCCAGGATCTGGGTAGTCCCTTCTCATTTACACAGGATAGGGCGAACCCGTAGCCTGCGACCATCCTCCTTTATCCTGGCTTTGGACAGGCTGCTCGTGAAAACAGGCGGAGTTTTTTCCAGCTACAAACAATATAAGATATTCTGCTATTCCTGGTTAGTTAATATGAATTAATTACTTTCATCAAAGTAGCATAACCATTATTTTGTCGTGGCCGTGGTACCATCACTCATAAAAAAGAGGCACAAAAATGGATCTTAATAAGTGTTTTATCAAAAATGCAACCTTTGTAATGTGGGTTTAGCAATACTGCTAATAAAAGCTTTTTATCAGCTACTTGATAAGAGATGGCAGCACCGCTGCTACTGTTTGGCAGCACTGAGTCTGAGTCGAAAACAGCAACAGCATTTATCTCATTTCCTCGTTCGAGTTTTCGTATAAAGACGAAGTATCGCTTATTTTGCGAGAGTACTACGTCATAGACACTGAATATGCTTATGTTTACATATACATATACATATACATACATATACATATACATATACATATGCTTATGTTTACATATTTAATTGCTTTCAGCATTTTACTGTAGGTCATTTCATTAAAAAAGAAATAGATCTGTTTATATTACAATTAACATTGTTGTTGCTTCATTAGCTCATTTTTTCGATCATGCTTATAAGCAAGGCGTAATCAATAAGAGCTTTTAAACACACAATGGAAAAGAAAGAAAAAGCTTTGTACTGCTAAATTTTTTAGATTTTTTTAGTTTTTTAGATGGTATTTCATCTCAAATTTTAATAACTTTTTAGGGTAGGTTTTAAGAAATAAAGTATGCAATAGCTTAAGCTAAGAATGACGCTTTGAATTAGTAAAGGAATTATTTAAATCAATTCAGTAGTTCTTTAGCTTAGCGTACACGAAGATACGTGATAAGCCTTTTATATAATAGTACAGAAAAAAGATAATGAAATTACAATTCTTTCAGTGTGGAGAGTAGTTTCGAAAAACTTTTGATATTTAAATATCAAAATGTTGGCGAAATTGTGAGAAATTAATAAGAAGTAATTGAATTTATCTAATACATAAACCATTATTTACACTGTTCCCACTTCAAGTCGGTAGTGTTCCTATTTTAACTACAAAGCAGCTACAACATGTTTATGAATAACAAAATTTTAAAAGACTTTTTAACATTAAAAAGCTTTTTAACTATTAATCGTTTTAAAGCTATTTTAAGATCTTTTTATGAATACGACCGTTAGTATATAATTTTATATCGTAATATTATTAATAGTATAGATAGAATTTTGTGTGTGGCCACATCAGCAACATCAAACAACATCAGATTGCAATGGAGTCGGCTTCAACTTGTTTCCAATTGCACCACCTATTTACATTCCATGGAGAATTATCATGTTTTGGAGTGTCATTTATCGATATCATATGATCTTAAGTTGCCGTTATTGCCCTCTATATATTTTCGACAGTATTAACTTTTCTTATGAAAGCTTCGTCACTTAGCGAGGGACGCTCACTTAAGTCATGCAACTTTTTCAGCCTGATAATGTTGAATATTATCCGAGCTGCTGATCTGAAACGTAGTAGCACGATATTTTACAAAAGTTTTATGCTGTTGTCATATTATTCGATATCATTGGATATAATACGCGCGAAGTCAGCGCAGCATTCTCCACAAAATAAAAAATTGTACATGTAACGCTTCCTTTTTCATTTATTTCTATATCTCTTATAAAACTTATGTCATATTTGTTTTCTTAATATTCGGTATAACTAATTTACTTTCTTTTCATTTTTATTTGCCTCATTTCAGTTCCAATTATTCTCATTCCATGCAACAATCTCTTCATCCTCTAATGGCCAAATGTTATTTTATTTCCTTACCTGCGGCATTCAGCTAAATACTTCTTCAGCTAATTTGCAAGAGGAAAATCGTGTTGTGCACCATCAAGTTTTTACCAACACCAGCAGCACCCGTACGCGTTGCGCTCACTACTCACTGGGCGCCAACACGGCTAATTAGCGATTCCGTTATGCGCTGCACTTATGTAATTGAGACAACTTTAAAGGTCGTCACCAGCTACACTTTCATAAATTCCCGCGTATTAGTCAAAAGTTTCATGCTTAATTCAATTAAAATATTTTGTTGTTTTCATTCATTGTTGTTTTTGTTGTTGTTTCTTCGAAAGAGTTGTGAAAATCTTCTAAATATTTAATGCATTTTTCGCGTACGTGGTGTGGTGTATATGCCTTGCCTGGTGGCATCTTCCATGGCAACGTTTTGTGCAGATTTATTTTGATAGCTAAACGTTTTCGCGGTAGCTGCTGTTGCATTTTTAATGCGCCGCAATTTCGCAGTAAATGTACTTGTATGAGAGTGAGTGCAAGTGTTGGTGCGAATGTGAGTGTGTGTAAGGTTGTGATTTCCGTCAGCTTGCGCACTACTATAAATTTTAAAGCTTTTTTCTTTTTCTCATTCATAAAAATGTATCACAACATTAAACGTTGTGTAGTGTGGATTCACGGCAATGTACGCGTATCTGTAGCTAAAAAATGTTTATTTATTTTCATCTGATATGTTTAGTGAAGTTGATGTAATAATGTTTATTGCTATATTTTTTATGTCGAAAATGTCGTAAAATGTAGAATATTTTTTTTCATTCAATCATAACACCATTTTTGTTTTTTGTTTTTTTTTTTTTTTGTTTTTTTAACTCATTCTTTTTCTACACTTTTTTTAATAGTTTATTCAATCTAAATGTGTTGGAGTGTGCAAAAAGTTACATATTTTGTATTGTTTTAAATGATAACTTTTTGAACAGTACACGCTGAAAAAGTTGTAATAAATTTTAAAATAAATTAAGGGATGAAATTTAGTGAACGCATAAATTTAAAAATACATTAAATTACATGTTGGCTCGCCTTTAAATAGTGGTTAAAAAAACAAAATGGCCTTGCAAATATCTACTGCAACGAAAACATTAAAAATAACACAAAATTTATAGGTTTAAACATCAACATACAAATATTTATATACTTATAGTATATTTGCAGAAAACTATATGAACTCTACAATATGCATTAGTACCAGATTGTACTATAAATACTGGATAATGATGCCAATATGTTTTTAAATCTGTTTTTGATGTGACGAAGTTACGTTTTACTACGCATGTTTCCCAAAAAGTTGAAAAAGGTATTTTTTAAAAATTCATCAGTGTTGCATGGAATCGTAATTCGCTGAGTATAAGACCTATGATTAAGAAAATTATACGACAGTAAAGGTTGATTCTTTGACTTTATTATAAAAACAAAAACAAAATTCAAAACTTCAAAAGGACGCGGTGGGAACTGCTTAAGCAACGCAACTGAAAACTTGTTACATGAAACAATTACTCTCTAAGTATTAGTGCAAGCATTAAAAATATAAAACACCAATAAAGGCCTGTTCTAAGCCCTAACAACAAAATTAAACAAAAAATTTCTGATGTCATGGGGAAACAGAGAGAGCCATGCAAATTTCATGCAGCGGCGTTCCATTGAATTTTAACTTGGTGATTATATAAGCTACGATAAATGTTTAAAAAAGAAAATGAAGGATTTATACTTGGCCTATCGAAAAAAAATATAAAATTCTGACGTCACCAGGTCGTGAATATAGCAGCTTATGTAACAGATATGTAATATTGTTACATGGAATTATTACTCACTCAGGAGATGTGCTGTGGTAAAGTTTGTTTTACGACAGCATAGATTAGATGTGTTACTACGTCTTACAACTAAATTAAAAAAAAAAAAAATTATTGTCATGATTTCAAGGTGGCAACCACATAATGTTGTTAAAATGCTACAACCACGAAAAAACGTTGCATGGAATTTTAATTCTGTAGCAACTGGAATAACGGTAAATTTAAAGGAACGGAAATGAAGGTGAGGACTTCGGGCACATGATCAAAATAACAAAAAAAAAAAATTGACGACGTCGTGAGGCCTATCAGGGAACCGCCTAATGTGATGCATATGCATCACTTTTGCTGGATTGCGGCCTCGGTGGTCGAGAAGGTAGCGTGCTCGACTGCTACGCCAGAGGTCCCGGTTTCGATTCCCGGCCTGGCCATGGTCCTTCGCTTTAAGCCTTTCTAAATTTTCAATCCTCATTTCTAATCAACTGAAATTAAAAATTCATCAATATTTACGACTTGAAGTTGTAGTTGATGGTAGAGAAGTTTGTGGATGAGGATTTCCTTATAACTTGAATTGACTGAGGTAAAGGCATAACACTTGCCTCTGATTCAAATTCACATATTTCTTTGGCTTTCCACCACGCTTAGAACATCCTACACATGTTTCACTTGATTGCCCTTTCCTTCCCACTAATCTATCACCCCATTTCGAACCAAGGCAGACTTGACTGAATAGGTATTCCACCTGAAATCCTTGGTTCAAAGCTAAAAAAAAAAAAAAAAAAACACCAACAACAACAACAAAAACAACAACAACAACAACAACAACAACAACAATAGCAACAACAACAACAGCAACAACAACAACAACAACAACAAACACAACAAAAACAACAACATACACATAACATCAACATCGACATCAACATCAATATCAACATCAACATAAACATTAACATTAACATTAAGAGTAACATTAACATTAACATTAACATTAACATTAACATTAACATTAACATTAACATTAACATTAACATTAAACTTAACATTAACATTAACATTAACATTAACATTTACATTAACATTAACATTAACATTCACATTAACATTAACATTAACATTAACATTAACATTAACATTAACATTAACATTAACATTAACATTAACATTAACATTAACATTAACATTAACATTAACATTAACATTAACATTAACATTAACATTAACATTAACATTAACATTAACATTAACATTAACATTAACATTAACATTAACATTAACATTAACATTAACATTAACATTAACATTAACATTAACATTAACATTAACATTAACATTAACATTAACATTAACATTAACATTAACATTAACATTAACATTAACATTAACATTAACATTAACATTAACATTAACATTAACATTAACATTAACATTAACATTAACATTAACATTAACATTAACATTAACATTAACATTAACATTAACATTAACATTAACATTAACATTAACATTAACATTAACATTAACATTAACATTAACATTAACATTAACATTAACATTAACATTAACATTAACATTAACATTAACATTAACATTAACATTAACATTAACATTAACATTAACATTAACATTAACATTAACATTAACATTAACATTAACATTAACATTAACATTAACATTAACATTAACATTAACATTAACATTAACATTAACATTAACATTAACATTAACATTAACATTAACATTAACATTAACATTAACATTAACATTAACATTAACATTAACATTAACATTAACATTAACATTAACATTAACATTAACATTAACATTAACATTAACATTAACATTAACATTAACATTAACATTAACATTAACATTAACATTAACATTAACATTAACATTAACATTAACATTAACATTAACATTAACATTAACATTAACATTAACATTAACATTAACATTAACATTAACATTAACATTAACATTAACATTAACATTAACATTAACATTAACATTAACATTAACATTAACATTGACATTAACATTAACATTAACATTGACATTAACATTAACATTAACATTAACATTAAGATTAACATTAACATTAACATTAACATTAACAATAACATTAACATAAACATAAACATCAACATCAACATCAACATCAACATCAACATCAACATCAACATCAACATCAACATCAACATCAACATCAACATCAACATCAACATCAACACCAACATCAACATCAACAACAACAACGACAACGACAATGCCAACAACAAGAACATTAATTAGGATAAAGACTAGGACTAGGAAACACACCTTTCTAAAATTCGGTAAGGGATTCGGTTTATCTGATTATTTCAAGAATTTGGCATGGATTAAAACAAGAGTTTGGACATGAAATAAAAAATAAAGAATAGTATAAAAAAACACCGTCACGTCAAAACCAACGGGTGTGTCCAAGACACAGCCAACTCTTTTTTGTTTTGATCTGAAATATTGTTTTCTGTACAAGAAGAAGAATTAGTTTTGAGTTTTATTATTTTGTTCAAGAAAAAAAATTGATTTTCAAATTTTATTTTTTCGCTCAGAAATAAAAGTTTTTTCACAATATTTATTTTACGCTCAAGAATAAATATCATTTGTCCAGTTTTATTTTTTTTTCCTCAAACATAAAACTCAAAACACCACACAGCTTTGTTGCTGGCTCATGTCAATTTTTATTCCCTACACCTAAACAGTTGGCTTAAAGGGAGGGCCGTGGTTAATATGTATGACTGACTCCCATTACTTTTGCAAAAGGAACATTTTTTCCTTGGAGACCTATTCCCTACGACCACTCTTTAGGGAGCTCCGATACAAATTTTATGATTTTTCTGTATTTATAGCCCTACCCGACGGCTGGAGAGGGTTAATATGTATCATGATATCATGATATGTAGAATTTTGTATCAAAAACATAAAAATATAAGGAAAATAAATGCAATACAGAAATATACTCTGTTACTATTTTATATTTTGTTACTATATATTTATATATATATACTATTTTGTTACTTTTAAAAGTTTGAAATATACTTTAAAATGTTGAACATTACAACGTGGCGTCCGTGTCGTAGTTGGTTAAAGTGCGTGGCCGCTATGTCAAAGAACCTGGAGACCCGGGTTCGAACCCCAGCTGCGACAGAAAATTATTTGAATTAAAATAATTTTTCTGTACGGCCGTCACCTCTCTGCAGACAATGGCAAACCTCAGAGAGTAATTAAAATGCCATGTAAAGCTTCTTGAGAACGAGAACATTCCGTTCATCGCCGTTCGGAGTCGGCGTTAAGCATGTAGGTCCGGTTCTCGGTTAATTGTGTAAACTTAATAACACGCACAACACAATTGATCATAAGAAGCTAGGTCAAAGTCCTTTCAAGGGCTGAAATGGCCAGTTATTTATTTATTTATTTACATTACAACTCTGTTAGTTAGCAGCAGTCAGTATTTGTCTTTTTATTTAAGGTTGATGTGTTCAATATGAATATCAAAGACATGCTTCGATTTTTTATGGCAAATAATTACTCGATGTATGAACCATGCAGTTTTAAGGCTACTGTGTCCATAATATATTATAATTATTTAATTTTGCGTAACACTATGTTAAAAACACACCGAAGCGTGTCACGGCGAAGTATTTCATCGGCGAATTGATTCATACTCCCCATTGCGGCTAAAAAGTTTCACTTCAAAAAGAATAATTTTTCTGTCATGAAATGTATGCGATTTGTATATTTTTTTTATTTTTCCTCAACTTCATAGAAAGGCCAACAACCCTGCAGCATTTAAATTTGAGAAAGTTGCACCGACCTTGGCGATGATAATCGAAAGAAAAAAATTGGGAAATTCTTAATAATTTAGGCCAATTTTGCGTCGGGGACTAATTTTTTTTTTAAATCTAAAATTCGGTTTAAGCGGACGATTTTATATTGGAATATGGTTATAGTCAAAAGTTTTCGTATGACTTAAATGTAAAAAGGAAACATTTGGAATTTCCAGTTTGAAAATTTTTTTAATTTTTTTTTCGCGTTACGTGCTTATATCTGTGCTCATCCAGGATTTATGTCTCATTTTGAACTCAAAATTTAGACTTTTTAAAGACTCATATTTAATATTCTTTTAAGACTCATAATAAAGACTTTTTAAAGATTCGAAATAAAGACTCTTTTAAAACTCATATAATCTTTTCTTATCTTTGGAGACATCTTTTTGGTGACAAGATTAAGACTCTTTTAAGAGCATTATTTAATACTGTTTTAAGAATCTTTAACCTTAATCGGTCCCTTGTGTAAATTTTACACACACTTTTCAACTTCAAGCTGTTATTTTTTTTAATATAATTTCAGCAAATCGACCGCGCTAGGATTTTGGCTGGTTTTTTAAAAATCTTTTTTTTAAATAAATAAAATAATGAATAATAAATAATTTTTAACGACTAGATCGCATTAATTTCATTCATCGATAAAAATATGGCTCTTGAAAAAGTGTGTAAAATTTACACACAAGGAACTTATTCGTTATTTAGAAATTAGGGACTGATGAAGGTTAATAAAGACTCATAATGAAGACTCTATCTGAACTCATGGAAGTTATTATTTTGAGAGTCATAAGTGTCCTTTTATAGACCCTTTTATGATTTAGAAAAAAAAAACTCTTTGGAAACACAAATTTCAGACATTGATATGATGTTAATAAAACCTCAGAAAACATATCTACCATAAATCACGCATAAAAATAGTCTTTTTAGAGTCTTATTTCTGAGCAATAATTTTAGAATCATATCAAAGACGCCTTTAGAATTCTTTTTATTGCGTACTTATAAAACACGCATAAAAAATACTATTTTTAGAGTCTTAATTCTGATAAGTTTCATTTAGGAGTCTTCTTATTGCGTACTCATAAAACATGCATAAATAATACTTTTTTGAGTCTTATTTTTGAGCAATCATTTTACAATCATATCTAAGAATCCGTTATGAGTCTTTTTATTGCGTACTCATAAAACACGCATTAGAAATGTTTGCAGGCCTTAATCAAATAATTTTTAAAAAATTATGAGGAATCTTATCTATTGATAAACCTGGAATTTTGTATGCAATTTTTTCTTGGGTTGCAAGACCGATGCGTATTTTATTTTTGAATTGCAGTTTAAGCTTTAATTTAAATTGCATTGGAAATGCGGTTAAATTATATACCGTTTTTCTACACCACTGTATAAACTTATAGCAGAACAAACACATAATATCTGCTGAACTTAAAGCAGTTATAATAATAATAATAATGATATTTGTCTGGATTTAATTGCTTTTTCTCTTTGTGCTCAACCACTTGTAGTTATTTATCAACACTTATTCATGAAATGTTTTGGTTTTTTTTATATATATGATAGACAATTTTAATTAACTGTAATTTACGTATGGCAGCTGTTCGATAAGAGTTAAGCGCTTGAGTGAATTTGAGAATTCATGCATAAAAATAATATTTTAATTAACTTTAATACTTACTCGATTGAACACTTTTAATTAATGGTGATTTATTGACTTGGTATTTTTTTTCTTGTTTTTTTTTTTTTGTTGTTTTTGTTAACAATAATCTACCATAGTAAATATGATTAAAAAATAACAAAACAAGCTGTTCTGCACTGAACATAAATTTAAAAAAAACATAAATTTTTTTTAATTTATTAAAGTTTTTTTTTATTTTTGTCATGAACCATATGCGAACTATATAAAATGTTTTTATTGAGTAGAAAAAACGAGTTTTTTTGCATAAAGCAAATTGTAAATAAAAATTGAACTCTTGCACAATTCGAGTAGTGATATCAACATCAGGAAATTGTAGTCAGAGGGCGGAAAAAGTAGGTATAAACATTACCGCCGACAAATGCCTACCATTTGGTAAGAAACCAACCAAGAACCATATGCGAACTATAAAAATGTTGTTATTGAGTGGAAAACAACGAGTTTTTTTGCATAAAGCAAATTGTAAATAATACATTGAACTCTACTGTGATTCGAGTAGTGATGTCAACATCAGGCCATTGTAGTAAGAGGGGAAAAAAGGTAGATATAAACAATTCCGCCGACAAATGCCTACCATTTCGTTTCTTAACACTCTTGTGTCATTTTTCATAATTTATTAATTAGTTTTGTGTATAAAATAATCTCCAAAATGTGTTTCCGGACGTTTGTAATGCCTATTCACTAAATTTATTTAGTTTGACATGGGCCAAGATAATATTAATTGTTACGATTAGAGCTTTTTATGAGCTTTTGTTTGGAAAGACGTGTGGTAGGCGTAAAATTTTCTTTTGTGTTTATTTGTATTCTTGCTCTCATTTAATTATAATGTATTATTTATATTTTCTTTCATTGCTTGCCACTTTTAATTATTGTGCATTCACAAAATAACAGATTACGTGTCTGTGCGCCATTGATAAGAGCTTTTCATGCTGAAATACTTACACACACCCACACTCAATTCCACACATCCACACACACACACAAAGCAGTACTGCATACTTCAGTTTTGGAGCTGCCTTGAAAATTATTTTTTTTTATAATGTGCTGGAAAACTTACGCTTCACAATATCTCATGCAGCTCTGAAGCAACTAACAGTAAAATAGAAAAGTATTCACGCCTCTGAAAAAGAAATATATACAAAAAAACGAAAAACAGCATAAAACACACATAAAGCAATGTATTGATGTCTAAGCTTACAAATGTTTTAAGTGTACTTTTGATGAAATTGAATTTTCAGCATTTTCCAACCCATCAATATATTGTATACATTGCTTACAATTTATGTAAATTAAATTTAATTTTAATCTACGTATGTAAATAGTTTGATACATAGGAAAAATTTGTCATTTATACTGAAAAGTATTTAAATTTAAAGGAAACCTCAACATTTGTTTGTATATTTTTCACATTTTTAACAGAACATTTTACAGAGTTCAAAACTTTTCTTGTCAAATTGACGCCTATGTTTTTTCTGCAGATATTCTTAAAGCTTAAACATATTGGTCGCGAAAGCAACAAAACGACGTCATGATTGAACTTTTGTCACAACGTCGGCTTTTTGAATATTTTGAAGACAATATCGCCTTTGAGTTTTTGTTTTTTTTTTTTATTTTATTTTCATACCGCACCATACGCACCACCGGCAGGAAATCACAAAATAGTAGCTCCATTCTGAGTTTCCATGTTCTGTGACTTTTACTTTCAAAGCTAGTCGATATCAAAAATTTAGCTTATATATGCGGAGTCACACCCCTTTGTCCAATGCCTGTCCCAGTACCCTACTTCCCATATTATAATTTGTAGGAGAAGAATATCACCAAGTGGAAGCTCCATATAGAGTTTCATTGTTATAAGGCATTTACTTCCAAAGCTATTTGATATAAAAACTTTGAATTGTATGGGTGGTCCACGCCCCCTTTTCTAATGCTCATTAAATTTTTTTAGTCGAAGAACACGACTAAATAGGAAGTTCCTACCGAGTTTCATTGATTTGTGACTTGCAGTTCGAAAGTTATACCGAAAATTTGAGCTGCTGAAAACTGCCACACCCCTCTTTCAACGCCCATAACATGTAACCAGTGGAATGGTATGTGTGATTTGAGGTCGAATTCCGATTTCCGAGGCTGTGTGACCTTTAACTCTAAAGCTATTCTATATTGCAAATTTTGATTTTATGGGATGTGTTACGCCCACCATATATATTCGGCGCACTCCTTCTCCCTAATGTTATTGATTTAAAAAAAATTATCAAATCGGTTGAGAAACACGGGGAAAGCGGTCCTAAACTATTCTGCCTACGCCTATTTATATCGCACACCATCTTCAAAACAGGTTAAAAGATAAAGGTAAACTTCTCTCTACCACTGTTTATTCACGACGACATTTTTTGCAAAACAAAAGAACAAACTTCAACAAATACATAAATAAATCGTCATATATATACATTAAGGCGCCTCAACTTGTATGGAGGAAAAAAAAGTTGTCCGGGTCACCTCCTGAAATTAAACTTTGGTTTATTTTATGATGATTCCCAAAATATTGCAACTCTAGCTTTAGCCGTTCGTGAGCTGGAATGGTTTGAAATAACCTCTAAAAATCGCGTTTTTGATTAATACTATTTATACCACACTACCTTCGGTCAAAAAAATTGTCACAAATAGTGTAAATCGACGAAATACATAGTTTTGTTTTTTATTTTTTTTTTTAAATCTGCCCACACACACACTTAGTTATTGAGTTATTTGCAGTGATTTTTTCAATTTTTTTTAATGCAGTTTTTATAAAAATATATATAACTTCCCCATTTATAGCCTGATTTACCATTCCGTGGTATCATTGGAAAGGTACTGAATGCTGCTTTTCATTTCTGTCGTTAATTAACCCTTATAAGCACTTTTATAAAAATGCATTTTATTTTATTTTTATTTTTTTGTGATGGCCTTTGCCTCAATTCCTGAATTTGTTCAAATACAAGAGAAATAAAATTAAATCATGTAGATAAAGAATGCATTTTTTAAATGGACTTTGGAATAAAGTATAGGAAAATACTTTATTGTACTTAGACAAAACAGCTAAGAGTAAATTTTACCACAGTTCTTAGAAGTAGTCACTCATGACTTTTACATGACTTTTAGGTTTGACAATGAGTTACATATATTATATTATATAAATGTGAGTTTTTGAATTGTGATCGCTTAATTGTTCAAGTTATTCATAAAAAAATGCTTTTCGTTTCTCGCGAGTTAAATAAAAATCAATTGCGAACAAAAAGTGATGTAATAAAACATTTATTATTTTTGCGCGAAAAAAATAATAATCGGTCTTACGGGCTATCTAATTATCATGAAAACATGCTAAATGATTTAAGCAAAATTTGGAAAAGAGCAGAAATTCCGGTTATATCGAAGACTGCGATCCGCAAAAAACTTCAAAATTTAACGCTTTTATATCGGGATATCACAAAAAATCCATCGCATTACAATGCAAGCGAGTGGGCCGAACTATTTTCAATTTCTGTTTGCAAATGTGCTCTAAAAATTAGAGAGTCTTGTAGTTGCCCAGGTGAAAAACAAATGCCATTGCATGTTTGGAATTTTTACCTTGATCAGTCGAGCCGAAGGTTGCTCACGCTAGATGACGTTGAAAACCACATCCCATGTGATTCTATTACGGACTTCGAAAGCGAAAGTAAAAACGAAAGTATTGCAACAGCCACTTTTGTACCACAACTAAGAGAAATGGATGTGGATGATCCATATTCATCATCGTCTGAGGAAGATCTTAAAGATCTTGGACCAAGCGTACAAAGTTTTTCCTTACCAACATTCAGTGCTGCGTTGGACCGTGCCAGTGTATCCAATCGCTTTGGGGCTCTGCTCGCAACAACATTGCTAAAAGACTTGGACATTCCAGGCATAATTATTGATCAGCACAAAATCCAAAGGGAGCGAACTAAAGCTAGGGCGAAATCACTAAGAGACATAAAAAACAATGAAATACTAAAATGCATTTCTTTTGATGGAAAAAGGGAACGCACTTTGAAACAAGTTACTGTGAATGGCAAACCACGCAACGTTAAAATGATGGAGGAGCATATAACTCTGGTAAGCGAACCCAGCTCAAACTACATTGGTTACTTAACTCCCGTAGACGGAAGCGGTGCTGGTATCGCAAACGATATTGTCAATTACTTGAAAGCTGAAAAGTTTTCACTAGAGCACGTGGTCGCTGTAAATTGCGACGGAACCAGCACCAACACAGGCAAATTTAATGGAGCGATTTGTAACCTAGAACGACAATTGCAGCGACCTTTGCAGTGGCTAATATGCCTCTTTCATTTTAACGAGTTGCCATTCACTGCGTTACTTAAAGAAATGTTAGGAAAAGCTAATGGGCCGCAAAACTGGCCAGGAATAATTGGGCATACATTACAGGGCTGCGAAGATGTGCCGGTAAATTGTATTAAATTATTTTGTTGTTTTTTTTTTAACTGTTAATTTCAATAAAATATTAACTTTAGATTGCTCATAACTTTGATCCAATTGCGATGGGCTATATGCCCACAAATATTAATGACTGGGTTTTGCGAGCTGATCAAAAATATCTTTATGATATGGTACGAGCAGTTGATGCTGGGGCGTGCGATGAACATTTGGCCAGCATTAAACCTGGCCCGCTCAATCTTTCACGCTGGTTGACAACAGCATCAAGAATTTTGCGGCTATATGTTACGAAGCCTGTGGCTTGCGAAAAGTTAAAGCAGCTAGCATTTTTTGTTATGAGGGTCTACGCACCATTTTGGTTTTTAATAAAAAGCCAACCAAAAGCCATTCATGGCAGCCGCCACTTGTTTTAATACATTGAGTGGACGCGCGAATTACCGGCAGATATGCAATTTATTGTACAACGCTCTGTTCAAATTAATGGATTTTTTGCTCACCCAGAAAATATTTTACTGGCAATGATTACAGATGAGAGCAAGGCGACACGAAAGGAAGCCTACGATATTATTTTACAATCGCGTGCTCATGACACACAAGGAATTCGCCAATTTAATGTCCCCAAGATACAATTCAATTGTGATTCCTATAAAAATATGATAGATTGGAATGAATTAAGAGCTAATACAGAACTGCCATGCATCCAGTTCTATACTCAACAATACTTATTAGAACTACACGACTCCAATGAAATTGTAAAAATTCCTGGTAATCAAAAGTTTTTAAATTAATTGTTATGCTTTTCTTAACAAACAATTTTCAGAATTTCCATGTCATTCACAAAATACGGAACGTTTAGTACATGTGGTAAGCCAATCCTGCGTTTCGATAATTGATAAGAACAGACCTGCACATATTGCAAACAAGATTCAATCGCGCAAGCGTTACTGTAAAATTGAATCACGAAAAGATTTGGAATAAAAAAAAAATTATTTCTTTGATAAAACTCTAAATTGTTTTTTTTTTATCTTTTAATTAGCGACTTAATAAATAACCACAAATTTTTTATCATGTTGATAAAAAATGCATTTTTATAAAAGTGCTTATAAGGGTTAATTAACGACAGAAATGAAAAGCAGCATTCAGTACCTTTCCAATGATACCACGGAATGGTAAATCATGCTATAAATGGGGAAGTTATATATATTTTTATAAAAACTGCATTAAAAAAAAATGAAAAAATCACTGCAAATAACTCAATAACTAAGTGTGTGGGCAGATTTAAAAAAAAATAAAAAACAAAACTATGTATTTCGTCGATTTACACTATTTGTGACAATTTTTTTGACCTAAGGTAGTGTGATATAAATAGTATTAATCAAAAACGCGATTTTTAGAGGTTATTTCAAACCATTCCAGCTCACGAACGGCTAAAGCTAGAGTTGCAATATTTTGGGAATCATCATAAAATAAACCAAAGTTTGTTTTCAGGAGGTGACCCGGACCACTTTTTTTTTTGAGGCGCCTTAATATACATATGTATTTTTTATTTAATGTATTTTATTTTTTTTTTGTGTTTGGTACCCGTTTAAAAAAAACTTTTAATCAACAACAGTTGCATTGTTGCTATGATGTGAAGTCGTTACTACACTACCACAAAAGTCTTCTTCATATGCACATTTTTATATAAACACTGATGTTAACACTTTTGGCAGCCCACAGTGGTTTAATCCAATACAAAGTTTGGAAAAAAATAGATGGAGTCGTCGCAAAGCAATAAAATTTGGTACATAAGTTGGAATTACCTCTATTAGAAGATATTAAATTTTTTAAATCCGCCCACAAAAACACGCCTACCTCTCATATAACACAAAATTTTAAAAAGCTATATTTTTTTTCCTATTGGAGTTATATCACTATATAAACAACTCACTCAAGGATCTGAAATATATATATAGATTAAAAAAAAAATTTGCCACGCCCACCTCCCATACTTTTAATGCGATATTTGCATAGCATTAAGATGGAGTAGTCGTATACCAATAAAATTTGGTATATACATAAGTTGAAATGAACTATATAAGAGCACTTACAAAAAATTTTGCAAATCCGCCTACAAACACGCCTACCTCCCATATAACACAAAAATTTAAAACGATATTTTTCTTTTTATTGAAGATATATCAAAACAACTCAATGAAGAACATAAAATATATGAATATATTTTAAAAAATTGCCACGCCCACCTCCCATACAAAATTAGCAAATCATCTAAAACTCAGGAACGACTCATCGTAGATCGATTGAATTTTGTGTATAAGTTGCAATTAGCCCTATAGAGCACATGTTAAAATATTTTTACCTATATTTTACTAAAGCTATGAAATTATTCCTCCTTGAAATGTTAAGTACCCTTAAACTAAATCATGACCACATTTTTTCAAAACCTCACGTCAAACATTATAGAAACTATTTTAAAAACAAATGCTTTAAATTCAATAATAAATCCAATTCATCGTCGTGAATATGTAGTGATACATATTTTGGATTAGTTCTATACTTATTAATAAATGAGTCAGAAGAAGCCATAAGAAGGTTCATTACATCTTCATTTGTGGTTTTCTACTGCATTTCCATGAGTGGCTAAGACGATATTGACGAGAGTTTTTCATTCGAGCCTCCTGTGTTTCCTCTGTAAACATTCCTATTGGAAGAACTGCAAATGATATGATTGAACCAACATGCAATAAAACTTTATGTACAGTTACTGGCATATTATACCAATTATATAATTTCACATATAATTCTGCAGTTCCCATACAATTAACTGATGCACAACTATTTAGAGTGTTTAGTATAATTTTAAATCGATGGATTAAGTCAGGATCGACACCTACAATATCCGCTGTGACATCAGGGTTCTGAAAAAATCTTCGAGCAGTATTGCCATTATTCATTGTCCCGAGTCCTGAGTAATAAAATAATATAATTATATAAAAAAATAAAGAAGTTGCCCATCATACCCTGCCTAACAACGTCAATATTAAAGCCCAAATCCTTTGTGAATCTTCGCGGGTTCACTACCTGGCGAGTACACAATTTTTTTTTAATTTTTTTTAATTAAAGAAATACATATTTTTCTTATTAGGAATTTACTTTATAATTAAAACAAGAAAAAAAAGATGATAACAAAAATATTACATATTCTTTATGACAATGTGTGCAGTACGCATATGGGTATAAATATGCATTCACTCTTTTGTTCGTTAAAACCAGGTTAGCAGTTAGTAGCAGTCAATTTTTTTTTTTGAAATGCTTACTAAAAGCCTACAGTTTAAGATTTTTATAGTTAGAAACTGTCGATAAGTGTCGATAACTTAGTTTTGGTCCACCAAACTTTGGAATCTGTGAAGAAAAACATGGTCTTAATAAAATTATTAAAAAAAAAACAATAATAAAAAAAATATATATATCAAAAAATGTATTTGAGATACATCACAATATTGTATATAAAAAGATTTAAGTGAATACAAGCAATGATGTCGAAGCAGTTCCTAACGGAATCTGGCTTAAAATCATGGCTGTTTTTGAAAGGATAAATTTTGCCTACACTCACTGCTTGTCCACAAAAATTGAGAAGACTTATCTTAATTTTTTTTTTTTAAATATGTTATTGAAACATTTTTAAACTTAAATTAAAAAAAAAAAAAAAACGAACAAAATTACAACATGAAAAAAATTATTTAATTCCACTTTGAAACCACTGTGCGGCCTCGGTATTCGTGTACGTTGCTTGCTTGACTGCCAGCCCAGAGGTCGCGGGTTCTAATCCGGGTCTTACGCCTTTTTGATTTTACCTCCTTTCTAATCAATTGAAATTGAAAACTCATCAAAATTTCAGACTTGATGTTGGAGTTGGTGGTAAAGAAGTTTGTGGATGAGAATGCATTGTAACTTGAATTGATTGAGGTAAAAGCACAACACTTGCTTCATATGCAAATTCACAT
This sequence comes from Pherbina coryleti, assembly GCA_943735915.1. Classification (NCBI taxonomy): domain Eukaryota; kingdom Metazoa; phylum Arthropoda; class Insecta; order Diptera; family Sciomyzidae; genus Pherbina; species Pherbina coryleti. Next base: position 154,074,530 of record OX030949.1, on the reverse strand, counting down.
ATTTCACAGATGTTTTGCTTGATTGCCCCCCACTTCCCACTAATCTAATAACCCATTTCGAACCAAGGCAGACCTGAATGAATAAGTATTACACCTGAAATCCTTGGCTCAAACCTAATAAAAAACACCTCTACAAACTTCTACGCCATAAAAAATGAATGTAAGTACATTTTGAGTACTGTCGCTATGTTTCTGTCGCGTTCCAATGTGTTCAGGCTAAAAACCTCTGATCCTAGTCCACTCAGGTATTCAAAATATTTGATGATAGAAAACATAGCTTTGCCACTATTAATTCGTGACGAAATTTGTTACTTACCAAAAAAATACACATCTAAGCACGAATTATAGCGAAAACACAATAAACCCTGATATGTTTACACCTGCCGCACGACGTATCTTTTAGTCATAAACAGAGAAAGAGTTTAATTTAGTAACAGCAACATTGTTACAAAGTAGCATTGTCGTTACTGCACTACCACAAAATTCTTCTGCATAAGAAATACATCCAGATTTTCAATATATTTAACGTTGCTGAACTTATATGTGCCACTGTTTATTCGTGACACACGCTCATAAACACTTCACGAACAGATACTAGCTGAAACAAGCGCAACGGCAGACACACACAAAAAGCTAAAAAAAAATAAACAATGCTTGAGTCATACATACTCATAAATAACATAAAAACCACTCGCATAGCCATACATACACACACACCCACACGCACACACATACAATTTTAACTATATATTTAACATAACAACTTCATAATTAATTAGGTTAAACTCAGAAATTGTTAAAGCTTTTGTGCAAAATATTGTCGCTATTTGGTAACAGTTTTTGTTAGCATGGTAGAGTCTTAAATTAAATTAAATTAAATGCCTGCTGCCGCAAAAGTTAAAATATTAGACTCAGTTTGGTGCGGATTGTGAAGTGGTGGCATTATTGGACCATTTTTCTTCGAAAATGAGGCTGGTTGTAACGTTTCAGTCAACACTGCGCGTTACAGAGCCATGTTTACCGACTTTTTTTACGGAAATTGGAGGCATGAATTTGGATGATCTCTGTTTCATGCAGGATGGCGCACGGTGCCACACAGCCCATCTTTTGCGCACCAAATTCCCAAATCGTGTTATCAGCCGTCCTGGCGATGTCAATTCGCCACCTCGGAGCTGCGATTTGACCCCTTTGGACTAATCCTTAATTTTGAGAAGAGTTTGTAAAAAATTCTGGAATGTGTTAAGAAAGAGTTGTGTTGAGACATACTAAAAAAAAATTAAAAAAAAATAAAAAATCGGATTTTTTTTATTGTGTTTCAAACTTTATGAAAAATTTGTTATTTTTTCCTATAAATTGGCGCATTTTCGTCAAAACATGTTTCAGAAAAATGGTTATAAAATCCTTAGTTTTGAGTTTTTTCAAATAAATTTTTGGGAATGTGTTAAGAAAAAGTTGTGTTGTTAAGTTATGCTTATACATTGAAAATAAAAAATAAAAATATAATTCTTTTTAATTCTACTTTAAAGTTACCGCTTTTTTGGGTTCATGGGACCTTTTTTTTTTTTGGTATATGAAAATTTTTTTATTGAAATGAAACTTCTTTAGCCGCGATGTGGAGTAAAACCGATGAATCAATCGGCGTAACATAGTGTTACGCAAAATTAAATAATTATAATATAGTATGACACAGTAGCTTTTCAACTGCATGGTTCATACATCGAGTAATTATAATATTGTCATAAAAATTCGAAGCATATGGAGCATGTCTTGGATATTCATATTGAAAACATCAACCTTAAACAAAAAGACAAACACTGAGTGCTGCTAAGTAACAGAGTTGTAATGTTAAACATCTTAAAGTATATTTCAAACTTTTGAAAGTAACATAATAGTACACAGAGTATATTTCTGTATTGCATTTATTTTCCTTATATCATTATATGTTGACGTGACGAAGTACGTTTTACCGTGCAGGTTTCCAAAAAAGTTGAAAAATGCCTTTTTTCAAAATTGATCGGGGTTGCATTCAATTGTTACTTGCTCAGTATAAGAGCTATGATAAAAAAATTATACGACTGTAAAGGTTAATTCTGTGACTAAAACAAATAAAAACAAAACAAAAATTCAAAACGTCTTCGGGACGCGGTGGGAGCTCCTTAAGCAACGCAACTAAAATTTGTTACATGGAATTATTAATCGCTGGGTATTAATGCTAGGATTAAAAGTATGATACAACAATAAATTCCTGTTGTAAGCGCTCATAACAAATTAGACAAAAAATTTCAGATGTTATGGGAACACAGAGAGAGCCGCCCAAAGATCGACAATGCAACATTCATGCAACGGCGTTGCATTGAATTTTTACTCGGTGAGTATATAAGCTATGATAAATGTTTGGAAAGGAGCATTAAGGATTTATACTTGGCCTTACCACAAAAATAAAAAACAAATTCTGACGTCACAAGGTTTTGAATATAGCAGCTTATGCATCAGAAATGTAATATCGTTGCATGGAATTATTACTCACTCAGGAGACATGTGCGGTAAAATTAACGACAGAATAGATGTGTTATTACGCCTCACAACTAAATTACAGAAAAAAATTCTAATCGTCATGATTTCAGGGTTGCAACCACATAATGCAGTAAAATGCTACAACCATGAAACAACGTTGAATGGAATTTTAACTCTGTAACTACTGGCGAAACGGTAAATTGTAAAGAACGAAATTGAAGGTGAGGTCTTCGGGCAAATGATAAAAATTAAAAAAGAAATTTACGGCGTCATGAGGCCCCTCAGGGCTCTGCCTAATGTTACGCACATGCATCACTTTTGCTGGATTAATTGCATGCAGCTGAGGCAAAGTAAATGCACCAAGAAAAAGCACAACCAATGGAGAAGCAAATAAAACAAAACAACACCAACACCAATACCAACACCAACACCAACACCAATACCAACACCAACATCAACACCAATATCAAGAACAACAACAACAACAACAACAACAACACCAACGCCAACACCAACAACAACATCAACAACAACAACAACAACAACAACAACAACAACAACAACAGCAACAACAAAAACAACAACAACAACAACAACAACAACAACAACAACAACATTAACATCAACATCAACATCAACATCAACATCAACATCAACATCAACATCAACATCAACATCAACATCAACATCAACATCAACATCAACATCAACATCAACATCAACATCAACATCAACATCAACATCAACATCAACATCACCATCAACATCAACATCAACATCAACATCAACATCAACATCAACATCAACATCAACATCAACATCAACATCAACATCAACATCAACATCAACATCAACATCAACATCAACATCAACATCAACATCAACATCAACATCAACATCAACATCAACATCAACATCAACATCAACATCAACATCAACGTCAACATCAACATCAACATCAACATCAACATCAACATCAACATCAACATCAACATCAACATCAACAACAACATCAACATCAACATCAACATCAACATCAACATCAACATCAACATCAACATCAACATCAACATCAACACCAACATCAACATCAACATCAACATCAACATCAACATCAACATAACCATTAACATCAACATCAATATCAACATCAACATCAACATCAACATCAACATCAACATCAACATCAACATCAACATCAACATCAACATCAACATCAACACCAACATCAACATCAACATCAACATCAACATCAACATCAACATCAACATCAACATCAACATCAACATCAACATTAACATCAACATCAACATCAACATCAACATCAACATCAACATCAACATCAACAACAACATCAATATCAACATCAACATCAACATCAACATCAACATCAACATCAACATCAACAACAACATCAACATCAACATCAACATCAACATCAACATCAACATCAACATCAACATCAACATCAACATCAACATCGACATCAACATCAACATTAACATTAACATCAACAACAACAACATGAAACACTGTCACGTCAATACGTACGGGTGTGTCCACGACACTTTTGAATCAAAGTTTTACTTACTTTAGAAGTTACAGGAAATTTACTATGGCTCCATAGTATAAAATGTTACTTTTAAAAAATCGGTTATTTAAGCTAATCCAGAAGAATTTCTTTCACTATCAGAAACCATTGTAGTTTTTTCGGTTATATTAAGGGGGACTATATATCCAGAGGTCGAGAAAAAGGTCATGTTTGTCAATTTTTTTTAAGGAAACCTAAGGGATGTTTTTAAATGAGGGTTTTTATACCTAAAAAGAAACACATTCAAGAGTATGTCTAATTTTTTTTTATTAAAAACAAATTAATATTAAGGTAGATACAGCATTTTTTATAGAGCGCTGTGAAAAAAAGGTGAAATGCGGTCACCAAGACTGCTTCTCCTAAATTCACCTGAAACAAAAAACAACTTAAAAATATTATTAAACTAGATACCTCAAGCTCGTACTTGTCATAGCCGATTTTGAAAATATTGATTTTTCACAAAATGGTGACCTTCCAAACGTAAAGTAACGATTTTCGACCAAAAATTCGTCATTATTTTGCTTATAACTAATAAACGAAGCTACGAAAAAAGAATCCTATGACAAGTACGAGATTATTATGAATTAAATAAGTCTGAAAAAAATTAAAACGATCGGTTCACTGAGTTTCGAGAAATTTTGGTCACCTACTTTGAAAACATGGTTTCGAGAAAAACGCGTTTGAAAATAATGGCCAGCACAGCGAGCTCTAGAAGGCGGTTCGCTCACTAGGCTATTACTTTGTTATTTTTTGAGATATCGACTTGAAATTTTAACCACATATTCTTGAGACGAAGCTTTAAGAAAATGCAAAGTTCTGGGTATATAACCCCCCCTTAAACCACCATTAAAATGTCGCACAGTGTAGTTTTTTACTATTTCATAAAAAGTTAATAAAAAATATCTTCTATGTAAGGCAAATAATTGGGATAGTTAAGATCTAGAAATAAAGTTGTTTTGAAAAACTTCTGCTGCACTTTCAGTGAATTCATTAAAAGAATTTCTCATCATAATAAATTTAAATGCAAGCTCAAAATAAAACTTTTAAGCTCATTAAGGCTTGTAGCCTCCTCTAAATGCAGAAAAATATGAATAAAACCCATTTCGTCAGTTTTCAACTGCCTTAGTTTCAATGGAATTTGTCAATTTGTTTTTGTTTCTGTCCCAGCAAATAGCAAACATTTTTAATTAATTTCCCAGATATTTTGCATTTTTTTTTTTTGAAACTCTACATAATACAATTTCAATTAACATTTTTTTTTCTGAACAATTTGCATCTACTTTATTATTCACAAAAAAAAAAAAAAACAAAAAAAAACCATGACAAACATTCTTCCACCGAGAATAGAATTGAATAGAATGCGCTTCCAAGCTTCTGTTGAATAACGAGAAGGCTCATAAAAACGCCAAAATCACTGAGTTTTACAATTGCATTTTTTTTCGCTAAAATACTACTGTAAATGCATATGTGTGTGTGTGTGTGTGTGGCTTTGTGTGGCAAAGTTTTTCGTTTATGTGTTTTAAACAGTGGCGTTACATGATGCAGTTTTACGATTTATTTCCGCTTGACTTGTTACAAGCCAACAAACTAGAAAAAAAAAAACAATAAAAAAAATTCCACAAACGAATAACTCCGAACACCACTGGTGATATATGAATACGCCTGATTGTGTGTTTATATGTGTGTGCGTGTGAGCTGGTGTGCATGTGTGCAAGAGTAACCAGTATAAATTCGAATGAAATCCAATTATGGCCAACTCACTGGTTCTGCTCAATGCTCAATTAGCGCCAGCGAAGCGTCGGATTTTGGATAATTTATTTATTGTTTGTTGGAATTTTTGGCAGTTTTTCTTTGTAAGAGCAAAACAAAAAAAAAAAAAAACGAAAACAACTCATATACACATCAAAACAATAAATATTTGTTGTTACACGTGTATTTTTTTAATTGAAGATTAATTGCTTAATTGAGCGTTTATATATCAACAGATCGATAAATACATGTTTTGGCTAAACGCTTCTTGTTTAACCCTGATTTCTTTTTATTGTGAACCAATAAAACTTATATAATGAGAGCCAAGCCATCGAAATTTACCAGGTATTCATTGTAAGTATCCAAACTATACTGAGTTAAATAGTATGAATTTTAAATACTTTTAAAATTATAGGTATATTTAGGTGGGTCACCACCTATGGGACAAAAAAAAGTATGCAGTGTCTTCACCTTATTTGAAAACTTACCTTGACTGAATTTTGAATTGAAAAAAAAGCTTACCAGTCAAAAAAAAATCTAAAAATGGAAATATTTAGTCAAAGATGGCATCGGTGGTAAATGATATATAAGTACGAGTAATTCCTCTTGTTGAGAGTGGCATAACATTTCTTAAGATTATACAAAAAATATACAAAAGTTATACAAAATACACCATTTTGGCTGTTAATAGAGACCACTTGTAAAAAAATTTTTATGGTACTATAATCCAAGGTGGCGACACTGCAAACTTTTAGTAGTGACCCACCTTAATGAACATATAACAACAACTTACTATCCACATAAAATATTAGTATAGATCACTCAGGGTAATCTACGATACGAGAATTCGATAAATGGTATTTTACTGGTAAAAACAAAAACAAAAAAAAAAAAAAAAAAAAAAACAAAAACAAAAATAAAAGCAAAAACAAAAACAAAAACAAAAACAAAAACAAAAACAAAAACAAAAACAAAAACAAAAACAAAAATAAAAACAAAAATAAAAATAAAAATAAAAATAAAAATAAAAATAAAAATAGAAATAAAAATATAAATATAAATATAAATGTAAATATAAATATAAATATAAATATAAATATAAATAAAAAAAATAAAAATAAAAATAAAAATAAAAATACACAAACCAAAAAAACACAGAACCTAAATCAAAATATCAAAAGCCGAAAAATTTTTGTTTAAAGAAAAACTAAAAATAAAAGTAAAAACGAATCAAAGAGCAAACCACAAAAACCAAAAAGAACTACAAAAAAATAAAAACAAAAAAACAATAGCCATAAATTAAAAATAAAAAATAAAATAAAAGAAATAAATAACTGGCCATTTCAGCCGTTGAAAGAACTTTGACTTAGCTTCTTATGATCAATTGTGTTGTGCGTGTTATTAAGTTTGAACACAATTGACCGAGAACCGGACCTACAGTTTTAACGCCGACTCCGAACGGCGATGAACGGAATGTGCTTGTTCTCAAGAAGCTTTACATGGCATTTTTATTACTCTCTGAGTACGCTGACCGATGTATGGCCATTACTTTTGTAAAAGCAACATTTTTGCCTTAGACACCTATTCCCTCCGACCACTCTTTAGGGGAGCTCCCATACAATTTTTATTGTGTTTGTGCCGGGAAGGGTTAATATGTATCACCGACCCCCATTACTTTTGCAAAAGGAACATTTTTGTCTTGGACACCTATTCCCTCCGACCACTCCTTAGGGAGCCCCCATAAAAATTTTATGGTTTTTGTATATTTATTCCATACACCTGAGCAAATGACCTTTAAGAGAGTGCCGGAGAGGGTAAATATGTATGACTAACCCCCATTATTTTTGCAAAAGGAACATTTTTGCCTTTGACACCTATTCCCTCCGACCACTCCTTAGGGGGGCTCCCATACAAATTTTATTGTGTTTGTGCTGGAAAGGGTTATTATGTATCACCGACCCCCATTATTTTTGCCTTTAACACCTATTTTCTCCGACCACTCCTTAGGGGGGGCTCCAATACAAATTTTATGGTTTTTGTTTGTTTATTCCATACACCTTACCATATGACATTTAAAAGAGTGCCGGAGAGAGTTAATATGTATGACCGACCCACATTACTTTTGCAAAAGGAACATTTTTTCCCTTAACACCTATTCTCTCCGACCACTCCTTAGGGGGGCTCCCATACAAATTTTATGGTTTTGTCGATAAAACCGGAAACTGTCGATAAATAGGTAGCAAATTTAAGCAAACAAAAACATCAAATGTTGCTTTATATTTCATGTAATTGTGTAAAATTTATATAAGTTAGAGAGTTCTAACATGAATTTTTGTCGCATTGAGGATCAAGCAGACCAACAAGTGCTAACATCAACATTGTACGATCAGTACTTTAGGCACACCAAAGGTTCAAATTGTGATATAAATACCGACGCCTGATCACTATCAACCACCCTACTTACCTCCGAGAACGACGTAATCTACGTCAAAAAATCAAAAACCATAAATTAAAAACAAGCAACCAAAACTCAAAACCCACAAAAAAAAAAACAAGCCACAAATCAAAAAAACAAAAGACACTACACTTAAAACCGAAAAACAACAAAAATAACAAAAAAATGTAGAAAACTGATAATCAAAAAAAAAAAAATTATAACCAGTAACCCAAAAACAAAACAGAAAAAAACTAAAAAGAAAAATAAAAAATTACAAAAACACAAAAAAAAAATTAAAACAAAAAGTAGAAAACAAAGAATAAGGACATGAAAAGACAAGAATAAGGATGAGAACAAGGATTTAGAGTAAGACCACAACAGACAATGATAAAAGCAAGGCTTAGAACAAGAATAAGGACAAGGACTAGAGCATGAACTAGGGCTAGAAAAAGAATTATAACAAGACAATGTTTAAATAAGGATAAGGATAAGGATAAGGATAAGGATAAGGATAAGGATAAGGATAAGGATAAGGATAAGGATAAGGATAAGGATAAGGATAAGGATAAGGATAAGGATAAGGATAAGGATAAGGATAAGGATAAGGATAAGGATAAGGATAAGGATAAGGATAAGGATAAGGATAAGGATAAGGATAAGGATAAGGATAAGGATAAGGATAAGGATAAGGATAAGGATAAGGATAAGGATAAGGATAAGGATAAGGATAAGGATAAGGATAAGGATAAGGATAAGGATAAGGATAAGGATAAGGATAAGGATAAGGATAAGGATAAGGATAAGGATAAGGATAAGGATAAGGATAAGGATAAGGACAAGGATAAGGATAAGGATAAGGATAAGGATAAGGATAAGGATAAGGATAAGGATAAGGATAAGGATAAGGATAAGGATAAGGATAAGGATAAGGATAAGGATAAGGATAAGGATAAGGATAAGGATAAGGATAAGGATAAGGATAAGGATAAGGATAAGGATAAGGATAAGGATAAGGATAAGGATAAGGATAAGGATAAGGATAAGGATAAGGACAAGGATAAGGATAAGGATAAGGATAAGGATAAGGATAAGGATAAGGATAAGGATAAGGATAAGGATAAGGATAAGGATAAGGATAAGGATAAGGATAAGGATAAGGATAAGGATAAGGATAAGGATAAGGATAAGGATAAGGATAAGGATAAGGATAAGGATAAGGATAAGGATAAGGATAAGGATAAGGATAAGGATAAGGATAAGGATAAGGATAAGGATAAGGATAAGGATAAGGACAAGGATAAGGATAAGGATAAGGATAAGGATAAGGATAAGGATAAGGATAAGGATAAGGATAAGGATAAGGATAAGGATAAGGATAAGGATAAGGATAAGGATAAGGATAAGGATAAGGACATGGATAAAGACAAAAATTAGGATAAAAATAAGAACATAGATTTAGACAAGCATAAATATCAAGATTTTAGCAAGGACTAGAACAAGAATAAGAACAAGGATTAAGGCAAGAATAAGGTAAATGTTGTGACTAAGAATTGTGTTAAGAATTTGGACAAGGATTTCGAACAGGATTAAGACAAAGTTAAGGATAATGCAAATCAACATTAAGTACTACTCTTTCACTTTAAAGTGAGCTGTCGAATGGAGAACTTAACGAAGCAATAACCATTTTAGATGACATGAAATATTTCAAATCCTGCGCCATTAAAGCTGATGAAGGGAATTTAGCAAGTCATTTTAAAATAGCCGTCACTTTATAAGACAAAACCAATAGTGACCAATTGACGATTCATTTTGGAGCGAAAGAATGGTATTTAATAGTGCAGCTGGCAGAAAAATGTTTAGAAAGTAAAAAGAAAAAATTAATAAGTTACCAAAATGCGATTTTTTGGGTATATAATTCCAAATATATAAATTCCTTACATAATGAGGCAGTTCTGACCTCAATTTTAAAATCTTTGCAGAGAAATTCGCAAACCTATACATTGCCCAAGAGCAAAATCTTTCTGACCTGTGAATTCAAATTCGATTAAAGTACCATAAAGAGAAAATAGACCCGTCTGCCGCTTCAATTCCTGTAATTTAAAGCGAAAATATTTTATTTTGTTCTAAATCTTGGCCGAAAGCATCAACACTTATATAAATGGAAATTTAATTTTGGTGTTTCAATATTTGGAGAGAAATTTGATAGCGTTTGATGTCTTTCCTTTTTAATGCCATATGAAACCAATTTAAGCACTTTTTGAAAACAAATTTTCATGATTTTCAAATACCCTCTAAAACTTTCTTCAAAGCGTTTGATTTTTTTTGTTTTTTTTTTTTTTGTTTTTGGTTTCTTGTTAAACAAAAATTATTTTAATTAAGAAGTTCAATTTTGTAACCATCATCAAACGAAGCGCTGCTGTTCTGAAAATATCAAATTTGATTTTACCCATTCCCATCCTTAGACCACAAACACATTTATTTAGTTAAGCTTTCCACGTTCGACTTTTGCCCAAAATTAACCTGGAAGGTAGACGAAAATTAATTATTCCTTCATCGTTTTCAGATCAAAACTGGGGACTGCCTTTGGCCATAGCTGCCAATCTGCGCAAGCCTTACACAATTCAAATTGGCAATAAGCTGCGTGACCTGCATATACAGGATCAAATCGGCAAAGGTAAGTGGCACATGACAGAATTCCACAAACTATGTAACTTAAATATTTGCATATCTTCTTAAAATAACCACAAATCCATTCATTCATCCACCCACCTACGCACTACACAGCAATTATCATCACAGCCGATATGAATGACATGTCAACACTGCGACTTCTGCGACAACTTGAGACATTGCAGCATACGAAGGTGCTGCTCATCGATATGTTGGCCACATCGTTTAATGCCGAAAATCGTTTCTACAAAAATCTGGCACACATTAAAACGACATCGCGTCTCATGTCGAATCTGCTGTTGCTGACAGTGCTTAGCGACAAATATCGACACTTTTTGAAAGTGGCCTTCGAGGATAATGGCATCGAGTTGGTGCAAAATTTTCGACAATTGCGACGTTGGCACGCCATAAACAATGAAGCTGCGGCTGATGTGGATGGTGAGGATAGACACGCTGCTACTATTGCTGACTGGCCAATGCATTTGGATAGCTCATTGGTGGCGCAGGTATTTCAGCGCAATGATGTTGCACAACTAGCATTGTTGGCAACATCTTTGCACCAGTTCAGCGACTGTGGGCCGCTACAGTCAACAAATGATATCAATTTACAAGAAGTTTGCAAAAATATGGCTGAAATTGTGGCGAATTGTTCGAAGCAGGAGACAAAACTACGTTTGACCTTGACAAAACTTTGTCTCACGCATTCTATTTCCGACGGAGCTGCTCAACAACAAAGCACAACGTTGCAGCAGCAAATTGCTGACCTACGCAATTTTATAGATTTTTTTAATTTTTATGATTTTCTCATAGCCAACATCAGGCTACCAAAGCGACAACACAGTGCTGCCACAGTAGCGCAAAATGTGAATCTAGCTAAATACGATTTCATTGTTTTGGATGTGGTGCGTAGTGACAGTGCAATATCCGCTTCCGCTAACGCCGCCACAAGCAATTCCGTTTTTATGCACACCTATGGGAATAATGCCGACCGAAACAACAACAAAAACAACAGTGGCAGCAATAAAAACCAACAAAGCAGCCACGATAATAATAGCAGCAACAACAACAAGGACAATAATAATGAGACATTCAAGTGGCGCCCGCTGCTTATATTGGAACAGCACGAAATCAATTTAAACACTTACATCACCCACTCAATACTGCCCGGCTACGATGACTGGCTGCTGGTCAGCACCGTACAGCTGACACACTGTGGTGCTATATGCTGGACAATAGTGGCCATCGGTGTGGGCGTTTTATTTATTATAGTTGCAGCTAGTGTAGCAGCCGGTATTGCAATGAGGTGAGTTATAATTATTTTGTTTATTTTTGGTTTTTTTTATTTTTTTTGGGGTGAGGTAGGGAAAAATGTGGGGTGTTGCCCAGAAAATTGAAAATTAATAATGTATGAATTTTAATTGTTTTACCCAAGAGACACATTGCATTTTTTTTGTTTTTTTGCATTAAGACCATCAATATATTGAAACGTTATCACAATGGCACTGTTTGCGCCAAATCGTTTTGATCGTTTGGCGTAAACTTCGAAATTCGCTTTTTGGAATTGCTTTCTGAAGTGGAGGAAGAAACCTTAAATACAGGGTGGTTGAAGAATATTGCTACATTAAGAAACTCAAGTACGTGCATCGGCGTTTTGAAAGTTTACGTATGAGTCTTATATTAGGGGGGATTTAAGTTTCCTCCTTTTTGAACATTCTTATAGTGAATCGGCACAGGAAATCATGTTATCCTTACATTTTGGGTATAGAATGTGGCCTGAGGATTTATGTAAAATATTGCGAGTAATATTTTTGTGGAAAATTTTAGCCCCCTTACTTCTTTATTTATGGGTCTTTTTGACCCTCTTGTGATAAAAGGCAAAAAAGACTCATAAAACAAGAAGAATACAACCATTTTGCTTGCAAGATAACTCAAAATGTATTTCAAATGAGCCTGAAAATAAATTTACAGCTCGTTATGTACTCAAATGAACACTCCTTTTTTAAACAATCAACTTTAAAGGCGAGTTGTTTTCTTGCAAACAAAAGTTTTTAAAAAAACTCGAAGTCACTACCTTGACGTAAGTGTTTACAAATATATTTTTTTTTTTCGATGATTACAGATCATATTATGCTTCAAACAAAATGGTTCTACTCTTCTCGCATCGCTTCATGACAACGTCACGTACTCGCAAATGACGTAGCAAAAAAAAAAAAATTATTAAAGTGTCACACCCTTTTTCGAATCCCACCCACTTAATTAATCGTACTTTATAATGATTCTACCTAGCCCTGTACCAAATTTCAGTACCCAAGTATTAATATTATTTGAGATACAGCAGTTTGCTTAAAATGCCACACCCTATGTATAATCCCGCCCACTTTTGTAATGCTTCTACTTACCCACCTATCCGCATACCAAATATTAGTACCCTAGTGTCAATATTAATTGAGATACAGTGTTCATTTAATAGTGACACACCCTTTGTCGAATTCCACCCACTTCCTTCATCGTGTTTTGTAATAATTCTACCCATTCTTGTGACGAATTTTATTACCCTAGTGCAGTGATGTTCACGTAGTACCACGCGTGGTGAGACTCGAAAGCTTTATTCGAGAATCGAAACACGTACACGATCGAATGCACGAAGTTCTCTCAATCAGTTGGCGCTGAAACTTCAAGTAAGAATGTTCGCGTTGCTTGGTCGTGTGTTTTGCACTGCACGAAATGTTTGAGGCATATGAATATGCGTTATTTTCAGAAAAATAATAATAATAATGATAATGAAAGTGAGAATGATAATGACGATGATAATGATACTGATAATGATAATGATGATGACAATGATAATTATAAAATAATTCTTCAGACAGACCCTTTCAGACCCGACGCTTATCTAATGAAAATTTTTGTATGATTTTTGGAATGTATGGTCGTTATATGGAATGAAAATATTCTCAATGTTTAGGTTACGCAATTTACATATCCTTCAAGGATTTTCAGGACACGCACAATTGATGCAACTTTATCTGAAACCCATTTTTTTAGCAAAAAATGATTCAAATTTATTTGAAACATCAAAATTTATTAGTTTTTTAGTTCAAATGCGTAAACTTCACTAGTTTTACACTTAAGTTTTACACTTTATATTTTTTTAATTGAAGACACAAATTACCTCTGCAACTCATTTTGACAAAACTTAAAAGTTTATCAAGAATTCCACGCGTGTTGAGTGTGTGTGTGTGTTGAGTGTGAGAAACAAAAGTAAACAATAACAAGCACAATTGATTCATTTCGTTCTTTATAACATTCGTTAAATAAAAGTGGAAATATTAAAGATAGAATCAACCCGCACAAACGATGCATCACGGTCTGAAAGGGTTAATACCTGCACAACAATTTTTATCAGTGCAGAGAACAAGAGAGCTACTAACACAAACACAGAAGTTGAAAATTGTGGTAGTATGCGTGTGATATTGCGGCGTCCGTGGCATAGTTGGTTAAAGTGCGTGGCCGCTATGTCAAAGAACTTTGGAAACCCAGGTTCGAACCCCAGCAGCGACAGAAAATTATTTGAATTAAAATAATTTTTCTGTACGGCCGCCACCTCTCTGCAGACAATGGCAAACCTCAGAGAGTAATCAAAATGCCATGTAAAGCTTCTTGAGAACGAGAACTTTCCGTTCATCGCCGTTCGGAGTCGGCGTTAAGCATGTAGGTCCGGTTCTCGGTCAATTGTGTACAAACTTAATAACACGCACAACACAATTGATCATAAGAAGCTAGGTCAAAGTCCTTTCAAGGGCTGAAATGGCCAGTTATTTATTTTTTTTTTTTTTTTTATGCGTGTGAACACCACTGCCCTAGTGCATTGATGTTCACGTAGTACCACGCGTGGTGAGACTCGAAAGCTTTATTCGAGAATCGAAACACGTACACGATCGAATGCACGAAGTTCTCTCAATCAGTTGGCGCTGAAACTTCAAGTAAGAATGTTCGCGTCGCTTGGTCGTGTGTTTTGTACTGCACAAAAAGTTTGAGGTATATGAAAATGAGTTATGTGCAGTTATGAGTGCAGAATAATATTAATAATAATAATAATAATGCTAATGATAATGAGAGTGATAATGATAATGATAATGATAATGATACTGATAATTATAATAATAATTATAACACAATTCTTGCTTAATACCTGCACTCAATGTTGCCAGAACTTTTTTGAGAAAAGCGCGAGATTTGAAAAAAATATCGCCCAAAATCACCCAATGAAAAAAACAAATCGCCAAAATCCCAATTTTTTCTAAGAAATTTATTATATTAGAAAAAACAAAAAAATTATATAAATTTTTTCAAATAATATTGAGATCTGTTAGTAGTATTAGATATAATAAAAGTTCTTATTTTCATATTTATTGAAATAATATTGAGATCTGTAAAAAATAATAAAAAAGCTACTTCATTTTATACGAGAATTTTGATCGTTAAAGAGCATATTTTAGAGACTATAACTATTTAGAATTTTAAAATAATTGTTCTTTTCTTTAATTGAAATTTTAAACACATTAGATGAGTTTATAAAAAAGCGTAGTTTTCACAAAAATCGCCCAAAAAATCGACAGGCGATTTCCTAAAAATGTAAGCGCAAAAACAAGAAAAAAGCGCCCAATTGGCGGTAAATCGCCCAATCTGGCAACGGTGCCTGCACTACAATTTTTGTCAGTGCATAGAGCGTGAGAGCTACTAACACAAGTACAAGAGTTGAAAATTATAGTAGTATGCGTGTGAACACCACTGCCCTTGTGTTAATTTGTTTTTTTTCGTAATTTGTAATAATTGTGCCTACCCTTGAACAAAATTTCAGTACCCTAATGTCAATATTATCCTACATAGAGTATTTTTCTAATATTGCCATACCTCTTTTTATAACGACGCCCACTTTCTTGACAGTAATTTTTAATAATTGTGCCTACTCCTGTAGAAAATTTCATTAACTTAGTGTCAATATTATTCGAGATGCCCACTTTTTTGGCCGTAATTTGTACTAATTATTCCTACATCTGTACTAATTTTCAGTACCCTAGTGTCAATAGTCAATATTAAACAAATTACAGGGTTTTTAATCGTGACTACTTTTTTAAAAAAGGTTAGACAAGTACTTTAGGAGTTATCGATGTACATACATTTACAAAAAAAAAAAAAAAGAGAAACCAACGAACTTGAGAACCTCCTATTTTTGAATTCGGTTAAAAACTCTTTTAACATCCTTAAGTAACGGTCTAAATTAACCGTAATGGCGAGACAGTTTTCCTCTAAAAAATAAGGTCCGACAATAAACCTTGATGAAACTGCACACAAGAATAATGTGATGCAAAATGGACGCAATTTCGACTCAAAGAGTATATGTGGGTTAGGATCACGCTGTATAAACAATCGCTCGAAACCCAATCGCCCAAAATTCAGAAATTAACAATTACCCAAAAATGTTGGGTCTATGTGCATTGGGTATGAATGCAAAATCGTCCAAAAATGAAGTGAACGATTACCCAAACGTAAAAATGAACAATTTCCTAAATATTTGGGCGTTCGCTCGTTGCGAATAGTTTCCCAGAATGAACAATCACCCAAAAATTCGAAATTAAAGAAGGCATTTTATTTTTATAAGTTTATTTATTTTTTTTTTTTTTTTGTATATATATTTATAAGTTTCTCTTTTCTTTTAAATGGTTTTTGTTTTCGCTCAGCTTTTTTTTTTGCACGTTTTTGTTTCTGTACACCGAGAAAAAAAGCAATAGTAAAATCACCTAAGCCGGCTTAGGTAAAAAAAATTGTATGTAAATTAGAAACTTATGGCTATTCCCCAAAATAATATATTGTTTAATACATTTATTTGAAACCACATATGTACTTCGATACCCTGCCAATAAAAAAATGTTTGATTCACCCAAGCCAAGTATATAACATTTTAACCAATAGTGTAGGTAAAACACCGAGTACGTCTACTTCTCTTGAAGGCTACCAGAGAACTGGCTACAGTCGTTGACACAATGTAATATGTTCGAGTTGAGTAAATCGTTCATAGGAAAATGAAAAAAACTTACTTCCGAAGTTGAAGAAACATGTCCTTAAATTAATAATAAAGGGTGATTTTTTAAGAGCTTTCGGATTTGATTTAAAACAAAAAACACAAAAAATTTAGAGAAATATGTGAAATCTTTATTTGAGTCGTTAGAACGATCTATATAATTCAATGGTTAAAGATGATTTCATGTATATGTTGACAGCGGCTACGCCTCAAATCGTTCATACGCTGGGTTCAATTTTTTCATACTCTCTCCAACATATCGGCCGGTATCTCACGAATAAATTCTTTAATATTGGCTTCCAGTGCGTCAACCGTCGCGGGCTTGTCTCTATAAACATGAGCCTTTACATGGCCCCACAAAAAATAGTCTAAAGGAGTTAAATCGCACGAGCTAGGTGGCCAATTGAGAGGTCCCGAACGTGAAAAAAACTGTTCACCGAACTCGCCTCTCTCACAGCACGCCATTGTTTCGCGTGCTGTGTGGCATGTGGCACCATCTTGTTGAAACCACATATCAGGCAAGTCCAGCTCTTCCATTTTGGGCAAACAAAAAAAAAATTTGTATTCATCGCACGGTAGCGCTCGCCATTCACAGTAACCTTCCTGCCTTCGTCTTCTTTGAAAAAGTGCGGTTCAATGATACCACCGGCCCATAATCCACACCAAACAATGCATATTTGTATTTTTCGGGATGCATTGGCAGTTCTTGCAATGCTTCTGGCTGCTCTTCATACCAAATACGGAAATTTTGCTTGTTCACGTATCCATTCAACCAGAAATGAGCTTCGTCGCTGAACACAATTTGCCGATAAAAAAATGGATATTCATCCAACTTTGCCAGCGCCCATTCACCAAAAGTTACCCGTTGTGGTAGGTCGTGTGGCTTCAATTCTTGCACCAGCTGTATTTTAGAGGGTCTTACACACCCAAATCCTTCCGCAAAATTTTCCACGTGGTGGTGGTTTAATGTCCAGTATTGTAAATTTGGTGCGAAATTTAATCATAAGACTCCTAATAGCCGCCTCAGAAGGTCGCCCACGCTGACCATGAAATGGAAGAAGTGCACGATGCACTTTCTTAACCGAGTATGAATTTTGATAACAAAATTCAACAACAGCTGTGCTGCCAAAAACAGTGTTGCCAAAAAGAAAGTTGCTAAAAAATCACCCTATATATTTATTTGATATGAAAGATTAAAGAAGCGCTATTTGACCACTTCTCTCATTTTAAAGAAAAGTAAACTTCTATTATATAATATATTTAATATTTACAAAGTAATTGTTTGAGTTGTTGAAATTTATTCTTTAAACAATTTTAATCAGGTTTAACAAAGTTTTCCTTCTTCTGAAGTTCCGCTTCCTAATGGTTTAAATAATTAAATATGATTGTGCATTAACACCAGCTTCCTGCACAATGTCTTGATTTACGACACAAATCCATTTAAATTTCAAAACTGTACATTTTCCATTTCAAAGTCAACTCTAGTTAGTCCAACATTTAACTACAACAACATTGTATTACAAATGGCCCATAGCTGTTATCTTTACGTTAACCACATTTTGTTTTCTTTACAATTAGATTTAAATATATTTTCAAAGTGATAAAGCCTAAAATTAAATGAATAGCAATAGCTATTGCTATTGGCACATACTCCGTCTCACTCACTCACTTGCAATATTGATTCGTTAGAATTTCAAAGGAAGATTAAATTTATCATAATCCTTGTTAAGACTGTTGCTGGTATTCTATAAGGCGATTACATTTCGAAGAGAAGTTGGCCTTGGTTGCTTTACAGTTAAGTTAGGCTTTTGTTGTTGTTTGTTGTTGTCTCAACATTCTGCTGGTATTTATAATTAATAAATTCATTGAACATATATACATCTAATTCTGTCATTACCCAATAAACCAAACGGATTCGTTTCGAATTCGAGGGGAAACCGAGATCTCGTGTATTTAGTTCGAAAACGAAATTCGTTCTAGTTTCGTTTTCGAATCCGCGAGCGGAAGAAATTCACACTTCGTTTTCGAAACGAGATTTTTAAAATAATCGAATTGTTTTCGAAACGAGATTTTTGGAACAATCCGATCGTTTTCGAAACGAGATTTTTCAAATTTTCTTATATTCTCAAAACTTATGATTTCAATAATAATGTTTTAGGTATTTTATGTGATGAAATTTAGATTCTGCAATCTCATTTTCGGCAACCCTCCTCCTTTTGAACTCATTTCTGAGTGACAACACCTCTTTGGTTAATTTATTATGTTTTCGTTGCCTTTTTGCAGTTTTTTATTTCATTTCTTATTCCATCGTAACCTTTATCATTATCTAATAACAATCATTTGAATATAAAACAATTATCTATACAATTAATTCTAGGTTAAGAGAAGCCGTTAGGTAAAGGAAAATCTCCCCACTGCAGTTCCCGGTCGTGACGGAAGGTGCTGGACAAAAAAATTTCTCTAATTGCAAGGAAATAAATATGTAGATATATCTATCCTATTTCGTTGACATATTGTGCATCCATTTTCTTGCAATTCGTATTCTTTTTGCTTCTGCAGAGGAACTTCTTGTGTCCAGCAACTTCAGTGACGGCCGGGAACTTCAGTAAGAAATTTTCGCCTCTACCGGATGGCTTCTCTTAACGTATTTTATATATTTCATATCTTTATTTATACTTTACCTGGCGTGGTGTAGCTACCTGATGAAAAGGAATCACTTTAAATTCTCATATGTTTAAATTTATAAATTATTAATAGTTTATACAACGAGTAGTGATTTGTTTTAGTTTTGTTTTTGACATTTAAATCTATAGTTTCTTTTTTTATTCTTTGGCAATTTGAAAAGTGCAATTTTAGGTTTGTAAATACATGGTAGAAGATATTAAAAAGTTTTTGAAATTAGGTAAAAAATTGTATTTTATTCCTTTGGTAGAAAAGGTAAAATTAGGTAAAGAAACAAAATTTAAAATATTATTTTTATTAATATTCTCCACAAAATAAGACAAATATCATAAAATAAAATATTTACTTTTTTAATATTCTCGGACTCATATCGAATTCGAATAGAAAGCGAGAACTCGGATCCAAGATCTCGGTTCCGTTTCGAATCCGATACGAATCCGAGTCCGCACTGTGGTTTATTGGGTATTATTGAAAGTTTTTGTTTGTTCGTTTATTCATTTTCATTTTAATCTGCGGTTTCGGAATAAATCTCATGGCAATCACTTCAAAAAGTGTAGTTGAGTTATAATTATTGCGGTATGGAATGACTGGTAATTGAATTACTTCTCGGGAAGAAGAGCTTAAAACAATTTATTTTCAGTTAATTTAATTTTGGGCTTATAAAATAATTCCAAATTGTTTATTTATCTCACAAACAAACCAACAATTATTTTGTGGGCGAAAAATGTCCATAATTTCCATTATATTGAGACTAAGAGCATCATTTTATAAATCCCTGCACATCACTTCACGCTGCGTTGTTGAAATTCGCAATTTATAAAACGCAACGCTTCACTCCGTGATCTTCAGCGTTGAGTAAAGCAATAGCGTAGTGAAAACAGTACAAAGTTCGCATTTTATAAAACGCACCACTTGAAATTCGTTCACTTCAACTGTCACTTTTATCACTTGCTCTTGAGCTGCCGTTAGAACGAATAAGTTAGCATTGAAAGGGTAATAACTGTTTGTTTCACTCATATATTCATAATTGTTTACTTATATCGTTTGAATATAGGTTAAAGACAGCAACAACGAACCAACAGTTCGAAATGTTGCTAAAAGAAATAAAAAAACTACCACAGGCAGCAAATGTTACGCCAGTGTTTGGCGTTTGTATTGCAATTTCAATTTAATGATGGCTGAAAAGAACAGCTGATATGGTTGCCAACAAGTCAGAATTTGGTGAATCTTAAATATTTCAAAGATTTGCAATATTGATGTTAGTTTTATTTTACATGTGACAACCCTAAACTATTGTTGACTGACAGTTCACCGTGGTAACGTAACATAGCTAACGTAATAACGTAGTGATTAATAAAATGAAAATTTTTAATCCAAGTGATGCGCCGCGTTAGCGTTGCGTTTCATCACGGTGATTTATAAAATGATGCCATGAGTGTTGTGGTCGAGGCCAAGTATGCTTTATGAAGAAAAAAAAAAACTAACAGCAACAACAGCTCTGTATAGAGCAAATCACACAACAGACTAGACAGACTGTTTCGTTGGCCGTTACAACAACTCATGAGTAGTCTTGCATGACTTTCACTGTAATCCACTCCGCTACTTAAGTCTGACTTATACTCGCAATTTGCTGGGAAAATTACCAGAAATTTTGGCAGAGAGAACAAATCTTTCCATTATAACTAGTTGTTTCCATAATTTCTGTTGTGGTAATGACTACATTTTGGTTCAGTTTGGTTTAAGATTAACGGCATGTGGTACAGCAGAGCAGTTTTTAACATCTTAAATAAAGTGGGTGTAACCAATTGCACTGAGAGTATGAAATTTGAAATGTTGATCAATAAATTGTTGATCTGACAAAATTTGTTTTCAAAAAATAAAACTCAACACTGACACGCCCAGTCAAGCACTTTATATATATACATAAACTTATAAAATTTTGGGTTCTTACGCTTTTTTTAAATAATCTTAGTAACATACTTGTGCGTAAAGTCTTTAGAGAAAGTTTTTTCTTAGTAATGAGCGTAAGATATTCATCAACGCAGAAACGTAAATATAGGCGTGATAAGGTTGAACTGATATAGAATTGAAATATTTTCGTCGAAAAAATGCCAGAATTGAAATATAAAAATGCTATAACGAGGTTCATATCAATGAAGATAACAATTTGGATTCCTAAAGCCTATGAATCAAATAGATTTTTGGGCAAACACGCCTTAACAAAGTGGGCGTTTTATTTAAAAAAAATAATCGTATTGGTTTTCTAAAATCTAGTTTAAAGAAATTCCATTTGAATCTTAGTATTTGGATATGACTTTTCATTATTTATATTGAGCCTTAACTCATGTGCATCTTCGAAATTCGATTACAGCGGTATACCGCAATCAGAGCATATTGAGCTAAGGCTATGCCTAAAAGTATGATACGATCTAGGTTAACCTTGATACAGGGTGCATCGAAGTAGATAAGAACTCAGTCACTCAGTATTAAGCGTCCTCTCTGCCAAAATAAATTCCGGGTAAATTTCTCGGCATAATTGGCAGTATAAGTAGAACCTAAGTAGCTTGAGTGGATCACAGTGAAAAGTCATGCAAAACTACTGATGAGTTGGTGTAGCGGTCAACGAAACAGTCTGTCTAGTCTGCTGTGTGATTTGCTCTATACAGAGACGTTGTTGTTGTGGTGGGCACAAATGTTGCGGTGGTTCACGAACAAATTATTTATTTTTGAAGTTTATATTTTATTTTTACAATATATTTTTGATTCTTTATTCGTCGAACACAATTTTATAACTAATTTAAAATACAAAATTTTTGATAAATAAAAATTGACAATTTTGAAATCTTAAATAATAATTTTTAAATAAATGTGTAAGTGAATATTTGTAAAGTTTGTATGTTGTTTTGTATGTTGTGGTGTCGGTGTTTATATGTGGTGGTATTGAGTCACCACATTGTTGTTGTTGTTGGTTGTTGCTTTCTTTGTCTTCATGTTGTCTTGTTGTCAGAAAACTTGACCTGAAGCTCTAATTTATTTTCAAAATTCCATTTGTTTAATGTTCATGGTTTAAAGTGTTGAAATGAATGACACTGTGAAAATTGAGCGTGACACGCCTACCCAAAAGAGGACATATTATTTAAGAAACGATATAATCTTGATAAGATATATGTAGGTTAGAGTTGAATAGAGGGATAAAGTCAATTAAGGATAAGGATAATGATAAGGATAAGGATAAGGATAAGGATAAGGATAAGGATAAGGATAAGGATAAGGATAAGGATAAGGATAAGGATAAGGATAAGGATAAGGATAAGGATAAGGATAAGGATAAGGATAAGGATAAGGATAAGGATAAGGATAAGGATAAGGATAAGGATAAGGATAAGGATAAGGATAAAGATAAGGATAAGGATAAGGATAAGGATAAGGATAAGGATAAGGATAAGGATAAGGATAAGGATAAGGATAAGGATAAGGATAAGGATAAGGATAAGGATAAGGATAAGGAAAAGGATAAGGATAAGGATAAGGATAAGGATAAGGATAAGGATAAGGATAAGGATAAGGATAAGGATAAGGATAAGGATAACGATAAGGATAAGGATAAGGATAAGGATAAGGATAAGGATAAGGATAAGGATAAGGATAAGGATAAGGATAAGGATAAGGATAAGGATAAGGATAAGGATAAGGATAAGGATAAGGATAAGGATAAGGATAAGGATAAGGATAAGGATAAGGATAGGATAAGGATAAGGATAAGGATAAGGATAAGGATAAGGATAAGGATAAGGATAAGGATAAGGATAAGGATAAGGATAAGGATAAGGATAAGGATAAGGATAAAGATAAGGTTATGGTTAAGGTTAAGGATAAGGATAAGGATAAGGATAAGGATAAGGATAAGGATAAGGATGAGGATAAGGATAAGGATAAGGATAAGGATAAGGATAAGGATAAGGATAAGGATAAGGATAAGGATAAGGATAAGGATAAGGATAAGGATAAGGATAAGGATAAGGATAAGGATAAGGATAAGGATAAGGATAAGGATAAGGATAAGGATAAGGATAAGGATAAGAATAAGGATAAGGATAAGGATAAGAATAAGGATAAGGATACGGATAAAGATAAGGTTAAGGTTAAGGTTAAGGATAAGGATAAGGATAAGGATAAGGATGAGGATAAGAATAAGGATAAGGATAAGGATAAGGATAAGAATAAGGATAAGGATACGGATAAAGATAAGGTTATGGTTAAGGTTAAGGATAAGGATAAGGATAAGGATAAGGATAAGGATAAGGATAAGGATAAGGATAAGGATAAGGATAAGGATAAGGATAAGGTTAAGGATAAGGATAAGGATAAGGATAAGGATAAGGATAAGGATAAGGATAAGGATAAGGATAAGGATCAGGATAAGGATAAGGATAAGGATAAGGATAAGGATAAGGATAAGGATAAGGATAAGGATAAGGATAAGGATAAGGATAAGGATAAGGATAAGGATAAGGATAAGGATAAGGATAAGGATAAGGATAAGGATAAGGATAAGGATAACGATAAGGATAAGGATAAGGATAAGGATAAGGATAAGGATAAGGATAAGGATAAGGATAAGGATAAGGATAAGGATAAGGATAAGGATAAGGATAAGGATAAGGATAAGGATAAGGATAAGGATAAGGATAAGGATAAGGATAAGAATAAGGATAAGGATAAGGGTGTGGATATGACTGAAACATGGCTATTTCTTTGGAAAATCTTTCCGTTTTTCTTATAAAAAAAATGCATCTATGAAATGTAAACCATCCATTGCAAGTGTTTTAGACAATTTTATTCATAACTCTTCAAAAATATCGACCCTTTTAAGGAACAAATTCGAAAATTTATATTGGTTTTCATCGAATTTTTGGTTTTTAAAGAAAATATATGCATTGGTTTTGTATTTAGTTTCCTGGCTGCAAAAGTTCGCAAAGAGGCCTTTCAAGACAAACTTGTGTTTAGGAAGTTTTATCATATCCCAGCAAACATTTTCTGAGTGCCTTAAAAAAAATGACTCTTAAAAGAGTATTTCTTATGCGTGTTTCATGAGTACGCAATAAAAAGACTCATAAAATAGTCTTTGATATGATTCTAAAATTATTGCTCAGAAATAAGACTCTAAAAAGAGTATTTTTCATGCGTGTTTTATGAGTACGGTGAATGGCAAAATATGCATTTTTTTCATTATTAATACCTATTATTAAGTAAATAGAAAAAAGTCATATACGATAATTTCGCGCAAAGGAGTTTTTTATTATTTAATTAGATAATGTTGAACAACAAGACGAAGTATTTTTTATTACACCAGAGTGGCGAAAAGCAGTTTCTGAGGTTTTATTGACACCATATCAATGTCAGAAATAAGTGTTAACAAAGAGTTTCTATGCCATTAAAGAGTCTTTAACATGATAAACTCATGACTCTTAAAATAATAACTTCTTTGAGTTCTGAAAGAGTCTTTGATACGAGTCTTTAAAGATTCCATTACATGATTTTTAGAAGGGGATTCTTAGAAAGGGCATTGTGGCATATGGCTCTTAAAAGAGTCTTAATTTTGAGTCCAAAAAGACTCATTTATATGAGTTCTAAAACAGTTTTTATAATTATAAAAATTATTATTAGTTTTGCTAATTATAAACCAAAAAAAATAAAACTGAAAACAATTCACCACAAAATTATATGAGTTGAAATTATTTTTTTTTTTTTAAATTTTTGTGCATATTCTTTGCTTCATTTTTCTTAAAGCTATAAGAGAGAACGAAGCTGCATTTAAATGTTTTTCGTCTACCGCAATAAATGGTGGGGAAAAACTTTATTATGAGTCTTAAAAGAGTATTTAATATGAGTCTTAAAATAGTCTTAATTTTGACTTCAAAATGAGACATAAATCAGTCATTATTATGAATCATATTTTGAAGCCCACAACCTACGAAAATGTACTCATAAAAGAGTCTTTTTTTAGCGCATTATGATGATAAAAACTAATGTATATGAGTCTTAAAAGAGTATTTTAAGAGTAATAATGTTTGCTGGGATGAGGCTTAACGCTTTTGAGACTTCATTTTTCACAGTGTCACTCGGTAATACGTTCCATCTTAGACATGTTTCCATTGATTAAACAATCGTTCTAAAATACATAAAAACTCATCTTAATTTTCTTTTTTTATTTAACTTTAGTTTTTTTTAAATTACTTTTAGGAGTAAAATATCCTTTAAGAGAACAGAAAAAAACTCAAAAGATTAATTTCGCAGCAAATTCACTTTTGTTGCATTCTTTGTGACCTTAAACTGCACTTTTTATTGCAGTTCAACTGAGTTTTATTTCTATTATAATAAAAACTTTTTATTTGCACTTAACTTTGACAACAATTTTTTTGCTTTTTGCTTTGTGCAAAC
This sequence comes from Pherbina coryleti, assembly GCA_943735915.1. Taxonomy (NCBI): domain Eukaryota; kingdom Metazoa; phylum Arthropoda; class Insecta; order Diptera; family Sciomyzidae; genus Pherbina; species Pherbina coryleti. The sequence goes on along the minus strand of OX030949.1, from coordinate 154,048,364 downwards.
TCCCTTGTCACTCTTTATAACAGATTAAAAAACAAAAACCCACAAAATGGTTTAAGTTATTCCTAACTTTTGCTAATTATAAACCAAAAAAAATAAAACTGAAAGCAATGCACCACAAAATTATATGAGTTGAAATTATTTTTTTTTTTTTTTAAATTTTTGTGCATATTCTTCCCTCCATTTTTCTTAAAACTATAAGAGAGAAAGAAGCTGCATTTAAATGTTTTTCGTCTGCCGCAATAAATGGTGGGGAAAAACGGAAATAAACTATTCTTGTCTGCAGCAAAGTGCTTCTAAATTGTTGACAAACAAAAACAAAAAAAAAGTCCAAAAAAAAAAAAACGAACAACAACCACAAACAAGCGTTTGCATATCCATAAACCACATCTTGCGGATGTCTTCGGATGTGATATTTGATGCTTTGTCATTGCATACTGACTATGTGTGGTCTTGGTTAAGTGGGTGGCAGCGGGCAGTAAATTGAAGAAAATTGATGCTAATCGATGATGGCTCAACATTTTGTTAGATAGAAATATTTGGTAACCATGCGCTGAGGTTTAATGGGTTTTATCATAGAATGTGTGGAAACAACCACGAGCACTAAATAGATAGCTACACTCAGAAAATTTATTGCAAAATTATTTTTATTTCATAAACTTAAAGAGAAAATCTATTTTTCAGAAACTATTTTCTGCGCAAACGTCTTTCGAAAGGTCCCAATAAAATAGTGCTCTCCGCCAGTGACTTTGTCTTCCCAGTGGATTCTCGAAGAGTAAGTTTACATGCGTCATTTACTCTAAGCTTACTCATTTCATATCTCCTTTCCATCTCCAGGTCGATGAGGGTATCGAAGCCATGCTCTGCTGCTGGCTGCAACAGCTACAGGAATTTGGTGGTCCTGAGGTCGACAAGCCAGATTTGCTAAAGGGCTCTATAGGTTCGCTTAAGAATCTTGGTCTTCTTATACCAGGTTCCACGCTGCCGAATGCAGCAAATGGCAAAAATATCTCAGGTTCCGGCAGCTTGGCGCGTCATAACCCGGCTCTACTGGATATGCGAGCTCGCTATAATGGCGACTTGGTACAGCTGAAGGAGGTACTTTTGCCCGCATCCGTAGAGCTTAAATCAAAGGCCATGGATTTACTTGTAATGGCGCACAGTTTGCGTCATGAAAATATCAATCCATTAGTTGGTAAACTTCTTCTATCTACTTAGCATAGCTTATGTCGTTAACCACATGCCTTGCATAATCAATTAGGTTGGCTCTCCGATCCGAATCGCACCGCTATGGTTTTTGACTATTGTTCGCGCGGCTCACTGCAGGATGTTCTAATCATGGATGAGATCAAGCTAGACTGGTCGTTTCGTCTTAGTTTACTAACGGATTTGGTGCGTGGTATGCGCTATCTACATACCTCAGCATTGCGCGTTCACGGTGCACTCTCCTCACGTAATTGTGTCGTCGATGCTCGTTGGGTACTTAAAATCACCGACTATGGTCTGGCCTCATTTTATGAGGCGCAAGGCCTCACCCAACTGCCACGCACTGCTAAGGAATTGCTTTGGACCGCACCGGAGCTGTTGCGCTCGATGAAATCACATAATCAACATCATGGCGGACGTGTGGTTGGCACACAAATGGGCGACGTCTATTCATTTGGCATTATTATGCAAGAGGTTGTGGTGCGTGGCGAACCGTACTGCATGCTATCGCTGTCTGCTGAAGAGATAATCGGAAAAATTAAAAAGCCACCACCGCTGATACGTCCCTCTGTGTCGAAGGGTGCTGCACCGCCTGAGGCGATTAACATAATGCGTCAGTGTTGGGCTGAACAGCCGGATATGCGACCCGATTTCAATTCGTAAGTATAAATAATTAAATGCACACAATGTACTTAGAATATTTTAGTATGCACCCAACAAACGTTTTTATTTTTTAACCTATTTTTTATAGCATAAAATTTTCTTTGAATATGTAAAATATATTAGTTCAAATAATTCCAAGCATACAAAACATACAATGAAAAATATTTAGTTAAGCTTTTTTTTGTAAGTGTTTTACTTTTAAAAGTTTGTTTTTAATATTTAAAGCTTCTTATTCTGTCCATGATTACAATTTTTTAAAAAAAAACTTTTTGAAAGCTTAAATTATCTTGACATTTGCGTTTGTCGGGTAAAGTAAGTCTTAAAGTAAATATAATCTTACTTATTTTAATTTCCTTTGTTCTATAGCGTTTACGAGCGTTTCAAAATGTTGAATCATGGACGCAAAGTGAATTTCGTGGACACTATGTTTCAAATGCTGGAAAAGTATTCGAACAATCTAGAGGAATTGATACGCGAGCGTACTGAACAATTAGATATGGAAAGAAAAAAGACTGAACAGCTGCTGAATCGCATGCTGCCAAGGTCAGTGCATATATTTTTAAGGAGTTAAATGACTTCAGAAATCTGTTAAATCTTTCTTTTTTTTTACATTTTGAATATAAACATCCACTGAGTAATAAAAGAACAAAATTATAAAATTTTATATATTCTTTATATATCCAACCCACAATCAGTCCTCCAAAACTGGGAAATACAAGACTAAATTTCTCGTAACAAGCAAAATATCTGGGTTTCGTCTTAAATAGGAAACTAAATTGGGAACTCAATCTGTTCGAGAGAGCCAAAAAAGCCAATATAGCCCTATATTCATGCAAGAAAGCAGTGGATAGCAAATGGGGATTACAACCTAATGTTACTACTGGCTCTATGCAGCTGTTATAATTCCAATATTGTTATATTTTTTTTAACACTAAACCAACACTTAGAGGATGCCCCCTATAAATGCGAAAGCATTGTTTTGATTCAGAAGAAGGGTGCTAGTGTAGTTGGAGGGTGGAAAGATGGAGTAGTGTCGGTGAAGACCAGTTTTAAATTTACATAGCTCAAAATTGCCGGGGAACACACTCGCAGAGAGATTGTTCCACAATTTTATTGAAATGTTTTCATCTCCTATCAGAAATATCGCACGTCGTTGAATTCGGTTCAGAAGCTCCAAATAAGATCTTGAAGCTCCTGCCCAAATTTGTGAATTGTACTCCATTTTCGGCCTAATATATGAGGTCTAGATCACGCGTAGGTCAGTTGGAGTGAAGTATTATTTACACCGTTTTAAAAAACCTAGGCATTTGGCTGCTTCTTTCGACACATCGTTCCAGCGATCTGATTGACATACCCAGAACGTCAAGAGCATCTGACTCCGCGAGATCCACACCGTTCATATTTAGGGGTGCTAAGGGGCAATTCACTCATGTGTGAGTTAGCAGACAGCACTGGGTCTTGCTAGCATTAAACTCCACCATTCGGAGATTTTTTGCAAGTCAGTAAGCAGTGTGTCATTCATACTAAGCCTTTTTCTCTTAAACTCCAAAGAGCTCGGACGTTTTTTGATAGAATATGAATGACAAATGCTGCTGTCATCCGCAAACGAGTGAATTGGGTTATTAGTCAACGATAGAAGGTCGTTGATAAAAACCAGAAACAAAGTTGGTGATAGGACTGAACCCTGCGGCACTCCAGCAACGATGGCATATTCACTGGACGAAATGCCGTCGACCACGACACGAATCGACCTGTCCTTAAGAAAAAATGTGATGCATCGAGCAAAGTTAGCACCAACACCATATGCAATTAGTTTTGTCACGAGTGCTTTATGCCGCACTCGGTCAAACGCCTTAGAAATATCCAGAGCAACAACCCTGCTTTCACCAAAGAAGTGAACATATTGGTTTCATTTCTCCGTGAGGAACGCCATTAGGTCTCCAGTAGAGCGAGCCCTTCGGAAGCCATATTGACGGTCACTGAGCAATTCGTTGCGCTCCAGATAGTTCATAAGGTGGAAGTTTATTACACTCTTCATGACTTTGGAGAGCGTACACCATATCGCTATGGATCGGTAGTTTTCAGGGTTCGTGGCGTCGCCCTTCTTAGGTACCGGCTGAACATTTGCAACCTTCCAACAAGATGGAAACACGCCTGTCCTGTATGAGATGTTGAAAAGGTTACGCAATGGTCGGGCCAGTGTAGAAGCACACATTTTAAGCACAATTGGTGGTATACCATCGGGCCCTGAAGATTTGTTTATGTTGAGGTTTGCAAAGACTCTTTTGACCGCTCTGGTTCGAAAATATATCTCCTGCATTGAAGATGATCTATTCTCTAAAGAAGGCGGTGGCTGATTGCTATCCGGAATTGTGGAATTTTGTGAAAACATTCCAGCCAATAGATTCACTTTATCAGCCGAGTCAGTGAAGATTTGGTCACCCCTTAAAAGAGCAGGAATCGACGAGGACGTCTGATTTTTAACTCTTTTAACGATTGACCAAAAGTTTTTGCTCCCTTTGGGGCAGAGAAGAACCTGTTCTCTGATGCGAGTTTCGTGAAGTAACTTTTTGCATTTTAAAGCTTCATTACAGCGATTCCTAGCCTCAATGCGAAGTCTTCTAGTATCAGCATTCTTGCTGGAACGCGCTGTGCATCAGCGGAGCGCTGAGAACCACTCCAATGGATGCACTCAACATTATGCTCCACCTGACACCACTTGATATCCTATCAAAACAGATGGTTGCAAACACAGCAATCCGTCTAGAAGCCACCTCCCAATGGAAGAGAGGTACAATAGGACACTCTAACATTAAGAAACTTATTCCTCCGATACCTAAGATTGTAGACTACATCACGCAAAAACTTCTGTTCGACAAAAAGTTTGATGTATCAATTCTCTCCAGAAATGAATGGGAGCTTGAAAGTCCTCCACTTAACAATACCACTGAAATCTACACTGATGGATCAAAATTAGATGGCAAAGTAGGGGAAGGAGTCTACTCTGAATCAGTAAACATCAACCTTGCCTTTACGATCTCCGACCACTGCAGTGTCTTCCAAGCGCAAGTTACTGCGATATACGAAACCGTTACTTGGCTTCAGATGAATGATATATCACCTAGAGATAGTCAAGCCGCTTCGAAAGCCCTGGAATCTGTTGTAACAACATTTAAAACAGTTGTAAGCTGCCGCAGATCTCTAAATAAGATCGCAGAGTAGCTCAATATATTTCTATGTTAGTTCCCTGGACATAGAGACTTTCCAGGAAACTGCAAAGCAGCCGAACTCTCTCGTAACGGCACTACAAAGCCTCTGTCGACAAATAAGGAACAAATTAGAATACCTTTCGCCACATGTAAATTACGCACAAATGAACGATCCCTTGAAAGTTTGGCCAACCCTGAATTTAAAAAGCTGAAAGGAACTGAGTTTCCTTAGAAGGGACCAAATAAGTATTATCATAGGCATTCTAACAGGACACTGCCTAGTTGAAAACACAAGCCCGAAGACTAAAAAACCTCCATAACTACTTCTGCAGAAGCTGCAGAGACGAGGAGAAGGTAGAATCCACAACACATATTCTCTGCATATGCCCAGTGCTGTCCATAAAATGCCACCTTTTCCTTGGTAACTGATTCCACAGTGACCTAGATGAGCTCTCAAAATATTCGGTCTACCGAATACTCAGCTTTATAAACTGGTTTAAATATGTTAGAATGGAAATACCACAAGGGACCTAATTGGCCTAAGTGTGTGTAATAATAAGACAGCCGCGTTGACCTAACCTAACCTAACCTATATATATCAAGAGCTCAATTTCGAAAGAAATAAGCATACGAGGGCAATTTGAGCAGTCAGGGACTTTTATAATTTTCCGTGAAGTAAGTTTAAATGTAACACTGGTTCAGTCAACTACCATCTGTTAATAGACAACTGTCAAGTTTTAAGCAAGCTGCGTCATTTAGCTTGTGTTTGGCAGCCATTGAAAGCCAGCTCGTGAATTTCGAACGGAAAAAAGTTTATTTCGTGTACTCATCAAGCATAATTTTTTTGGTAAAAAAACCCATAAACGAAACCAATGAAAGGATTGATACATACCAGTACAATGGGGACCCGGCACCATCAATTTCAAGAGTTACGAAGTACTTTACTAAATGTCGTTGTGGTCGTGCCAGCACAAGTGACGCTGAACATTCAAGTCGCCCAAAAAAGGTCACCAGAAATAATTGATAAAGTCTATGGAATGATATTGGTTGATCGGAGAATGAAAGTGTGTGAGGTGGTTGAGGCTATAGGCATCTCAACTGAGTGGTTACATCGCATTTTACAAGAATATTTGAACACGAAAAAGATATCTACACGATGCGTACTGCGATTGCTCATACTCGACGATAAGCCCAGCCATGTAACCACTTCAAAGGAGTGTTTGGCGATGATCAACCGCAATCTTAAAGAGTTTTTACGCCGTTTCGTAACCATAGACGAAACATAGATACGCCACAACACACCAGAGACCAAGGAACAGTCTTTCTCCTTGTGAACTTGCACCAAAGAAGACTAAGGAGGTCTGTCGGCCAAAAAGATCATGGCGACAGTTTTTTGGGATGTCCGCGGAGTCATTCACATCGAATAAATTTAAAAGGGTCGAACGATCACCATATATTATATTATTCTTAGCTGTTGAATAGATTTTATATTGATTTGAAGAAAAAACGACCGCATTTGGCAAAGAAAAAAGTGCTCTTCCATCTTGGCAACATACCGGCGCACACATCTGTAGTCCACAAGGCAAAAATCCATAAATTGGGCTCCGAACTGCTATCTCATTCACCAAATTCTCCTGATTTAGACCCATGAGACTATTTCCTATTTCCAAACCTGAAAAAATGGTTTGACGATAACAGATTTGGATCGAATGCAGAAGTAATGAGCGGGTATGGGCATTACTATGTTACATTTAAAGCGTCTATGTTGTTTTTATGTTTGTCTTTTGTCTTTGCTTTGTTATTGCATTTCGTCTTGCGACATGAACCTTTGCTCTCAATTGCTCTCAATTGGATCCGAAACTTCCTCTTTGCCCGTAGCTGGTCATCACTGAAATATATGGCTATTTTGAGGGCCTTAATAAAACCTAGTATTTTGAAGGAATAAAAAAATTGTGTAAACTCTGGACTGAATGTATTGATCTAAAAGGGGACTACGTTGGGAAATAAAACACCTTTTTGAAGGAAAAAAAGAAACTCTTTTTTCAAACAGTTACTGACTTATCAAATTGCCCTCGTATATACCTGAAACACTCAAAACATCTTTACAGCTCCGTTGCGGAAAAACTAAAAATGGGTCTAGCCGTGGATCCCGAAGAATTTTCCGACGTTACAATCTACTTCAGCGACATTGTTGGTTTTACAACGATTGCCGCCCATTGCAGCCCGGTGCAAGTTGTTGATCTACTCAACGATCTCTATACGATATTTGATGCCACGATCAATGCATACAATGTGTACAAGGTTTGATCAAACTCTGACTTAATCTACTCAAACTGACTTCCTCTAACTTTGCTTCACAGGTTGAAACCATAGGCGATGCTTATATGGTGGTCAGCGGTCTACCGGTTAAGATACCCGATCATGCGGAGCAAATAGCTACCATGGCCTTGGATCTGCTGCATCAAAGTGGACGCTTTAATGTTAAACACTTGCCGGGTGTGCCGTTGCAGCTGCGCATCGGTTTGCATACAGGACCATGCTGCGCTGGCGTAGTTGGTCTTACAATGCCAAGATATTGTCTATTTGGCGATACTGTGAATACAGCATCGAGAATGGAATCAACAGGTAAGTACACTTTGTGGACATAAACTGATATGCTAAAGAAAATATGATTGTCCTTAAAGGTTCTTCTTGGCGCGTCCACATGTCTCAGGAAACACGCGATCGGTTGGAGGCGCGTGGTGGCTATATGATTGAGCCACGTGGCCTCATTGATATCAAAGGCAAAGGCATGATGAATACTTTTTGGCTGTTGGGCAAAAAAGGTTTTGACAAACCATTGCCAGCACCACCGCCCATAGGGTAAGCTTTGCCATTTTCCACAAAATTTTCCATAATCATCATGCATTATTTTTTCCATGCTTTACTAAGAGAGTCACATGGGTATGATAAGCAAATTTTCACTATTCCTTTCTAATTTTATAACAAAATTCAAATTTAAATTCTTCTTTTTATTTTTTTGTGTAGCCTTGATGAGTCTCTGATACGCAACTCCATTACCTTGAAGGCTCAGGCCAATAAATCACGCACCAGTACAAATCCCTCGTCCAGCCAATCCTCATCGCTTGCCGGCGAGTCGGTTGAGGTTAAGGTAGAAATTACTCCGCCCACAAATGCTGACATCAACTCATCGAATTTGCCCAACTCTTATTCACTTGACTCCAACTCCACCAACACCATAAGTCCCAATATGACGCTCTGTCCGGAATTTCCTACGAAAACGCCCAGCAATAGCCCACAATCGCGTAAATTTTCCGAACTTACGCCGGACAGTCTGCTCAACCCTAACAGCTTTAATCGGCTGCCAAACTCCGCAGGTGGCTCCTCTTCGCGTTTATATAAGAAAATCGAGGAACTTATGGATCTGAGCTCACCCTATAATCACTATAAATGTCTCAGTCCCAGCGAGAGTAATCTGACGCAATTCTGCGATAGTAAGTATCTTTATAGTGGAATCGGCAGCGGTAGAGCAGCTGGCAGCACATCGTCGGGAGGCGACAGCACAATTGGCGGTATTCATCATCATGGTAGCTCTGGCAAGTTTGATAGCAAACCCGGCTCGAGTCGTTTACTGCGCCGACAGTTTAGTCTAGATCGGGATGATTCGCATTCGCGTCTCGATGCTCACCACCAACATCAAATACACCAGACCTCACTGCAGGCGTCACATGCTATGTCGCTCAACATCAAGTCCACAACGTTGGACATACCTATGCATCACGATACTGCGCGTAGTCCAAAAATTTCACTAACACGCGTGGTCCACAAACAGAACTCGAACTCCATAGCACAGGATTTGGAGAAAATCGAAGAGATACCCCTATCACCGGCATCATCGCAACATCACAGCAGCCTAGATAGCAATCTCAACCGTAGTCCACCATCCACTGTAGAGGCACAGTCACCACCAACACCAGCATTTTCTATGCTGACACCCAGAAGAGTTGTGCATTCGCCCCGAACATCAGCACCGGCATCACCGGCGGTAATGTCACGTTGTAGTAATGGTTTGTACGGGTCTCTCTCACCCTCCCCACCGCTACCACGCACAATGGCATTACACTCATCAATTGATGCCGATACGGAGAGTTCCGCAACGGCTGATGTAACAGATGATGGTTCCGTTACAACAGCTCCAGATACAAGTAATTCCTTGAAACCGACGACCGAAGAGACTGGCAATAATATCAGAAAACCTGAATTGACTTTAACAGTGGAGGCATTAATGACCAGATAGGATACGGTGTAAGCAGCGCCTAGTGGGCTGCTTCGAGACGAGTGAATCATAGAGCGGTGACTGCTTGAAAAAGTTATCAAAAAATTTACCTTTTTTTCTAATTACTAATTCAAAAAGATTTTAAAACCGAAACATAAACTTCTTACGGGACAGATTTTTGAGATCAGAATTTTGAGATCGAACTTAATGCCTATGGTTGGAGTTTTCTTGCTTGTTTGACGTTTCTTGCGGAATGGGAACGTTCTCTTCGAAAGAGTCTTGTTTAACATGAGAGATATGGGAGTCATGTCCGCTTCTTATATCGTGAAAGCCAAGCCGTAAGAGCTATGGCATTCGTGTGAATCATTAAAGCTATACGACTCATTTCAGTCTTACGAATCTTACGAATCTCATGAGTCTGTGTCGTGACTTTTTAAAATGATTTTTGGAAGCAAAAATTAATGGGGAAATAAGAGTAGTTATAAAACTCTGGCTGCTTTCTGGTAATATCTAAAAGTAAATTGAGAACTTGTTGTCAATTCTTTCCCTTATTGTTTGCATGATGCAAATGCAAATGAAGGCTGATTGGGATATGTCTAGTCTAAAAGAGAAATAGTGTTTGTTTTTTTTTTTAATTCCTTATTTGTCGATATAATTTCAACATACTTTTCTCTGATGTCGCCTCTTCACTTGATGAAAATTTTTTCCCTCCGAGCCAAACTTTCAGATTTCCAAATAGTCACTGGGGCTTAGATATGGTTTAGCCGGAGATGGATCATTCTATTCCAAGCGCAGTTCACAAATATTTTCTATTTTAATGGCGAAAGTTCCGGTACCCAATGAGTGAAAACCTTTTCGATGTCAAAATAATCATTCAATATTTTCATTACTCGTTCGTCCAACACTTGATCCTTCTAAAAAAGATGTGGACGTCCTCTTCTGCGTTGACCGCAATTATTTTTGACATGAACTAGCCAGCGCAGCCCGTCGATTTTGATGCGCTTAACTATGTCGGTGTCGGCATACAGTTCATAAAGCTTCCATTGAATTCGGTACTCGCGATTGACGCAGATTGGACCGACGATCTTACGAAGGATCTTTCTCTTGAAGATATCCAAAATCTTTTCATAAGAACTGCTCAAAGTCCAGGTTTGTGCTGCATATTATAGGACGCGCATAGTTAGTGACTTTCAGAGCGTGAATTTTGTTTATCGACGGAGGGTTCTGCCTCTTAATTGCCTACTCAGCCCTGTTGGCTGCACCTGTTGGCAAGAGGAGTACCTGTTGGCAAGAATTAACTTTCGTTTTATCTCAATACTGACATCGTTTGAGGACTTTACGCTGGATCCTAGATAGACAAAGTCCTTAACAACCTCTAATAGGCAAACGTATATGAAGATTAAGAGAAAGAAGATTCGCCTAATATCCTTCTTTAATTTCAACTGTTCAAACTAGCTTGATCAAGATTTACTTTTATGCTTTGTTGTGTTTTATGTATTTACCATCAGCTATGTATTTATGTATTTGTTGTTGCCGCCATGTTCCTTCATCAGGAAATTATTTGATATTTCATTTTATTACTTCTTTACAGCGTTGCATTTTTTTTTTTTAGAAATCGTCGATATTTAACGGTTTAACGAGTCTCTAATCTCGTTCCGAAGATATTAACTTTTGTATCGCTGATCTCGTTAAAATCATTAAGATTAGTGAGTTAATCTCCTCAAAGGGCTTAAGGGGAGGTTCTAGTAAAAACGTAATGAAATTTCAGGGTTTTTATTTTTTGAGCAAACGTAAATCTTTTTTGAAAAAATCTTTTGTGGTGTTTATTAATATATATTTCAAGAATATTATACAAATTTTTTCGATGGAAAATAATTCAAAATGGCGGCTGAAGGTCTCGCTGATCAAAGCCGTGCGCGGCGATAGGCGATGTACGTTGTACACTCTACACCCCTGCCAAGTGATCTGAACAAAAAAAAGCAAAAAAATTGTTAACCTAGATGAAATTTGGGAGATTTTAGATTGATTGTAGATTTCCGATTTTAATAAAACTCTGCTCTTTTGCTTCAACGTTAAAAAAATAATGATATTAAATTTTTTTGGAAAAAACGCTTCCTTTTTATTTTGGTTTAACGTTACAAAAATAATGATAATAAATTGTTTGGAGAAAACACTTACTGAAGGCCCCCTAAATTGAATAAGCTTTAATTTGAGCCGTGAACACAAAAATCGGTCAAGTCCAACGACTTCGTGTACAGAGGAATCGGAATCGTGTACAGAGCGTGAAAAAGGTATTTCGAGAAACGCGCATTTACGAGTACACCTGTTTTTCGGCTGACGCACTCTCTCGTCTAATACGCTATGACTCGTAAAATAAATTAGATAGGGAAATATCCTTTTGACTGCATATTTTCAAGATCCTAAGGATGAAAATAAAGCAAAAAAACAAAATCAACAATTTTCCGTCGATTTCTACCAGAACCTCCCCTTAATCTCGATATGTAAACGCTCTATAAGGAGGTGCTATTGAGAGTGACGTGGTTTCCAAGGCGCTGAGACGGATTGATTGTTGACACTAGCTATTTCGTCTTAACAGAGTTCACTGCATTTGACTCGTTCCAATCAACTGGACTCTTTCACTAATCTGCACTAGTCTGCATCTGCATATTATGGCTAATGATATCGTTATCATCAGCATAATACTCTTGTAAAATATTGTGCCACTACATCTCAGATCAGCAGGTAGTCTCAGATCTACTCAGATCTTCTCCACCATTAGGTTAAAAAAGTTGCACGATAGGGAGTTATCTTGTCTGAAACCTCGTTTGGTATCGAATAGAGGGTAAGATCCTTCTCGATTTTAACTGTGCTGGTGGTATTGCTTAGTCTCATTCTGCAAAGATGGATGAGCTATGCAATAATACCAAATTCTGACATAGTGGAGTACAGATGATTTTGTACTGGACTGTCGTAGGCAGCTTTGTAATCGACAAAAAGACAGTACGTGTCGATTTGTTTTGATAGGGCATTCTCCAAGATTTATCGTAGCGTAAATATCTGGTTGATATACGTAGTGGATTTAATAGGCCTGAAGCAACACTGATAAGATCCAATGAGCTTTTTTTCGATAAGCAACAGTCGTTCAGATAATATGGACAGGAGCTTATGTGCGATATTAAGAAAGCTTATCATATGGTATTTGGTGCCAATGGTTGGATCACCTTTCTTGCACGGAGAGAAAAAAATCAAGCATTCTATGCTTGAATCAAGCAAAAAAGCTATCAGTCTACACTCAAGAGTAAATTTCTCAATTCAAGCATTATTTTTCTAGAATTGATCAAGCTTGAAACACATGATATTAAGAAAAAAAAGCTTAATTCAAGAAATATTTGCTTAAAACTTAAGAATATTTTATCTATATGCTAGACTAATATTTGCTTGAAGCGAGAAAAATTTTCTTAATTCACAATCAGTTGCAAAGTACAAAGTAACAATTTTCTGAAAACTAGAATAATTTTCTTGATTTGAGAAATTAATTTTCCTCGAATTAACAACAATTTGCTTGATTCAAGTAAAGAATTTACTGAAAATTAGAATAATTTGCTGAATTCAAGCAAACAATTTTCTTAATACTAGAATATTTTGCTCGATTTTAGAAACTTAATCATCATATTATAATAAAAATCATTCAGCATAGATATAGGATGTAGGATAACCGATCATAAAAAAACTACTCGAATATACTAAATATATCTTGTAGACGCTAACAAGTTTCAAGTAAAGCAACAGATAAGACACGGCAATCTGACAAAATCCGCAACATCTTAAACATGTTTTCATGTAAACATGTTGTGAATTATAAGCATACCAATATAAGTTGAAGTGAGAAAAATTTCTTGATTCAAATAAACAATTTGCTTTAAACTAAAATAATTCTCTTCGATTGCTTAAATGAATAAAATATTTCCATGATTCAAGTCTTGTTCCAAGTTCTAGAATCAAATGTATTATTTTTTTTTCAAGATATTTATTTTACTCAATTTTAGAAATAATGACCATTTATTTTTCTTAATTTTAATTTTTTTTTTTTTTTTTTTGTGCTTCATTTGAGCAAATGAGGCTTAATTTTAGATTTTCTTAGATAAAGCAATATATATGAGAACACTATTTCTCTCCGTGTGTGGATTTGGCAGAGCACACTGAGGTTTCAATCGTTTGAAATGCATTCTTCCGACCATATTCTGCATAGAAGTTCGCGAATGCATTTAAATAGAGTTTGCCTCCATTCTTGAAGAGCTCAGTAGTTAAGCCATCAGCTCCTGCGGCTTTATTGTATTTAAGCCGAGCTATAGCTTTTAGGACATCATTAGGATATACTGGCAGCGGAACTTCAAGATTGTCGTCCGCATTTGTGATTTCCGGTATATCATCTCTATGGGCGGGATCGTTATCAGCGTTAAAATTCAGAAGCCTAGAGAAGTGTTCCGTCTACCATATGTAAGTGGAATATATATCTACCATCTATAAAATGGATTTAATTTTATGGAAACGAGCTTTACATTGTTTAGCTTTAATGTTGCATCTATTCAAACTCAGTTACACTAAGGGAATAACGCATATTAACATTATCCACGCCTGAGTATAAATTTTATTTATATATTTGCGTGGATAAATCAAATATTTTCCTTACAACCCATTTTTTTCCCGTATTTAAATTTTATTTATACCTCACACCTACACACATATTCCATACAGCTGAAATAGCCGACAAGCAGCAACAGCATCGCACTGTGTTCCTGCAGTTTATTTCTTGCAGTTGCAGGTTTCTTATAGTTCTCGTTTAGTTTTTGTTGCAAGAGTAATATAGCCTGGATGTTTGGCCTAGATGATTTGTGAGTGCGATGGGTGGTCGCTTAATGAAATGATGTAGGGTGGAGTGAAAACTTGATATTTTCTGACGGATGTCTTGCACCGGTTTTCATTTAGCTGCATATATTGCTTCTTATAAATTCTAATTCTTATTGAATTTAAATATGTTGTTTATTAAATTCAATATTTTTATATAAATTTTTTTAAATGCGATAGTTTTATTTTCAAATATTAATTATTTGAAAGATATTTTAAAAAAATTCGTGCATAATTTTAATGTATTTTTTATTAATTCTGTTTAAATATTTAAATAGTTTATTTAATTAAAAAAGTATTTAAATAAATTTGAAATATTTACATAGTCGATTTATGCAAATGCGTTATTGATGCAAAATTTACTCGCTTTTTGGAGAAATCAAAAAAGTTTTTCGATAAATTTAATACTTTTTGCTCTAAGTGTACCACTGGCTGATCATTATAAAATAAAACTTCACTGGGATTAAACGAAACTTCATCATTTTTTTGAAAACCCACATAAAATCAAAGAAAACTCAGTATGAACAGCTTAAATATTTTTTTATTTTTCTATGAAGAGTAACAGACAAAATAAAAAAAAACATTTAAATTTTACAGTAAAAAACTGCAGTTTAAACAAAATCCTGGATAAAATTGTGGACGAGTAAGAAAGTCCTTTGGTCCCTAAGGTTCTTCAGAAAACAATCAAACTTCATAACGTGTTGCAAACTCCTATCCAATTTTAAAATATCTAAAAGAGTTTAGAAAGCGGAATGGTTCCCAAAAAAAAATTGAATCACCGGTTTCTTACAAAACAAATCTTGAAAAACCGGTGTCTAGTTTTAAGATATGCTTTATAAAACAACTATTAACATTTGTGATAAGAAAACAGCTCTAGTCAGTATCTTTAACTCGGTACTTATTACTGAACAATTTATAGTTATTTAAAAAAAATAAATAAATAAATTCAGTAATTGATTAATGGACAATTCCTTTGAAAAATGCTTTAAAAAATCTTGAGATTCTGTTATTCTAGCCTTTAGAGTTTTTGTTATAATACCTCTAGAATTAATGAATAAAATCAATTGATATAGTTAAAGAAAACTACTTTTGAATGTTGCAAATGAAGAATTTATTTTATGGAAAGACAATCGTTACCGTTGTTAGAAATTTTAATTATATACAGAAATTTGAAAAATTTCTCATAACTATTTCTAATAAAAAAAAAAAAAAAAAAAAAAATATGTTTACATGGATATAAATTCAAACAAATTTAATGTTAAGTAAGCAGTTAAAATAATTTATACAACAAACAAAAAAAAAATTGAATACACGCCAAAGTAACAGCAACTTTTAATACCTATAAATGATGTAACGGTTAAGTAATGATTTGAAAGTTTATCAATGTTAAAAGTAGTTATAAATAAAACCAAAACTTAGATAAAAAAAAAGTAAGATTATATGTGAGTAAATATTTAAAAGATACAAAAATTATTATAAGTTGTTTATTATAATTGGTGGAATATCCAAAGCTGGCATAATTTTAGTCTTTAGTACTTAACTGAAATGAAATTAAAAAACAAAATATGTTGAAAAATTAAGTTACTAATCACAAGTTTTTAAAATGTAGCATAGTATATATATAAACGTCAGTAAAGTTCTTTATGAACTAACTCCTTTAAACTCTATAGTCATGAGTTTTAAACATTTAACAATTTAGTATAGAAAAAATATTCCTAGTAAAGTTTTCAACTTTTGAACTTTCAACCAATATAATGTTGAGATTTTAGTTTGAGGAAATTCTAGGTAGTACTTATGGCATAAATAGTAAGACCTCAAAAGAGCATGTTATGCTGTCGAAAATTCATTAGATTTAATTATAAGCCATAACTAATTTGAAAAAAAAGAAAGAAAATAAAAAATGAAAAATTTTATAGTTTTAATTTGAAATTTTTAATAGCTTTATATTTAAGTGCAAAGCGCTCTTTATAAGTAAAGCTAATGAATACAACTAAGCTTTTCTTTTTTAATGCCAAAATGTCAAAATGTTTAATGTCAAAAATGTGTTGTTTTTGTTTAAATCTGTTGGTAATTTTTGATGTACTCATCGTTACCTTATATGTGATAGGTACATTTTTAAATATAAAAAAATATGTATTGTTTTTACTTTGAATTTTAACTACTTTCAAGTTGCCAACCCTTAGTTCTAGTCATTAGATTAGTAGTTAAAAAATTAACTTAATAAAAAAAAAAATATATGTATGCATATAATTAAAAAAAAATAATTAATAATAATGTGTTTCATTAACTTTTAAATGAATTGAAATCAATGATGGTAAGTCCCCTTTCACACGTTTCAAGAATTGAAAGCCAAGTTTCTGGCATTCACTTTTAAACTTGCCGTCTGTATTTACATGTTTCAATAGTTGAAATCAATTTTTGGTTTATTTTAAAATTATTATTTCTTTGATGTATTTTTTTCCCTTAAACCAAGCATATCTTGTGTTTTTGAGGCATTCATGTTGCTGATATAGCAAAATAAAATGCTCAATCATATCCCTTGTCCACTTAATCGCCATTTTTTAAGTTTTTGAATAAAATTTGCAGCAAACAAAACAATTCTGTTCTAAAACGACGCCGACTTTAAGCGAATTGCATTAGAAAATAACGGGATACGCAAGAGAACAAAGCGAAACACCAACTACTTGAAGGCATGATGTAATTAACAAGGTGGTAGTGAATTTTTCACCATACACTCAATTTTGCTGAATCTGTCAAAAAATTGTGACATAAAGAGAGGACCTGTTGGTAAGTGTCAAATCGATATTTGTTTTGTTTGCTTGCTAGTGGCAGTTCTAACTAATAAGTAATAAACTGCAATTATATGAAGTTTTGTTGGATTTTCATAAAAATCATTGAAACTGTGAAAAACTAGAGCCGAATATTGAAACACCCTGTACTTGGCTGACCCATGCGCCAGACAACCCTGTTTCAATACCATCTGAGACAGAAAGTTTTTTCAATTGAATTAATTTTTCTGTTCGGCCGTCACCTCTATGCAGACAATGGCAAGCCTCAGAGAGTAAATAATGACATGTAAAGCTTCTTGAGAACATGGACATTAGCCGTTTGGAGTCGGCATAAAACTAGTAGGTTCAGTTTTCGATCAATTGTGTTCAAATATGAATAACACGCACAACACAATTTGATCATAAGAAGTTCGGTCTTTCAAGGGCTGGAATTTTTTTTTATTTTTTTTTTTTTTTTTTTTTTGTATTTTTATCCAGTAAATTCAATTTTTATTTTATTTCATTTGTCAAGAAACAGTTGTTGTAGCTATTGTAGTTGAAAATTACTTGAAGTCATTTCCGTACTTTTTGACAAATTTTCTCATTTTTAAAGATAATTAAATTACTCTCTATTACTCAAAATTTACTTGAAATGAGTACGGAAATAGACCCATTATCTGCAAAGACAGTTAGAGAGTAATCAAATTACTCTCTATTAAACAAGTACAGAAACAGACCTAATGTCACTCTCTATTACTCGAATTTTACTTGAAAAATATCTTTGAGCACGAATTTCGAGTTTCAAACAACTGTGCGTTCAATCCATGGGGCAGCTATAATGCGTTTATTAATGCGGTCTCTCATGCCTATAGGCAACTATTTTACTGTTATTTTCATTTTTTTTAACCTGCATTCTTTCCATTATGTATGTTCGAACATACAGATATTTGCTCTATTGTAAGCTGTGCACGTAGCCGTCATTTAGTAGCCGTTCTCTGTAGAGTGAGTAATATTGTCAAAATCATGATTAAGATCGTTTCGCGAAAAAAGTATTTTTACGAAGTGTTTAAAAACATTAAAATATTTGTTTTAATGTAAAGCCAAGTAAGCAATATAAATCAATAAATAAAAAGGTTAAATAAATAAAAAGATTTATTAAAAAAAAAGCATCAAAAACATTTCAGTTCGTCCAACCACTGACCAATGTTGCCTATGTTGCCTATAACATCCTTTAACAAACGAACATGTACACCAAGGACTTAGAAATTATTGTCAGTTCATATTTGAGTCGTCAAGGCTAACACGTATTTTTCCTAAAACCATTTTGTAGCCCCGCCCAAGGCTAATACATATTTTTCTTCAAAAAATTTTGTAGCCATGCCCATTTTAATTGGTCATGAAAGGGTTAATGGGTTAGGACACGTTAAATGCCGAAAAAATATGCTCTCTTTAGATTTTTTTTTCAGAAATACTACACAATATATCGAGATTTCAAAACAAGGAGATTATTTTACATATCAGTGACTTTTCAGGATCCACGGCTAGACAAACAGCTCCTGTCATTTTTGAATTACAAAAAGCCAATGACTTCTTTTCGATTAAACATGAAATCTACTATAGAAGTACGTAGGATAATTTTGATATATTGATTTTCGGCCAAATGGCGGACATCTAAAGTGGGAAGTGAAAAATTTGCCTAAAAATCATTTTAGGTTATTGGTAACAACGAATGAATTCAAGATAAATGAAAAAAAAATCCTACGTACTTCCATACACAATATATTTTTCAAAATGTTTTCAAAGTTCAAGTGAATCGGTTGAAAATTGTCTGAGTTATGTTTCCGGCCAACTTGAAAAATGTAGTTTTGAGATAAACGCGATTGAAATTTTGAGTAGTAGCATTAGAAATACCAGGCGGCTTATTCTAAAATTATAAAACCAAGAACTTAAAAATTTTTCCCAGCCATAATCTTTTGAGATATAATTTTTGAGGTCATACACTAAGGGAAATAACGCATATTAACATTATCCACGCCTGAGTATATATTTCATTTAAATATTTACGTAGATAAATCAAATATTTTCCTTACAACTCGTTTTTTCCCGTATTTAAATTTTATTTATGCCACACACTGACACACATATTCCATACAGCTGCCAAGCAGCCGCCAAGCAGCAGCAGCATCGCACTCTGTTCCTGTGCGATGCTTCTGCAGTTTCTTCGCACCAGCAGTTGCAGGTTTCTTATAGTTCTTATTTAGTTAATGTTGCAAGGGTAATATAGCATGGATATTTGGCAAATATGATTTGTGAGTGCGGTGGTGAGTGCGATGCATGATGAATTCATGTAAGGTGGAGTGACAACTCGGTATTTTCTCAAGAATGTCACTCCACTCTACATGATTTCATTATGCATTGCACTCACCACCGGACTCACAAATCATATTTTCACAAAAATAAAATATACCACTAAATAGCGTTTGACATGGACGCAGCTCGTGGTAAATATTCAAATAATTGTTTTTCAATTTCAATATTTTTATATAAATTTTCCTTAAATGCGATAGTTTTATTTTCAAATAGTAAATATTTGAAAGATATTTAAATATATTCGTGCATAATTTTAATATATTTTTTATCAATTCTGTTTAAATATTTTAATATTTTATTTAATTAAAAAAGTATTTAAATAAATTTTAAATATTTACGTAGTCAATTTAAGTAAATGCGTTATTGGTGCAAAAATGACTCGCTTTTTGGATAAATTAAAAAAGTTTTTGGATAAATTTAATATTTTTTCCCTTAGAGTAGGAGACCATTAAAAAATCGATTTTTCGAAGAATCTAGAGTGGCCTAACCCCTTTAGAGATATAAATCACACAATATTTTTTTTAATTCTTCAAGTAATAAACCAGTCATAACCCTTAACCCTTTGACGAGCGCTCCTGAACGCTGGAAAATTCGTTAATCCGACAAGGGATTCGTGTTAAGCGACTCCAAATTACTAAACAAAAGTTTCGCAAAAAATATTTTTTTTTACCTGCAAAAGTTTGAAATATCATGGGACCTATATGTCCCAATGGTCGTCAACGGTAAAAATATATACCACTATTTTCTCTCGTTGACAGTATGCGAACGGAAAGTTTGAGGTTGAATTTTGATTTACTTCATGAGAACTCGTTGTTTTTAATCTGTTTTTTTTGTAAACCAATGAAAGTTTAAAAAAATGACCTTTGCAATGATGGTACTTTGACCTCTATATGACTATTGGTTTGGGAGATATTCCCAAAATATTTAAAAAGATTATTAAAAACCCCCAAAAATTCTATCATAATACAAGGTGGCGCAAAAGTAATCCTCCTATCAGAAAATGCTATAAATTTTGCGATTGGCCCCTAATGTCAGTTCTGTTTTGACATTTGTGTAGTAAACACATGCGAAATACACGTTAATAAACAATGTTACGCTACACTGCTCCAGAACGCGGAATATTGCTGATTTTAAGATAAGATGATTTTTCATCAAAAATAATCATGAGTGATGAGGCCCATTTCCATCTTAGTGGGTACGTAAATAAGCAAAATTTACGCTTCTGGGGCACTGAAAATCCGCGTGTAACCCACGAAGAGCCATTACACCCGCTCAAAGTCACTGTATGGTGTGCTGTTTTCGCTGGAGGAGTCATCGGACCTTTTTTCTTCGAAGACGTCGTGGGCCAAACGGTTACTGTGAATGGTGAGCGCTACAGAGCAATGATCAACGAGTTCTTTTTGCCGCAACTTGATGAATTGGGATTGGAAAACATGTGGTTCCAACAGGACGGTGCAACCGCACACACTCCACGTGCCACAACCGATATGCTGAAGGATGCATTTCCCGGGCGCCTAATCTCCCGATTTGGCGATTTGCACTGGCCAGCAAGATCGCCTGATTTGACCGCTCCAGACTTCTTTTTGTGGGGCTTTTTGAAGTCGCGGGTTTATGTCAACAAGCCTCAGACTCTTGCAGCTCTTAAAGACAATATCCGTCAAGAATGTGAGGACCTATTGCCGGAAGTTTTGGCCGAAGTGATGGAAAATGCCATAAAAAGGGCTCAAATGACAATCAACTGTGGCGGCGGCCATTTACATGACATCATATTCTCCACTTGATGTTAAAAAAAAATTAAAAGACCAAATAAAAATAATCCACAAGAAGAATCAAAGTTTTTCATTTTTTTTTTCAAATTGCAGCCAAAAAACATCGGAAGGTTATTTTTGCGCCACCTTGTATATGGCCCTCTATATTTGCTACGGCTTAATATTTGACATGCAATGAAAGTTTAAAAAATAACGTTTCCAATGGTGGTACTTTGACCTCTTTACGACTATTCAAAATATTACAAAATAGGTTAAATTTTCCAATAAATCGGATCTTTCATTTGATGCAAAACAAAACTCCGTAACAAAAAAATTGTTGGGATTTTTTAATGAATTTTTGACCTATTTTGGAAATATCTTCTGGACCAATAGTCGTAGAGTGGCCAAAATACCACCATTAGCAAGAAAATTACACTTTTGATTTTGTGTTTTTATTTCTGTATATGTACCCTGCAACTATATGGGAACATAATAGGTGTATTCAAAATTTTTCTTAGACTCATAGTTTGACACCACTGTTATTTTCCACTGCCCGTTGCAGTTTCCCAGTAGCAGGAGATCACCAAATAGTAACTCCATTTTGAGTTTGTATGTAAGTATTGCTACTTTTACTTTCAAAGCTATTCGATAATACAAATTTTAACACCCTGGGTGGGCGGAGCCACACCCTCTTATATAATGCTCATCCCAGTTTTCTAGTAGATGGACATTACCCAGTTTTAGTAGAGTTGCCGACAGTGAGCATACAAACTAAATTACAAAAATGTAGCCAAATCGACGGTAACCGTAAGAAATATAGCATTTTTATTGATTTGTGGGCGGTAAAAGGGGGTATGTCAGAAATTTAAGCCATCTTGTACTTGAAAAAAATGTGCTGCAAAAATTTCAGCTCTATCGGCTCAGTAATTGTGAAGTTTCCAGCCATCACACAGACAGCGTTTTGCTTTTTGTATATATATTTTGGATAAAGATTATTGGTTATAACTTTTGATTGGTAAGAGATACTAAGATAATTTTTTCTAATTAATTAATTTTTTAGTCTGCATATTTTTACAAAAATATAAAAACACAATATTGGAAAAAAAAATTTTCTTCGAAAAAATCAAGCCTTGCTTTTTGAATCACAAAAATGGTTTTTAATTTTTGCGTAAAATGGAAATAACTTTTGTTTACAAATGTTATAACTTTTAAATAGAGTTGAGAATTTTTGAATTTGAATTTAAATTAGTTCTACAACAAAAACAAATTTTGAGCCTTTTTTTGAGGAAAAATCCAAAATTTTAGACCTTTTTTGAAAAAAAAAATTATATGTATACTCAACTAACGGTATTTTTGCAATAAGGTTTTTATAGTACTTTGATGAAGCTTTAAGACAAAAAAAAATTTAACATAATGTATACAAATGCAGCGGAGATATTTGAATCGAAAGTCACAAAATTGAATATCTGATTGTTTTTTCGTAATTTTGTTTAACGATGTTGCATTAAATATATCGTTGTAGTAAAATTTTTCATAGTTTTCAAGATATGTTCATGTTTTTGATATCAAAATAACGGAAATTTTTTTAATTGTACTAAATTTAAGAAATATTTTATATATTGTAAATATTTGCACATGTAACCAAAGAAAACAACTAAAAATATGCGATTTTGTAAAATATTTGTACTACAGCACCATCTGGTGTCCAAGGTGGTTCAAAGAAGATAGTGCTAAGAAACTCATCGTACCTGAAAACTACTATATACCAATTTTGATTCTAATCGCATGAGCGGTTTAGGAGTTTAAGGTGGTTTTGTAAAAAATTTGTACTATAGCGCCCTCTGGTGCTCAAGATAGGTCAAAAACGATAGCAGCAGAACACTCAACGTAAATGAAACCCACTGTATACCACTTTTCATTCTAATCGCATTAGCAGTTTATGAGTTTTAGGCAGTTTTGTAAAAAATGTGTACTACAGCACCCTCTGGTGTTCAAGGTAGATCAAAATTGATAGCCCACAAACACGCACCGTACCAAAAAACTTCTATATACAAATTTTCATGCTAATCGGATGAGTAGTTTAGGAGTCTATTGCGGTCTTACAAACATAAGCTCCTTTTTTATATATCGTCACATAAAATGCAAAAAAACGTACGATCCAAAAATTCGAAATTGTGTTTTTATTAGTTACGATTCACTACATTATATTGCATGTGTGTTATGAATTTTAAACTTCTGCCACCAAAAATAACCAAGTTATTTGATTTGAAAATTTCGTTTCAATATCTCAAGTTGTTTGAATTTTATATCATTTTTTGCTTCTCCTGTTAACTTATCAAAAGTGATGTTACATTATTTTGCATTTTAGGTGACGATATATAGAAGATTACTATGAACACAATCGCAAATAAAAGACTAAATTCTACTTGCGTCTTTTCTGCGATCGCTTTGATTTGAGTGTGCACAATCAGTGCCGGATCTGGGATTCACCAGAGGGGGGAAGGACTGAGTTAACAGTTTTATAGTCCAAGGGGGACAAAAAAATGTCTACTTTGAATAATGACTCATATTCTATATCTATATCTGCATTGGAAGTCCGCGGGCAACTGGCTACTCAAATGATCAATACGGTCACCAACCGCGAAGTTGTAAGACAGTTACCTAAGCGATTTAAACTTACGGATATTACTTCCCTGTCCGATAATTCTGCCAAAATGAAACGGGACGTAAGGATGTATTTTCTGCTCAAAACAACACAAAGGCAATCGAAAAAATAATATTTGTGCCTTTTGCAAAAAACCATTTTGCTTCACCAATGATCGAAATAACTTCAAATTTCATCATAAGAAAATGAAAATTCAATGCATTGATCAAAAATGCAAGAACATTTTTTTTTATTTCAAATAAATCAACTTTTCAACAAAAGTAAATATGTCTTAGATTTTTACCGCTGACGACCATTCGGTCATATAGGTCCCCGCAGATTTGGTGGTTGCGTGGATAGCCCAAGTGGACTATCTTTTTTTGGTATTTTTTGTTAAAAAGTGGAAGGTTGACCGCAACTTCCCAAAAATTGTTTACCTATAGCTCCTCCTACCCCCAAAATATTGCAGCAAGAAAAAGGGGGAGAAAAAGTAAAGATTTTTCGTTTTTGGGGTGGTCTGGTAGGTAAAGGGATGAATCCACACTTGAAAATTAAGTACTTTCTGGAAGCCACATTCATTTCCTGTTGAATGATACCTTGTAAGGTATCATATAAATCGTGTGCATAGTTTTTCCAGGAAAAATTCAAAAGTAAAAGGGTCACTGGTGTCCCAATAGTCGTCAAAGGGTCAAAGGGTTAAAGCAGCTTTACCTGCATATTTCCTTTATTTTCATCACAAAATACAAGAAAACGAAAAGAAAAAAAAGAAGTTGCTAACAGATTTTTTGCTATGGATTAGAAAACAAAATTTAAACAAACTATCACTCAGTTTTTGTTTTATATCAAGGAAAATGTTCGTCACACTCGATTAGTAAGTATTTGTTTATCAAAAATCATCATATGTTCAGAATGACACTATCAGCAATAAAAATTCAATGTCAATCTGGTCAGAACATTTTATTTGGGGAAATACATGAAATTTTCATGATTAGTTTTATTGAACAAATGAATATTTAGTTGAAAGCAGCAATTAAATTAAATGTAACTACCATTAAACTAAATCGAGAGAATTTAGTTCAAATTCAATAGATTCATCAGAAGTTCACAGAACATATTAGTATAGCCCAGAAACAGAACGTACAGTTCATAGAACGAGTAGCTATTTTTATCAAAGCTATACCAACAGCAGAGACAACACTAGAAATTTTAAATATGCAACAGTTCATAACAATGCTGATTCTAGCTTTAAGTGTAAGTTTAATGATAATTATAAACTTACCAATTACTGATGTACTTGTAACTATTACATTTTTAATTTGATTTTTTTTTAATAAAATTAGAGCCTCCAACTTGTATCAACAACGGACTTCAATCACACTCAATGTAAAAAAATGAAAGCACCAAAAATGGTAGGCATCGAAAAAAAGCTTCAGAAAGCACAGATTCCTCACAAAAAATGTAATAAAATAAATTTCTTCCTAGCGCCGCTCTTGTTGCAACTTACCACAGACAGATGAAGTCATTGAAAAGTGTCGCAAAGATATATTGGCAGAGCACAAAAGTGATCCAGCGAATAAACAACATGCACGCATGGATAAGCTGGAGCTCAAAATTGTATGCTACTCATTGTTATTTATTACTTTTCAAAAACGAATTTTTCAAAATCAACTCCATCCTAAGTGCATTGCTGAGTGCGAATTTAAGGCCAAGGGCTACCTGACA
The DNA here is from genome assembly GCA_943735915.1 of Pherbina coryleti. Lineage (NCBI taxonomy): Eukaryota > Metazoa > Arthropoda > Insecta > Diptera > Sciomyzidae > Pherbina > Pherbina coryleti. Next base: position 154,022,856 of record OX030949.1, on the reverse strand, counting down.
GCACCCAATGAAGTAGATATGGAAGTCATAGAACAGGATCTGCAAAGTCGTCATGCTAGTGCCAAGGAATATGTGGACTTGTTAATGAAGGGCTTTAACAAATGTTTGCAATTTGGTAAATTTCTTAATTTTATTTCTTAATTTATTTCTTAATTTCTTAAATTTTATATTAATTTTATTTAAATCTGTTGGTCCTGCTCATATTTGTGGATCGTTTAATTTATAGCTTTAAAGAAAACACAGGAGTTTTCATGGCTTAGAAATGACAAGCAGTGCAACATGTTTCCACCTACGCTCCTGGCTTGCGCCTCAGAGACGGTCTACGAGAATTGTCCACCGCAAAAGTGGCATGACACGCCCCAGTGCGATAGCATGCGTGAATATTTGATAAAATGTGATGAACTGGCAATGGAGAAAAGTTTTCATTTATAAATATAAAAACAGGAAAATTAGTAAAATTCACTCACCAGGTTCAAGAAATAAACGTGGAAACAAACATTTAAAACAAACATTTTTAATATAAATAAATAATGTAGAATGAGCAAGAAAACTTAGCTAGAAAATTGCCAAAAAATAACTCATGTATTAACGCTTTTATAGCCGGATCCAGCTTCCGCTCCTAACTTTGCAATGATTTCCTTTAGCGGATTTCCGCCAACAACAGTTTCACACATCCGGTCTTATTGTGCGTGTGAAGTGTACTTGTGTTGTCATAAGCTTCTTAGTTTGCGTAAAATGTGCTTAATTTTCACCTTCCTTGTCTTTTCCTCATATCCTGACCCTTTATTCAACCGCTGAGCGTATTCACTTACACACTCACAGATGCGCACTAATAAAAGACGTAAGTTACGCTAGAGTAAATAATTAAAATAAGTAAGAAAACAGGATTTCACAAGTGTTGATTTTGTTGTTGTTGTATTTTTTGTGCGCCTTTGGTTGTTGACAACACGCAAAGTTGTTAATTTAGTGATGAGTGGGTTGAATCGTTTGTAAGTTGCCATTATTGAGTCAAAATTATTGAATTTGTTAATGAGAGTAGAAATATTACAACAAAAACAAATTGGAAAAGAACAGTTGGTCGAATAAGGTAGTGAGATAACAAGTTAAGCGGGTATGAAAGTAATTTCTTAATTTTTAAAAGCGTGAGTACAGTCGATCATGTAAAGGGTGTTTAAATTTTAAGGGCCGATGTTGAATGTGAACCACACCTTAACGTCAAGTTTTTGCTGTATTTCATTTGACATTTCTCAATTTCAGACTAACTCAATTTGAACTATGGAAAGATACACAATCGGGCAACGCGTTAAAGTTATTCAGGCTTATTATGAAAATGGGCATTCAAATCAAAATGCATATCGTGCACTTCGTGATTTTTTCGGTCAATTTAATCGTCCATCAATCATCGATGTGCGTACAATCAGAAAAATCGTGCAAAAATTTTGGCAAAACGGGTCTGTAGGAGATGTGAAAACACCAGTGCATGCTCGTACAGCTCGTACTGCAGAAAATATTGCAGAACCGTCCACCTCAACTCGTCGTCGTACCCAACAATTGCACCTCTCACGCTCGGCGTTGATGAACATTATGCATAAAGACTTGCATTTACACGCTTACAAGGTGCAATTGACTCAAGAACTAAAGCCTCTTGACCATTTCAAGCGTCGTCAATGGTCAGAATGGTGGCAAGAAATGGCAACAGTGGATGATCAATGTTCAAAGAAAATCATCTTTAGTGATAAGGCACATTTTCACCTCAGTGGATTCGTCAATAAGCAGAATTGCCGCATTTCGGCGAATGATAATCCAAGAGTGATTGTCGAAAAACCAATGCACCCACAAAGAGTGACTGTTTGGTGCGGTTTATGGGCTGGCGGCATCATCGAGCCATATTTTTTCCAAAATGAGGCCGGTCAGGCTGTTACTGTGAATGGTGTTCGCTGTCGTGAGATGATAACGAACTTTTTATGGCCCGAATTGGAAGATATGGATGTGGACGATATGTGGTTTCAACAGGACGGTGCCACTTGCCACACAGCTAACGAAACAATGGCTCTTTTGCGCGACAAATTCAATGGCCGTGTTATCTCACGTGGTGGCGATGTCAATTGGTCGCCAAGATCATGTGATTTGACACCGTTGGACTTCTTTCTTTGAGGTTATTTGAAAGAAAAGGTGCACGTCGATAAGCCAGCAACAATTCAAGAGCTAAAGGATGGGATAATTCGGCACATTAACGACATAGAACCTCACTTATGCCTCAGCGTCATCGAAAATTTGGACCATCGGATGGAGGTGTGCCGCCGAGGTTGCGGCGGCCATTTGGCCGATATTTTGTTCCATACATAATTGAACCATACCAATTTTATCATAATAAAAAGAAATGACAATAATTTCTTAAATAATTTGTGTTTTATTCAAAATCAACATCGGCCCTTAATATTTAACCACCCTTAATAACCTTACCTGACAGCCTATTATGCGAAGGTTCTTTAAAAAGTTTGCAGCCTGACCCAGAGATGCTTCAAGCAGGTCTTATTTTTGATTTCTAAGATACTGTGACTAGCTTGCAAACAACTTTTAGGTCACTTTACAGTCTATGGAAGAAAACGGTGTGTGAAAATGGAAATATTGCAAAAGCGCCACAAATCGAAGAAGAAATTAATTCAACACTAAAGGACTATTCTCTATGATATTCAACAATCAGTGGGTTTCTGAATTTAAGAAAGGACGCACGAAATTAATGATGACATCCTACTGATGTCACAACTGCTGAAATGCTCTAGAAAACATATTTGTTGTTGAAACATAAAATTGTTGTTGAAAACCGCAAATTGAAAGTGAGTGAGATAGCTAAGACTGATAGGATGTCAAAAGAATGTGTTCACAATTCATAGAAGCTCATATGAATAGAGAAGATATGTGATAGGTGAGTCACATCTTCCGCGTCGTACCGGAAGATTTTTTCAATCGAGAATTTGTGGTACCTTACAAGTGAAATACCAGCAAATTTTTTTCAACTGTTAACAAAACCTGGATCCACCACCATTATTATAGTTGGCACTTGCACTGTGACCTTAAGATCTATTGTGCCCCTTCATGAACCAAAACAACCCCTTTTCATGAAGGGGCACAATAGAACCTCTTTTGATTTCAATGAGAAATCTGGTATTGTAATATATAACCCAGCTTGAACTATCACCTTACAAAAGTGGGAGTTCTTTGTGATGCCATATATAGGCTTTGTATGGCGGACGAAGAATCTGCAATGCATATCCTAGGATAGTATCCCGTCATTTCAAATGCGACAAATAGTACGGGATACTATCCTAGGATATTCATTGCAGATTCTTCGTCTGCCATGTAAAACCTACATTTGTCATCACTAAGAATTTTCACTTTTTTAAAGTGATAGTTCAAGCTACTTGTTAGCAGTCCTGTGATGATACTTAAATCATTTTTTGTTAACTTCATGCATTCTTTGAAACTGTTTAGGTCGTATGTCCCAAAGAGTAGATCAGAATGTTTTAACCCTGGAAGGTTTTCCCAGTATTTTCCTCTTTGTTTTTCCTCTTTGTTTTTCTTCTTCGTTCTTTATGAAAAGAGAGAGGATTCCTTTGCCCATCCAACAGAAGGGTTCCGCACCAACAAGGGGAGTTGATGCTTCTTTCTTATGCAGTACGTTAACAATTTCGTTCTCTTCTATACCTTTGTGATCCAGACTCGGTTTTATAGCCCAAGCGCATTAAGTTTGTCAAGACACTCCATCACCAGCTCCTGAAGATATACAACTTTTCGACAAACAAATTTGAAAAAAGCTTTAATCTAACTTTAAACTTTCAACTTGTTTACAGACGAGAACGTTTCCCTGTGTGTTTTCGAGAAATTGCGCTTGAGTTGATGTGTCAGCACAGCATTATTTGCTGCGTTACCAAAGTCTAGTTATGACATCGTTTGTACCACACAATTTACAATTAGCAATGAAAATTTTTCAAAACCCTAATGAACAATTTCTGAATGACCCACGCTCAAGGTAAATTTTTTTTTTTGTTTTCTTCTATTTACGGAGAATTAAAGCATTTTGGACATTTTAATAACCAGATACATGGTAAGACCAAACTTTAGAATCTTATTTTCCAATCTTTTTTTGAGGATTTGATGCCCCAAAAAAACACTGTGCTGATCTAAAGTTTGCTCAAATTCAGTGAAAAAAAAGTTAAAAGATTTCATAAAGTAAGCCTGTTCTACAAGGCTTCCCAACAGACTTCGCTTAGAGCCATTCGATCAAAGGGCTTTCGTAAAGCAAGCCCTTCATTCGTGCAACAAATCCTATCAATTTTAAAATCAGCCAATATTTTTCCATCTTTTTGATAACCATCTGTTGTAACGAGTTCAACGTTTGTTCGTAACGACCTCGTTTGCAGTTGCTCTATGGGTTTCAATAGAGTGCTTGGCGACAAATTACATTTTCTCCTTCGAGAAGCCATTGGAAAATCTTGCCTAATCCAAATTCATAATTAAATTTCTTGACCCAAGTTTTTCACAGCTTTTTCTTAGTCGATGTCACATGAGTCGATTTGGGTTTGTCCAACTGTCCACCTTTCTGTCTGTGGACACAATAACAGCCATCGTTTTGAACGTATCATAATGAAATTTTAAATATAACCTTCTATTATAATATAGTCCATATAAGCTAATTGTGAGATCTATAGAAACAAATAACTAACTATGAAATAATGAAAATTATTTTTTCTATATAAGGTATTTTATTTGAGAACTTATTCAAAATATTGCAAAATTTGAAATGAGGAGAGATCTTATTCGCAGAAAAGAGTTTGGACATTGGTTCTTTTTTGAGATTTCTTCATAAGGATGAAATAAATTTTTAAGTTTTTTATATTTTATTTGAATAAACAACAATATTTATATTTTAGAAAACTATTTGCTGACTTCTGACTTTTTCCTTATGACTCTCAGAATTATTTTCTTTTTACCCGATAAAAATCTAATATTTCCAATATAAATAATCCTTTATTTCGTAAACTTTCTGGTAGTTTTTGCTTCAACTAATAATAAATTTTATTTAACCTTGCAATAAAATTTATATTTTCCTCCAATTAAAATAGAAATTAAATATTCTTCACAATGTCATTAACAACCGAGCGGAACAGAGACGATAGGATACTTTCATAACGCCGCAACGACAGGTGACGCAAGCCCAATAGTAAAGAGCCAAAACGTAGCCAAGTCGACTGCTGCATAGTGTAGCGTGCCAGATCCAAGAGAGCGCCATTCGCATAGGTTTCAAGCACAAACGCATTCTCCGCATTCAGAGCAAGCTCTAGAAGTAAGAAATGTTAGAATAAATATAAATAACTTTCTCATCTCTCATCGCACTCACCACGTCTGCAAAGAATCAGCGTTTCCAGAAAGTTCAACTCCATGACATCGGCTCGCAACTCCTTGGCATCAGCGATGATGCGTTTTAGCTGCATATCGCCGCAGGTGTCAATCATGACGCTTATGTCAAGCGACCAATGTGAAGCTCTCAGTACAAAGCACTCGCTCCACACAACATTTAGAATCGCCTCCTGCTGGCAGCGATCCAAGGAACGAAACTGCTCGTTGCACTTAGCTTGACGCAAGCAGGTAACCAAAATCTGTGCCAGAATTTGATAGTGTAAAGCGGAGCCAGAGTCACGAAATTGCGTTGGTATCAAAGCTGTTGCGGCTGCACTGCGTTGAACATGTGTAGAGCCAGCAGTGCAGGCAGTTGATCTCTTCTGGACCATGTTTTGGGCGGAGGCACGTGGTCCACGCTCCTCCTGTACTGCAGTGACATTCATGCCTACAGTCAGACAACGTTGGAAACGACAGAAAGGGCACCAATTGCGTCGTGCCTTGTCCACAATGCAGTTTCCTTTCGCCGCTATGCAGGCGTAAAGCGTACCCTTGCGTACGCTACGCTTAAAGAAGCACGAGCAGCCATCGCAACAAGTGACACCATAATGTTTGCCTGAACTCTGATCGCCACACACCTGACAATTGGGCAAATTTATGGCTGCCGTAAACAGCGCCAAGGTTGTGGCATTCGATGCCGAGGGATTTAATGCTGTATCGCCGTTTTCCACCATTGCACGATTGATAGTCGACTAAAAGCGCTGTGTGTAAACGACAAAGCTTATATATGCAGTTTTTGTCCTGGAGAAGGAGTTGCTAAACTCTCTACTACCTTTTAATTTGAGCTTTTTTTTTCTATTTTGCTTCTTTGTGCCGCTATCCTACCACTTAAACTTGTCTTCCATTTGACGGCAAGCGTCAATCAGTTACGCCCGCTTAGTGTGATTTATTGGAACTTTGTTGGTCAATAAATGTGATTGTGTGAGCTGTCCTGTCATGTCACGTGGCCAGGTGTTGATGATGGTCACCGCGTCGATTGTGATGATGAGTTGGCACAAATGATATGCAAATCAAAAAGTTCAAGCGCTTACCAAACAAAATGTGGTGGCTGAACTATGAATGTTTGATAAAAGTGTCTAGAGAACTTGTGATTTTTTCATTAACTTATTTGGCAAAGAAGGGCGAAATGATTTTGTCTGTCCAGTCACGGGTGAGTTAACAACATGTGAGTTAACATCGGAATTCGACTTAAATTTGAACTGACTTAAAACAGGTCGAGCTTAGACCAATTTCTTAAAAATCAGTTTTCGAAACTGGATAAATCCTTTGTTCTTCCGAATCTTTAACACGGGATTTTAAAAGTTTGTTTGCAAAGACAGAATCCTCCACGTATTTTCGAAAAGTGAGTCTTGCCGCTGAAGAGAGATACGGTCGAATAATCATCATCGTCTTGTTATTCCGAATTTCAACCGGCGTATCTTCGATGAGTTCCATTATTCCATTAACAGACTTTTCCTTGGTTAACAGGTCCATGTTAATTGACTTTTATTATTGCATGAAATGATTTATAATAGAATCGAGATAAAGGTCCATGTGCCGAATTTGTAGAATAGCAAAACTAGCAAATGTACCCAGTCTCTTTCTCTGGCCATATGAAGTTATCAATTTCTTGCATGGATCGTATGGACTTGTACTACAACCTCTACTTAGGTATTGCAAGTAATACATGGTGGGCCATTTAAAGCTGCGGGATGGTTTTTGGCAATAATAAAATAAAAAGAAACTTTGCTGTGAAATGATTTTTCGTTTATTTTGAACCATGTAAATTTGTTCTGATCACATATGGAATATAATTTAGTGCAAATGGGCGATGCTAGAGCACAAATGCGCTCATTATTCCGCATTTTCTATCACATTTCGGTGGAAATGTGCGGCCTCGATATTCGAGTTGGTAGCATGCTCGACTGCCACCCCAGAGGTCTCGGGTTCGATTCCCGGCCAGGCCATGCCTTAAACCTTTCTGCTATGCTTTATCCTTCGCTTTAAACCTTTCTAAATTTTCTATCCTCATTTCTAATCAACTGAAATTAAAAATTCATCAATATTTACGACATGAAGTTGTAGTTGATGGTAGAGAAGGTTGTGGATGAGATTGACTTATAACTTGAATTGACTGAGGTAAAGGCATAACACTTGATGCCGCTGATTCAATTCACATGTTTCTTTTGCTTTCCATCACTCTTAGAACATCCTACACATGTTTCACTTGATTGCCCTTTCTTTCCCACTAATCTATCACCCCATTTCGAACCAAGGCACACTTGACTGAATAGGTATTCCACCTGAAATCCTTGGTTCCAGTCAAATCATTATTTTTCGAAATTAGACTACCGGGGAAGAAAGGATGCAATAAAATGATCGGGCTCGGGCTTTTTGAGCTGTGGTGCCATTCTGTTGAAACCAAAAGTTTTCCATCAATCCATTAGTCAGAATTGGCATTAAAAAATTTGTTATCATGGTTCGATAACGCTCTCCATAGACAGTTACGACTGCCCCAACTTCGTCTTCGAAGAAGAACGGTCCAATCATCCTTTCCGAATAAATTCCAGTCGAAACAATCACGCATTTTTCATGGAGTATTCTCAGGAGTATTTTGTGAGTTAATTGAAGATGTTGAAGATGATTGGCGTAGGACAAACAATTTTTGTATTCACGACCCCATTCAAAGAAAAATGAGCCTCAGCACTCATGATAATTTTTTGCTAAAAATCATCGTCGGTTTGAGCAGTATACACCACGAAATTCACGTAATCCAAGCGGCGTGACTTGTCGATCGATAAAAGTAGCGGCATTAATTGAATTTTGTACAGGAATAACTTTAAATCAGCACAAATTATGTGACGGAGAGACGCACAACTGGCAAGAACGGCGACGACTAGATGTTGACGGTGATTTCTTAACGCGGGTCTGTACAACCTTAATGTTCTTATCAGACCTCCTCGGACGACATCGACCTTGATGACTGGCATTACAGAGATTACCAGTGGCGATCAATTTTTGATGTAAATACCTAATGCTGTTGTCTGAAGGCACTCTGCTCACTCGATATTTCACACGATATGCACGTTGCATTTTCACAATTGAGAACATGTTTTAAATTGAAAACTGCATAATAACAGTGCGTTTTGGTGTGGTGTACTGTTCCATGGCACAAATTCACTTGGACTGACGCTTCTATTGCGGGCTGTCATGAACCGATCTGAAAACAAAAGATAAAAGGTCTGTTCCCGTACTTGAACATTCGCACGAATTCGTACTATTTTCTGCGATTTCCTGTTCCCGTACTCAAAAAATTCGCAAAAGAGAGCGAAAATGTCAAATCCAGTCCTTGTCAAATGTTGCTATTTTCTGCTATACGAATTTGGCGAAGCAGAAAATCGCATGAAAATCGAATGTTGTCAGATATCGACTACAGAATGTTTTTGACGTTTCATCAAAAGTTGCAAATTTTTGCAAAAACCTGTTCCCGTGCTTTTTGCAATTTTTTACGCAAAGAGAGCCTTTTTTGGCTTACTCTCTCAAATTTTGCAACTTGCGAATTTCTGCTGCAAAAGTACGGGAACAGACCTAAAATTAAAAGATAGTCAGATGACGAAGGTTTTAATGGCCTACCCTGTACAAATCCCTAGATATATTCGTGATTTCAAAACAGTAGTGTTGGTATCAGGGACACCTCTGATATGTCGAACGTACCTATCATTTCAAGTGACATATCTTAATCTACTGTCAAAAATGTACGAATACGGATCATTTAAGTTTCAAAGAAGGCATGAGAATTGTTCAAATCTATAAGAAACGTAATGAATCTCGCGTAGCCACTTTTCTCGCTTTAAGGAAATTCATTCATCACCATTCTATTCATTATCGTAATAATATGCAAGCAATTGGAGAGATAGTGAAAAAAATTGAAGAAGCTTGAATGTTCAAAGGTCTGTGCATCATCGTAATGTACGTTTTAAGGAAATTATCGCTGCTGTAAATGAAAGTATGGCTGAAGAACCAAATCTGTCGATTCCCCGACGTTCTTAACTTCTCAGGAATTGATTTACTTCTCATTATGACAGATTTGATACGTAGATTTGTATGTCCATTCGTCTCAAGTCCAGCTCACCTAACAATTGAAACATGATAGCCATGTCTACATCACAAGATATAAGTGCAATGGGAGCTGGAGCAACAGGCTTAATTTCTAACAAAATTTCTTGAGCAAAATTGTCTTAAGGTCCATTTCTCACTCGATGGCTACATAAACAAGCCAAATTGTTGTATTTTATGCTCTGAATATCTCCAAATAATTGAAGATTAACCGTATCACCCATGAAAAAACCACTGTGCGTTACGCATTATATGCTAGAGGCACTATCGGACCGTAAACTTTACAAAAACGATGAAGATACCATCAATATGGAGCGCTATGATCGTATAAATGCATATTTAACAAAGTAGACTCGTGTCGGAGAGGTGGGTAAAGCAGCTGTCAAACACAAGAAGAATACAAAAAAAGGAAAAAAAAACAGCGAAATGAAAACTGTGCTTTTATTCGTCAAAAGCCGATTTTAACAGGTGCTGTACCCACAAGAGAGAATTTCAACAACTAACACTACCTTGACGAATATACCTTGGGTCGAATGATAACATATTCTTAGCCTGCGTTAATTATATTTAATTTACACGTGAACATTTTCGTGTAATTATTGTTTACAACTTTCGACGTGAATTATCACAACAAGAGTACATCGATGAACTCAATTCCACTTTTGGCAATGAAGCACTGGAAAAGCCTCTGTTTATCGGTGGCATAAGGGTATTAAGCGGGGCCGTACTTTGCTCACTGACGAATTTGGTGAAGGTCGTCCAAAATCTGTTGTTGTTGTGCCACAAAACACTGGTGCTGTGCGCGAATTGATAATGCGTGATCATCATGTGACATACCGTGGCACTGAGGCATCTATGCACATTACTTCAACCTGCATACATATCTTTTTACATGGACACATAGTTTTGAAAAAGGTTTGTTCACGTTGGATTCCACATAATTTGACAATCGCTCAAAAAAGGCTCGTGTCGATTGGTGCAAAGAAACGCTTAATAAAAACACAATCGTGGTACTATATAAAATCGTGACTGGTGACATATCTAACATCAATGCGTGTGAGCCTGAGAGTAAACAGCAGTCGATTGTATGGATCTTTTAAGTACGAAGAAGAGAAGTAGTATGAAAAAGAAGCGTTTCTGATATCATTTGAATATTGGTTCTTATCAAAGTGAAAAGTAATAACCAACTTTTTTATAGGTCTATTTTAACTGAGTCCATGACGAAAGACAATTCTGTTTAAATTTTACACCTCAATTTGCCTCTAGTTTTTAACGCATTTTCCAATACTTTGCTTTCCCTTTGAAATACTTACACCATCTTATTTGAAAACAATTCAACGTTATATTTTTCATGTCAAACAAACAACACACCATCAATAGAACTTACTTGTTATATTAATAATTGGTAAACAATCAACAGATTTGTACGTTCTAATGTCAGTTTTGTTGGTTGGAAAGTGGGTGCGTCTACAAATCTTCCACTACATCAACGTCTATGTCAACGCTTTAACTTGGACTTGCTTTACTTTGGCGTACCCATGATGATGATGATGGCCATGCTTACCGTGATGACATTAGTGTAAATATTGGTTGACGCTTATTCTGAGGTGGGTTCTATTAAATACCGAAGAGGTGTTGCCATAAAGTGACATGTTAAAAGTTGGCTAACCTCGTTCCTTTTTCTTTTAGTCTATTTTTACTTGTCTACTTAATGTTGATGTTTGGGATGTAGTTAAATAAATATTTTATGATATAATTAGTAAGAACTGGAGTTCAATTTGGTGTTGGATTTGTTCAAGTGAATTTAGTTTTGAGTTTGAATTTGATCTTTATCAAATATTGAAAATAATACATACGAAGTTATATTTGAATTAAAAACTGCACATTTGTCTCTTAAGTTTCACCATTTTTATGCTTAATTAATTCAAAATTTGGAAGTACAAGATGGAAACCCTATAAAATAATCGAATTCGAATTTAGTTCCAGAGTTTTGATGCGCACCTTTTGCTTAAAATTGTGCAAAATCGCATAAGCCCACGCCTCTGTACTCTAAAAAAATATATCATAAAAAAGTAAACCTCCATTATTTTTTTATCAAAATACTAGCAAATACCCGCTGCTTCGCCGGCGATAAAAATATTAAATATCATTAAAAACTTTAAATCTTAAAATTTAACAACCGTATTCATATTGAAGTGGGAAGAGTGTAAATAATGGTTTGTGTATTAGATAAATTCAGTGACTTGTTATTTATTTGTCGCAGTTTCGTCAAGATTTTGATATTTAAGAATCAATAGTTTTTCTAAGCCATCTGCACTGAAATAATTGTCATTTTATTATTTTTTGTTTTTTTATAAATATTTTGAAATCTTTGACAAATTTTCTTGTTTTTATTTTCTTTTTTTGGAAAATTTTTATATATTTTGAATTTTCTTGACATATTTTCCAAATGTTTGAAATATTTTGAAGAATTTAATTATTTTTGATAATATTTGTGCTCAAATGAGAGCAAATAATTTAAAAACTGCTTTATGAGAGGTGTGTTATAAACCTTAAAAAAAAAAATTTAAATTTCAACCATATTTAAAAATCCTCTAATTCATAAACAAACATTTTCAAACACTTTTTGACATTTTGTTTGTTTTTGATACATTTTGAAATAATTTGATACATTTTTGACAATATTTTTTGTGCTTAGATGATAACAAACAAATTTTTAAAATGCTTTATCGAGGGTTTATTGAAGGTTTCAACCATTTTTAAAATTCTCTTATTTATCAAGCATTTAAAAGAGCTTTGAAAGCTGTTGAAACGTTCAACATGAAAAATGTTTTAAAATTTTTTTTTTCGATTTTTTTCTTATGAAGGCTTTGTAAGAGGCTCATAATTTTTGATGAATACAGCCGTTTGAATTTCGGTACAACTGTACATTTGTGTTGGAGCGACTTAGTAGTTCCATCCGAATAAAGTAACCAGCTAACTAATGTCATAAAAAATAACTAAAGTAATAAACTTTCTGTATCTTCCTGATCATTTTTTTTTCATGCATTGGTTCACTTTTCCTAGCGCTGTGACTATTGGGGTACTCACAGTTTTGTTTTATATGGTGTGTTAACTACGCCGTCTGTTAACTCTTAAACATTTTGCCATGTGGTAACTATTTTTGATTTTGTTTTGCATGTAACAAAGAGATAACACAAACTGGTAAAATTGCCTTGCTTTCCAACATGTTTGTTTTTCGTAGCAAACTGGCATTTCTGAAAGGTATTTTTATTTTATTGAAAAATCAATAAATCAAAGAAATCTTCTCTTGTTATTTTTATTTTATTGAAAAATCAATAAATTAAAGAAAGCTTCTCTTTTCAAAAGGCGTGTCAATTTTAGAATGAACTACGTGTAGGGGTTCTCACAATTTGATTGAAGTATCGTTTTAAAGTTACTATATATCAACTTTAGAAGGGATCTGTAAATACCCTATATATAAAAACCTCGTTTATACGTAAAAATATCAGCTCAGAGGTAAGAAAAATATATGACGGCCTTAGAGAATTGTTATTTTAAAATTTAATATATCTTTCGTTTAAGCAGATAAATTTCATCAAAACATTTCAACAAAACATCGACACGGAATTTTTGTCGATGCTTTTATAAAAGTGGCAGTATTTTTACATTCAAAAAGGTGGCAGCATTGGTACCGCACTCAATACATGTTGCTGTCTTTTTTTTTCCTTTTTTGTGGACCTTCCCACCGGGAAAAAAGAATCAATTCTCTTCTCCAATATAGATTCTAGAATTGATTATTTTTAACACCCCATCGGGAAAAAGATGCAATTTTATATAAAAAAAGAATCAATTCTCTTCTCCAGTATAGATTCTAGAATTGATTATTTTTAACATGCTGATGTCCTACAAAGAATAGTATATTCTTTTCTCGCTTCAAGTGAAATCGCAACAGAATCGTTTTTTTCACTATTTAAATAGATTCTTTTCATACATATATATATGTAGTCATGGTTGAATAAATTAGGTTGTCTCGTGGCTGATCGTACTCTCTTCCCAGTACACATAATTGTCAAAATCAATGAAAAGCTACAACAACAACATTATCGGCTTTGCATGTTATTAATTTACGCATTCAGATTTTGTATGAGTTGTCAACTTCGATTCGACATTTATTGGAACTCGCTCTCACCCATGCGACAACCTTATTTATTAAACCATGTATGTAATACTTCAATATTGGCAGCAAACTAAATTTTTAATGAGTTTCAACTACGTAATCAAAGAGAGATAGCCTACATAAGATTTTGTTGTTTGTATTAGTTTATTTGAATATACTACTACTATACGTCAACGGGGCGGTTGTTAAGAAAAATGTCTACCCAAACATAAAACAAAACAAAGCATACATATTTGTTTTGCATAAATCATAGGTACGCACCATTATAAAACAATTATAAGACCAACGCGTGAAATATGATAAAAATTTAAAAAGAAAAATTCAAGGAAACAAAATTTAAACCATAAAAATTGAAACAACAGAAATTTTAAATGAAATTTTTGACAATGAAAGCACCGCTCCTGAGTTTTTTTGTTATAAAATTAAATTTCGAGTACATAAAAAAAAACCAAAAATAAATAAATAACTGGTCATTTTAGCCATTGAAAGGACTTTGACCTAGCTTCTTATGATCAATTGTGTTGTGCGTGTTATTAAGTTTGTACACAATTGACCGAGAACTGGACCTACAGGTTTAACGCCGACTCCGAACGGCGATGAACGGAATGTTCTTATTCTCAATTAGCTTTACATGGCATTTTGATTACTCTCTGAGGTTTGCCGTTGTCTGCAGAGAGGTGCCGGCCATACAGAAAAATCATTTTAATTCAAATAATTTTTTGTCGCTGCTGGAATTAGAACCCGGGTCTCCAGGTTCGTTGACATAGAGGCCACGGACTTTTAACCAACTACGCCACGGACGCCACAATTTCGGGTACATCACAGTACAGTATACTGCCAATATAGAAGTATTACACATATGATTATTTTAAATAAAAAGTATTCATTTTCGTAAATGAGAAAACAAATCAAAACAGACTGTTGCTTTTCTCACTTATGCCAAAATTTGTTTGTTTGATATATTCGTTGATATATTGGTTGATATAAACTTTTGATTGATATATTCCAATTCATATGTTTTGCTTTAATTTATATATTCTTTGGAATACGTTCTAAAATATAAGCAAAAGAATCTATTCCATTTACGATTTTTTTTTTTAATCAATTCTCATTTTCCCGCTGGGTTGTTGACTTTTATATATGATGCTCAAAAAGAGTTTGAAAATAGAGCTTTTGCCCCATAGCGATTTTGACATATTTTCTATCTCATATATTCGTCAACATTATAGTGCTGATATATTGTTATATGAGCGAGAAAATATATAGAGGAAATTAAATTTCAAAATAAAAAAACTCAGGAGCGGTGCTTCCATTGTCAATAATTTTTATTTGAAATTTTTGTTGTTTGCATTTTTTGATTAAAATTTTGTTTGTTTAAATTTAATCATATTTCAGGCGTTCTTATAATTGTTTTATAATGGTGCGTACCTGTGATTTAGGAAAAACAAATATGATTTGTTTTCTTATATGTTTGGGGCAAACGTTTTCATAACAACCGCCCCTGTGACAGTTTGACTTTTTATTTTTTGTTTAGTAATTTTCATATATTCAAATATACTAACACAAACAGCAACATCTTATGTTGTTATGGCTGTCTCTCTTCGATTTCAGAGTTGGAATACAGAAGTATTACATATACATATGTTCTACCTTATTAGCTTTGGGCACAACCTTTTTTTGAGATGCACAGAGCTTTAATGAGAAAATTTTTTCTCTCTGAGAATAAGAATAAAGAAATTGTATGGTTATTCTCTTTGAATTTTAATTAATTATTTAAACAATGGTTATTAAATTTATATATCCCATGTCCCAACTGGGCACCATAGCTATCCTAGAGAAAAAGAATTTTTGAAATAGCGCCTGCCATTCTCAAGCTTTTCGCAGCCGAACATACGTGAGTCTTCTTTTATATAATAGTATAGATATATATATATAAATATATATATATATATATAAATTACAGAAATTATTTTATATCATAGAGATCAGTTATTAATTTAATATACATTTAAATAACTTGTTAAAAAGCTTTCTACCTAAGCAATAGCGTAATTTTAGTGTAAACAAGGTTAAAGTATAAAATAATATCAAAAAATTAATTTATTAATTATGTACTAATAAAATACTAATTATAAAATAATTAGTTGTAGACGATTGTTTTATGTAGAACTATCGATATGTTTAAAAAACATAGCACTAATTGAGGCGTACAACAAAACTCAAAGCTCGTGGATACAAAAACCTATGAGTAGCTCTTAGTTCTGAGTTATTTGACAGCTAATTTCTGACATTTGATTCGATTATTTTCCTGGTTTGTTTTATACACGTGAGATATCAGAATATCTGCCAAATAAAATTAAGCTTATTCTTTTCTATGATTTAGATAAATGAAATTCCTGTAAAATTTCCACACTTAAGTTTAACGAAATTAATAATGACAGCGCAAGAAATGCAATTGGAGTATAGATTCGAAGAAAACATTTGTCAGCTGCAGCTGCGTCTCGAGCCACAAACGACGCAGGAGGAATCAACAAAAAATAGCTTGGAATCCGGTACTGGCAAGCGTGTTGAAAATATACGTAATTGTGATGTATTTGTGGAGGATTTTCACTTGCTGTTCTATGTCGATGTGCAGTTATTCAAGTACGTTTTGGGTGGGATTGAAGGTTTAAATTTGAATAATTGTTTACTCCCCATAGATTTCACTCACCACGCCAGCTCGATGTCAAGGATATGAAACAGTTGGTAATAAAATACAACAGCACACAGCGCAGCTATCACATAGAGCTACCCTGCATACCACAGTCTGCGGATGATTTGATAACAGAAAAGTTAAAACCCGAAAAAGGTGAACTGGACAAAAAGTCATCCAAATATGCGACTGAATTGGACAAGCTTAGTTTATGGAAACTAAAACGCATCACAGACAGCTGCCGGCTACAGCTAGACGATTGTGCGGAGCAGCTCCATTTTTGTGCCAACTATGACTACGGTTTTGCTGGCAAATTCAAGGGCAAAATATGCGGCGGCGAAGTGCGTGACATTGACCCACTTTATATTCTTACTAAATTGTTTATTGTTTTAACACTTGCAGAGCGATTTGACGCAAATAATGCGCATTCCTGAACCTCATCTCTGCAGTCCGCTACAACGTTCCATAGATCGTGAAATAGATGAGTTGAAAAACTTTTCGCGTGAACAGTATAAGTTGAATTTTATCGAGCTGCAGGTGCCCGAAGGACATGATAATCCCATGAAGTTTTGCATCAATTTTAATGGTATCGAAAAAACCCTAACCTCAATTAATTCAAATCTTAAGAAATTTTTCTTAAGGTACGACTTTGACCCAGGACGAGCAAAGCCTGCTGCATAATCTCACCTGTAAAGCGTCAGACCTGCATATGCCAGACAGTTACAGTGAAACTGAAGTCGATTGTGGCCTGATAAATATACTCCTTGGTATTTGCTACGATGTACGGTAGGTTTTGCTGTAGCAACATTTCTTCAAAACAATAATAATCGCCTTTTCAACCTAAAGATCCACTTCGAATGAGCCCACCTGCGAAAGCGCCTGGACGCGCAGCATACTCTCGGCCACGCTAAGCTATTTCGAGCCTTTTGACTGCCTCAAGGATGTAGTTATCAGCTTTTTGCGTCGAACGCTCGTCTATCCACTCTATAGAAACTATGATCTTGGCTGTCGCTGCGTGCAAGACTGCATTGATGTACTGCAAAAAAGTCCCGACTGGATAGTGAAACAGTTACTTAGCACACATGAGCTCTTTCTAACCAGCGACTCTTCCCGCGAGGTGCTCAATCGTTACTTTATAGAGGACTACATACGTTATGTAAGCAATGGCATGCCTTGTACAGTATCCCATCTGCAGATGCTAGCGCGTAATCTTAAGAATGTCTTGCTGGATGTTAACAAGAAGCATTTACAACTCGATTTGTTTGATATCGAAAAGGAGCTACTCA
This sequence comes from Pherbina coryleti, assembly GCA_943735915.1. Taxonomy (NCBI): domain Eukaryota; kingdom Metazoa; phylum Arthropoda; class Insecta; order Diptera; family Sciomyzidae; genus Pherbina; species Pherbina coryleti. The sequence continues at coordinate 154,005,146 of OX030949.1, read as the reverse complement.
AGGAATTGGTCGAGGATATTCATTTAAATGAAACCGCTAGCGATGAGTCATCCGAAGAAGATGACAGCGATGAAGATGATGATGGCGAAGGTGTTGATGTCGATGATGGCACTGAGAGCGATGAAAATGAGCGTGAAACATCATCGGCTAGTGATACTGAAGAAAATAGCGTCATTGAGCAACATGTCGGTTCATTAAAAATCGAAATGGTTGTGATGGTTTAATTACCAGAGATAACGCTTTTATGCGTTACTTCTATTCAGCTTAATGGTTGTTTTTTGTTTTTAGTGGAAAATTTATATTTTTTTTTATACCAAATATGCGGTGATTTTAAATTATTGATTATATTCAAATATATGTTTACATAAATCACTTTAAACGATTGCAGACTGAAAAAAACGTAAATGTTTTTAATTTTTAACAAGAAAACCAAAATAACATGGATTATGTGTCAGGCTAATGCGGGTGAAGCGTGGACGTGGATTTTTTGTAATGGATACCAAAAGGGGTTTCAAACAATGCTTTCGTTTGATGGAAAAGATCGTCTTACCTGTGGCTCTGAGACGTAGTCCAAAAGTTTTATACTGCTGGCGTAAGCTGATGATATCGATATTGGTCGTACCCGTTACAGTATACGCAGTGTAAACAAGAACGCTGAGCAGTTTCTATAAAAAGACTGGTGTCCTTCGAGAGAAGATCTTTCGTAAGATATTCGATCCAATCGGCGTCAATAGGGAGTGCTAAATACAATGGAATAACCAGCTGCATGAGCTATACACCGACATCAGCATAGCCAAGCGTATCAAAAGTGTGAATGGTAGATGACGCTCCCGCTGAAAAATTATTCGATTCCGTACCCGGCGACTATCAATACAGTAGAGGTTGTCCGCATCTACGTTGGAAGGATCAAGTTAATCTAACAACGCTTGGTGTTTCTTACTGGCGCTAGTAAACGCACAATAAAAGAGTTTGGCGCAAATTCTTTGACGAACCAAAACAAAAAAGATTACGCGGTTGTAAACGAAATCCTTAAAGGCGCCAGGATGATTTTCGTGGCCGAAAAAACAGATTTTTACGATTGATTTTTTTCTCAGTTCTGAGTGGATATAATTATTAAAGAGCTATATTTGGAGAGAACGTAAGTTTTTTTATATTAAAAAAATATTCATTATTTTTCCCATGGTGGCGGTAGATCGGATACGCTTAAAAAAAAATTTGTTCATCTGCAAGTATTTATCATATTGAAGATTTTTTTTTTTAAATTAAAGATTAAATTTGACTAAGATGGTTGCATTACTTTTTTTGAATTATGTTAATCATCGACTTGAAAAAAGTAGTTTTGAGAAAAACGCGCTTAAAGTTTTAAAAGCAATCATCTATCGAATCATCTATTCCAGGGCCATATTGGGCATGCTCTGAAGGATTCTTATGCTATCATATAAAAAAACAAAAATCGAAAAACATTTTTTTTCAAGTTGCAACACATCCTGCCCCTTAAGGGAATGTATATGTCCCACCTTTTATATTGCCCAATATGTCCCACCAGCCCCATTATCCCATGTAGTTTGTAGTATGGGTCAATTTTATTTTATGTTAGAACTGAGATGTTAGAGACAATTTCCCGATTTCCCGACTTACGGTTCATAAAAATTGTACTTGAAGGTTTTCGGAGTCAACGATCAAAAAGTCGTTATCAGAATTTAAAATTTCCAAAATGACGCTTGCAAATATGAAAATTTATGTAAAATTAAGAAATGGCTTAAAATTAATTCTTGTAGGGGGTTCGGGGCTGCTTATTACGAATTTTGTATCAAAACTCTGAGAGTTGAAATTATAGAAGTATGTACTTGTAAAATGAGTACTTCTATAAGAAAAGGACTAGAAAAAAAATTAAAAAAAATTAAATAAAAAATATATAAATTAAAATAAGTAAAATAAATGGGGAAAAAAAAAAATTATATAAAGGGTGGTTACATTTTTAAGGGCCGATGTTGATTTTGAATAAAACACAAATTATTTAGGAAATTATTGTCATTTCTTTTTATTATGATATAATATTGGTATGTTTCAATTATGTATGGAACAAAATATCGGCCAAATGGCCGGCGCGACCTCGGCGGCATACCTCCATCCGATGGTCCAAATTTTCGTTGACGCTGAGATATAAGTGAGGTTCTATGCCGTTAATGTTTCGAATTATCTCATCCTTTAGCTCTTGAATTGTTGCTGGCTTATCGACGTACACCTTTTCTTTCAAATAACCCCAAAGAAAGAAGTCCAACGGTGTTAAATCACATGATCTTGGCGATGTCAATCGCCACCACATGAGATAACACGGCCATTGAATTTGTCGAGCAAAAGAGCCATTGTTTCGTTAGCTGTGTGGCAAGTGGCACCGTCCTGTTGAAACCATATATCGTCCACATCCATATCTTCCAATTCGGGCCATAAAAAGTTCGTTATCACGATAGCAAACACCATTCACAGTAACTGCCTGACTGGCCTCATTTTGGAAAAAATACGGCCCGATGATGCCGCCAGCCCATAAACCGCACCAAACAGTCAGTCTTTGTGGGTGCATTGGTTTTTCGACAATCACTCTTAGATTATCACTCGCCCAAATGCGGCAATTCTGCTTATTGACGAATCCACTGAGGTGAAAATGTGCCTCATCACATGCACGATATGCATTCTGATTTGTAAGCCCATTTTCATAATAAGCCTGATCTTATATATTAATACGCAAACATCAAATGTTGTCGTACACCTTTTCAATATTTATTTTAGAATAAGGACAATGAAACGTATATCATTCGAAAGGTACTGCACCATAGATATGCCGAATTATGTTAGATTTTAAATTGATGACCTTTGACCCGAAATATTAACGTTGAAAGTTTATATCAATTTTAGTTAGGGATCTCAGAACTGGGAATAGGTAGAATGAAGAATGTGGTATCAGATGAAAGGTCTGGCTACACAATATGATTGAATATAAGATTGGTGACCTTTGACCTCAAATATGAGCGGAAAAATAGCATTTATTAAATAAAAGCTAAACTGTAAGAGATGGAAAAACATGATATAAGAGAGAAATTTAGACATTCATAAGATGTGCAAAAAATACTTTCATTTTTTTCACCATCGTTTACGGTTACCCTACAATAAGCACTTTTCATTTAACAAGTGTCAATATATATTGTGATGGTGAAATTGCTTACAAATAGTAAATTTTGAAAAATTTCCGTTATTTTGACATCAAAATTATTGTGATATCTCGAAAACTATAGATGTTTTCAGTACAACGTTTTTTGTATGAAAATTCGTTGGTTGAGAAAAATAACGGTATACGAAAACTTTTTTGCAAATATTTTCCACGAATAGTATGTTAAAAAAATTTCCCGTTATTATGACATCAAAAGTATTGCGATATTTCGAAACCTGTAGATTTTTTCCATGCAATGCATTTCTTAAAGCAATGTCATTGCCTCAGAATGAAAAAAAAACAATTGATATTTCAAATTTTGATTTTGCAAGCAAATATCTCAGCCATTTTTCAACCGATTTTCCTTACAATTTCTTTGTATGAAAGTTTTATTAAATGACTTTGGAGAAATAAGAAAAAATTAACCGTTATCTTACCAATTCAATTTCTTATGTTGTTTTCAAAAAAACTCTAAAATATTCGATTTTTGCTCGAAAATTAGACCAGACATTCTCTTTTTGTATTTTTTTTTTTTTTTCTATTTTCTTCTCACACACTCTTTCATATAACATATCATTTATTTGCAAAAATTGCTTCATTTTGACACATACATAATTCAATTAAGTGTTTTCTATCATCGAAAATCATGAGCTACCCCCTATGATTTTTTTGATGAAAATTACATTTTTCAAAATGTTGTTTTTGTATTTTTACAAAGTTGTACAGCTTAAAAAATAATTTCTGTGAAAAAATTTTTCAAATATTTTAAACCACTCTCAAGTTGTATACACAAATCTATGCTTTAAGCCATTTCCTTATCTGCGACGTTGCCTAGAATTATTACTTGGCGTGTATATGAGGCACAACAAATATGATAAAACAAAAATTATACTGTTAGAAAAAATTTAATTTTACACAATAAAAAATGAATCATAATTTCTCTAAAAGGAACCCCTTAATAAAAGTAACCAGAATGCACTTTTCCAAAATTGAAATAACGACAAGTATTAGGACAAGGATTATAATAAGGATTAGAAAAAGGATAAGAACAAAGATTTGGACAAAGATTAGGACCAGAAATAAGATAAGGAGTATGACACAGATTAGAGTATAGAATTGGACATGTATTAGGACAAGAGTTCTGCCAAGAATTGGGAAGATGACTTCGACAAGGAAGATTGAGACATAACTAAAACAATATTTGGGGCAAGATTGGGTAAAGTATAATGACAAGAAATAGAAAAAAGATAAGACCAACAAGTACAAAGATTTAGAAAGGAAGTGGGACAAGGATTAGGAAAGGATTTGAACAAGAATAAGCTTTGGACATAGATTAAAACAAGAATTTGGACCGGAAGTAGGTCAATTATTAGAACACATATAAGAATAAGAATAGAAATAAAGACAAGTTTGGAACGGATGCAAGGATAGGGACAAGAATAAAGATACACTGTCACGTCAAAATCTACTGATGCGTCCACGATAAAGCCATCTTATTTTCAACTTTGCCAAGCGTTTTTCAATAAAAAAAAAACAAGAGAAAAATCGATATTGGTATGGTTGAATTTCGACCACAGGCAATACTAGTAACTTTAATACGTTGCTCGATTTTGTATCTTTACATTGTTCAAATTGAGTTAGTCTGAAATTGAGAAATGTCAAATGAAATGCAGAAAAAACTTGACGTTTAGGTGTGGTTCACATTCAACATCGGCTCTTAAAATTTAACCACCCTTTATACACAAAAAAAAAAAAATTATTTTGAGTGATGGAAATCTTGGACCTATACAATTTTTTTTCTGTTTAGTGGAAAAAATGATTTATTTGAAAAAAAAACTTTATTTGGAACTTTACAATTTTTTCTGTTAAGTGGAAAAATTATATCCGTCAAGTGGCTGCCGGCAGTGTTGATACGCATTTACCCGTTTTATCGCATTTTCCATGATTTCCCGCAAGATTTCTGGTGATAACAGTTCGCATTCCTGTCGAATATTCTCCTTAAAGTCTGCGATTGCCTGAAAACCCAAAAAAGTAGCCTCAAAGTAAGAAATCTGGGATGGTTAAATCGGGTTATTTTACTGCCCATGCCAAATCGCCAAAACGAAAGATTACGCGACCAGGAAATGCTTCCTTTACAATATCCATTAATTATTCCACGCTCTTGCGGAGCAAAGCGCTCCATTGCTTGTCTATTTGTGTTCTGCAACTTGACTTACGACGCCATTTGCAAAACTTATATATACCTTGTGTTTATATATATATTATATTAAATAATAGTCACATTAGATTCGCCATTTTGGATTTTGTAAATCTAGCAACAGAATCGTAATCAGCGGACTCGAAATCCTCCCCGAAATTGCGTGGCAGGCAAAAATTTAAAAATATAGAAATTATAAAAATTAGTAAAAAAATAAATAAAAACATAAATATTGTTAGGTTGGATCCACTATTCTAAATTTTATAAATTATCAATAAAATCTATAAATATCATAATCAGAGACCTTAACAGCCTCCGGATAAACGGCCCAAATTGATCACCATATTGGATCCTTCGCCATTCGGAGTTACGTAGTTCTGATGCCAAAATCGTAGGGGTTACGAAATATGTGCGTTATGTATACATTTCGTATTTCGGATAGTGTAGTCCTGGCATTTGGCAATCAAATGCTGATATTTCAAAACAATTTTTTTTCAGCGATTAGGCCCATTTCGCCCTAGGTAGATATACGAAGAAGCAAAACAGCCGTATATAGGGCCTCTGAAAATCATCAAGCAATTGTCGAAACGCAAAAAGTAACTTTCTGTTGTTCATTATGGTCTGGTTGTGCCATTGGTTCGTATTTTTTGAAAACGATCATGTAGCAACCTTTACAATTCTGAGCGCTATGACAGCATATTAACCGATTTTGTTTTTTTTTTTTTTTGTCAAAAATTAAAGATGTGGATCTTGACGATATGTGGTTTCAACAAGATGGGGATCAATAAGGGCTTTATTGCGACAGAAATTTTCAGTACAACTTATTTCGAAATTTGATGATGTCTCCGTGGAGGACATTTGAATGATACTGTCCGATTCAATGGCAAAGTCCAAATATTATAATGAAATAAAAATTATATCGAAATCTGGATTTTTAGAGTCTTTTTTAAACTTTACTTTACCAAAGGGGAAAATGGATAACCCGTTAGTTAAGCTACTAAGGTATCATCTCCACAAACTTTCTGACCACCAACTGCAACTTTTAGCAAACTTTGTTTTTTCTTTATTAGAAATAAAGAGAGGTAAAAGCTCAGGGTATTAAGGTGACAGTCTCAAGTCAATAGGTGCAAGTCAGAGATTTAACAGAGAACTTTCTCATTATTTTTCATTTAACACAATAGAAACAATTATTGTTTGGTTTATTTTTTTTATTTATTTTATTTATTTGGTAATAAATATTTTACGCATTTATTACATACAGACAATATATATTTTATTTACTCACAATGCTTTTTTTCGTATTTACTTTCAAAGCCTTAATAAGATTATTCTTGCATTAAATAACCTCAAATACAAACTTGTTGATTACATATTTTATACATAATGTAAGTGTCACTACATAGTTTACAAATTTATATAAACAGAACTCTTAAATAAATTAAACTTTGTCGCCATTTTGAACGGAAGTAAAAATTAATCAGTTAATTAGAGTTGAAATTTAAATTTACAAAGTTGCTGCATTCAAAGTGAGTGTGTGTGTGTGTGGGTTAAGCCGGCAGTTCAAGAACTTAACAATTACAAATATGTCAGAGAAATGGAAAATATTTTGCCGGCAAAACTTAAAGTCGTAACGTTTTTGCTGACTTAACTATTTACAACAAATTATTTAAGAAAAATAAAAAAAAATCGCTGACTTAAGACTAAAATTTTGCTTTTCTTTATAATAATTTATCTTTAAGAGAAAATGGCTTTTAATTATAAATTGTATCTAACAAATACAAACTTTTCTGTTGGCCAATTGAAATTGTTTTCTTATTCGTTTTCGCTTTCTGTTTTTTTTTTCTTCTTTTTTTTCTTTTAAGCTGGCACTTTACTTAAAACTTTTTAAGGGATTTTTCATATTTAAATTATTAAAAAATTAACTCTCATTGGTTTAACCAATTGAAAAGTAATAAAAAAAATTAAATAAAAAAAAATAAAAATATATTAAAAAGTGCATTTTTGAAATAAAAATATAATATTTACAAAATAAAAAGAAAAAAATCATAATGTTCAAAGATCCTAAAGCCTATTAAAACTAGGAGTTAGCTTGAGTTCTTAATGTTCGCATCAATGCCATTTTGTGTGCGTGGCAGACCTTGGTTGACCTTCTGAGTGTTTGTTAAGATTTAGAACGGCTACAGATCTGAAATGAGAGCAAGTTGGCATATTTAGGATTGTGCATGATTTTGCTGTATATATCGTCGATGCAAAAGTAAACTAATAAATATGTAAATAAATTCTTTTTAAGAGTCCGACAAAACACTTCGTCACTCTCAAAGAAATCAAATTTAATAAGAAGAGATGGCATTTTGACAAATTTTAATTTAAGAGTAAGGTATGTTATACGAGGGCTGCCTTTTAAGTCTTGCGCCTTGGCAATACTAAGCATTGCTAGATGAATTTTGACAGTTCTATTCGAAAATTTGACTTTTTTTGGCATAAACGTACTTACTACGTCTTTGGTGTACATTTGTGCGCTTCTTGTGCTGTTTGTAGTGATTTGAAAATTGTACTTCGGCAAAAAAACAAAAAAAAAAAGAATTAACAAAAAAATTTAAAATATAAAGAATTTTGCATATTGGTTAGTTCACTTTTGTATTGACGATATAAAAAAAATAATAAAAGCAATTAAAAAATATAACAATTATCCGTTTACACTTTGAGAAAAAAAAAAAAATTATATGAATTTTTTTTTTTTTTTTAGTAAAATATTCGCCACCTCACTTACTCATAGTCTCTTGTTGTATTTCCACCTTATACGAGGGATTGTCATAGGCTGCATCGCTCTTTCGGGGCGGCGTTATTGTGGCTGTTTGATGCACACGCCTTCTGGTAAGAATTAAGAGCAATACAAGCGTCGACATTATGGCCAAGGCAGCGACCACAGATACCACTACGAGGGGACCATAATAATCGCCAGCGGCTTGATCACCAACACCGGCTGTCAGCAACTTGCCTAAAGTAAAAAAAAAAGTTATAATATTTATCACCAATAAGACCAATAAAGTGATCATAAACAAAATACTAAATCAGAAAAAAACTTAAAAATATTTACAAATTTAACGTTGCACTTGAATACATAATCATAAATAAATCGATTTTTTTATCGATCAATCCAATCGATTGTTTTAATCATCCTATGAATTTTCGATTGTATTATTTTTTAAAATTTAATAGGTTTCGTGGGTTATTTGTTCAAATTTGTTTTATTTTACGATAAACTTGTTTTTATCGATACTTCAAATTTTATGATAATAATATATTAATAAATTTTTTTCCAAAAAGATTGGTTGTTATTATATACATTTTGCCAAAATTATAAATTGAAATACATGTTTACAATCGATTAAAATTGTAATCGATTTTTTTTATAAATTTCTCATATATTTTATACTTAATTTTTATAGAATATTTGAAAAGAAAGAGTTTTCATATCGATATTTCTTTCAATAAAGATTAAAAAATTTTTTTAACTCGTTAAATGATTTGTTTTAATCGATAGTTTTTCGATTTTTTTCGATTTGTTTAATAATCTGTCTCAATTATGTATATTGGATAGAAAATCGATTTGGGCAATAAATGAATTTTTTATTTTGATGAATAATTATTAATTTATCGAAAATATGGTTTTTATTTTTTCAAGGGAATTATTTTAAAGATTAGCTTAGTTAAATTTCAATCAAGCTTTTAGATCACATTTTATCGATCACATAATATTTTTATCGATAACATTATAATTAATTGCCTATTCAAACTATTATCAAAAAGTTACCTAAATAAATTAATTAATAAATTTTTCACTGTACTTTTAAGTGATCCCTTAATTAAATCAATTTTTCGATTAAGCCTTTAAGAAAATTTCCAAATCTTTAACCAAGATTTCACATTTTATCGATAAAAATATTTAATCTCAATATTTATTTGATTGTTTTGTTTTTTAATTATTCTTCAACGTATTAATCAATTTAGTTTTGGACCGAATTATTTTAGATAATTCTCGAAGTTAAGATAATTTTTCGATTAAACTTTTAAAAGATTTCCAAATTTTTATCGATGATATTATTCGATTATATTATCTATTATATTATTATAACTATTCAATTAAATTATTTAATGTCAATGTTTTGTTTGATATAATATATATATTATTTGAATTTTTAAATGATTTGGTAAATGTTATTCTCATATTACTAATCAATAAATATTGTTAAATTTTTAATCGATTATATCTTTTGTTATCGACAAAATTTAATTGACTGCTAGTTTTGTTTAATCAAAGTAATTTTCAATGATTTTTATCGACAAAATCAATTTTTTCAAGAACAAATAAGATTTTATTTTTTATCGATATTTTGATTCATGTCATATCTATTTCGTTAATTTAATTTTATCATAAATTTCGATTTCAAATCATATTAGTAATAAATATAATTAGAATAAAGTTATTTCATACTGTCATTGTGGCTGATTTATTTTAACTTCATTAAGACTTTTAAATATTTTATCATTTTTCATTAATTAAACTTGTTTTCATAGATAATTTTTTTTCAGTTGTTTATTAATATCACTTACTTTTTCTGAATTTTAATTTTAATCTTTCATTTATCCAGGAGTTTTTGAATTCATAACTTTTATCGATTCTTTTGATTAGTTTAATGGATTTTTCGAAAAACTTTTTCCAACTTTTTTTTATTAAAAGAATTAACTAGATTTTTATTGATTAAAATAATTTTTTTCGATTTATCTCATAATGACATTCTTTTTTGAAAATTTTTTTTTCGAATTTCTTGATGTTTTCTTCCAGCTTCATTTGTACCGACTTTATTTTGATTACTTTTTGATGAAGTATTGATTACATTAATTATTGCAGACAAAATATTTTAAATGATTTTATAAGTTTGTTCTTTTATCGATAATTTTTTTTAAATATCGAAAATTTTTATGGATACTTTTGTATGCTAACGATGAAATTATGTTATCACAATTTTTAATTGAATTTTTATATTATTTCTCAATACGTTTTTATTAACCGCTAATCGATATATTTAAAGCAATCTTTACCGATAAAATGATTCGTTTTGTGACAAAAAATCTTTGTTTTTATATCGATTTTTCAAATAGTTTCAGAATAAATAAGTTTGATGGATTATTTGGAATAGTTTAATGGATTAATCGATATATTTGTTTTAAAAAATTGTTAGTTGTATAAAGTGTTTTTAATTCTTATCGGTAAATCATCGAAGTTTTTTATGAAATTATTTTCTGAAATATCGATTATATGAAGTGTTTTCGATAAAATTATTCTTAATGATTTCTTAAACTTGATTAAGTAATGAAAAAACTACAAAAATGTTTATCGATGAATTTATGTACTATCGGATTTTATTTGCTATCGATAAAATTATTTTAGCTTAATATTTTATCATTTTTTGGGATAATTTCACAACTTGATATCATTATTACATTAATCAATAAATATAAAAGAATTTTCATCGATTTAATTGTATGTTTTGTGACAAAATATACACCATTAATGAAATCGATAGTTTTTAAGAGGTTTTAGTTAATTATGACTTTAATCGTTTGTATAATTTATGATGAAAACTAAACTTTCAAACTTTTTATTTTATTTGTTATCAATTTTTTTTATCTCTGAAGCTAAAATTTTTATCGGTTTTCTATAGTTTTAATTGAAGTTCTAAAATTAATTTGTTTTTTTTTTTAATTTATTGATCCCTGATTATAATTTTTATTTTTTTCCCTGTAATTTTGATCGATTTTTTATAGTTTTAATTTAAGTTCTTAAATTAATTTGTTTTTTTTTTTTAATTTATTGATCCCTGATTATAATACTAGTCTTCCAATATTTTATTGTCATTGATTCTCCTTGAAACTTTTCGATAAAGTTTCACAATATTTCTATGAAATTTTATTTTAGACTTCGATTAATTCAAGTTGATTTTTAAGAAATAATTTTAATTGATTTCTACTCATTTCAATGAGTTTCCAATTGAATATCTATTAGCAATTTGGTTTTAACATTTTTTAATTTAAAGATCGATAAATATTTATCAATTACGTTGCGTTAATGAAAAAGTACTAATTTTACAACAAAAATTTGGATTTAGTAAATTTATTTTCATTAACATTTATTATTTTTGGACAATTTTGGTTTGGTTTATTTAGTAGTATTTTTGTCAAATTTTGTTTTTTTTCATTTTATTTTCATTCAATTTGTAAAGAAGATTTACTGGTTTTCTGTTATTTTTTATTGTAATTTTTTTAATAAATGATGAATTTCGAATAAATAAAATTTTATTCTTGTCGATTAAATGATTTTTATGGAATATATCGATTTGTATTAATGCATATATAATTATCTCTACAACAAATTGTTAATGAAGATAATATAATGTTATCGATATATTATCGATTAAATTATGTCTTGAACCGATAAAGTTATGTAACCGATTATTTAGTTTGATTGAAATAAATTTTTTCATATTAATTCCAATAATTTTTTTATGTAGTTCTTGTGCTTTAAATCCATAAATCGATTTTATCTCAATAAAATTATGCATTATTGCAATCGATGAAAAAATTGAAATTTTAAATGATTTCTCGTGATTTATTTTTTATAAACATTTTATAACTTAAATCATAATTTAGTTAAATTTAAAACTAGTCCAGGTTAAGATATCGATGTGACTATTTTTTATCGATTTGAAAGTTTTGCTCCGATTAGAATATAGCATTAATTTTTTGAATTATTTATATTCAAATTTCTCAATAGATTCAAATTAAAATCGATCACATAAAAGACGATTATTTTTATTTTTAATTTTGTATAACGATCATATTTTTTATCGATAATTTTTTTTGATTCAAGGACAAGGAAATAAAAAATCGAAATAATCAATTAAGTTTTGAATGAGAAATGAATTAATCGATTTCGATAATTAATTCAACAAAGTATCGATAATCTAAATTTTTATCGATTATTTTGTTCTTATCGATAATTTCTTTAATTCAAAAACATGCTTTTCCAAATAAATCAAATTAATATTAGAAATTGAATCTTGATGCACTTTAAATCTAAAAACATGAAATTTGTACTTTGCAACTTATTAATCGATTATTTTATTAAGAGACTGTAAAGATTGAATGGCTTTCCAAGTTGAATTTTTTGAGTTTATATATATCATTTACTTTAATTTATTGATTTTATCGAAAGAATTTTGCTTTTCATGTATTCATTTCGATTTAAACTCATAGATTTTATATATGCTTCTCGATATATATCGCAAAAAATAAAAAAAAAAAAAAATTACAAACTTTTTAAAAAAATAACACTGATAAAGATGCTTCACTTCAAAATCAACACTAATTTACCGATATCCTTATAAAACTGTTGAATCCTTTGCAAGGCTGTTAAAAGTAATTGAAGTTTACTATAAATTCTACTAAAAGTTTAACTTGAGTCTTAAATTTATTTTTAATTTATAACTTATATGATTAACAAGGCATGATCAACTCACCAGTCTTGCCCGGCGTCGCTGGACCACCTGGTTTTGTGATAAAGTTCACCACGTTGCTCTTCTTAATGTTGCCATTTGTCATATACATCTCCAGCCAGAGACGATATTTGGTGCCCGGCTTCAGATCCATAATCAAGGTGCCAGTTGTGCTGTCCCGCTTGGCTACCTTAAATACGCTCGAGTCTTCTTTGCCTGCATCGCTCTGATAGATCGCCCGATAGATGTTCACATATTTATCTTCCGGATATGGCACACCATTCCAAGAAACCTCAACGCTCTGCGCCTTGACCTTGGTTACATTCACATTCACATCGAATGCATAGACATCGACCTTGGGTGCAGTGCGCACTTTTATCATGTGACCGGCACGCATATCAGCACCATGTCCGGGGAATGGTATATAGTAGAGTCCGATTTCGTAGCCGGTATCGGGCTGCAAATTTTCAATGGTGTAGCTAGTCAGTGTGCGATGCACGAGCGGTGTTGAAGAATAGATCATGCCGGTGAGTTCCTTGTAGCGCAGCTGTACACCATCCACATATTCCAGCTGATCATCGGCAAGTTTCTTCCAGGTCAATTGCAACCATGTGGAGTTCGTTTCGCTCACATTCAGTTCAGGATCTTCGACATTCTTGAAGATATCCTGGAAATCGGGACGATAGTCGGTCACAGGTGGCGGTGTTATTGTGCGATCAGCAGGTGTCTTAACCGTGTAAATAGTGCTAGTTGGTTGCGAGTTCAAATCGCGCAATATGAGTGTTATTTTCACTTTATACAAAGCATTGGCCTCTAGACCGGGCAAGTCGAATTCCATCTGGGAGGTGGCAATTAGATCCTCGGGTGGTGCAAAGATCTGTTGCTCCCACGTCGAGGTATCATTGCCGGGACCACTGGTATAGCGTAGCTCAACGCGGCCGTGCAGATTAACATAGACCATCGGTACGGTGAAGACAATGCGCACTGTGTGGGCATCGATGGCTTCTAGTGTGAGCACCTCAATATCGGGCTGAAGATTTGCGAAAGCAACTAAAAAAACAAAACAAAAATGATTTTATAAATTATTTATAGTAATTAGGGAACAAACTTAAGTTTCGTGAATATGCAAATATTTGATTGTAATTAAGATAAATTTAAATAAATACTTCGAGCTCAGTTCAATATGATATTGAAAAACATTTTGAAAATCCAATATAAAAAAGCAGTTTTCAAAAACTTTATTTAAAAAAAAATAAAATGCTGTACAGTCAGCTATGCTAGTTAAAAATAATACGTAGTAGGCAATATTAACTGAAGGTTAAATTTTGTATTTAAAGAAAGTATATGCTTGTAGCTCAAAATATTTTACATAAAATAGACTTTATCGTTTAAATTTAACTAGTATTTTTCCAGTCGTTAGAAAATTATTTGAAAATTAAGATAAAAAGAAAAAGAACTAAAAAATAAAATATTTTTTTATTGAATCTTAGAGAAATCACTCATGATGCCTTTTCAAATTTTGAAAATATATATTTTGATAAGTGATGATAGAGGGAATATGGGGTATTTTTAACATATCCTGTTTGTTAGTTTTTCTGTAGAATTAAAACTTTTCAAATAATAAATCATTTTATTAAATTAAATTAATATTGTATGATACACATTTTTAAAAGAAACGGGTCTGAATTTCACAAAATTACGTTACAGACTCGAGAAATAAGAGAGAAAACTCAGAGTAGTTAAACATTATTCCAAATAACAATTTTTTCGAGATCGAGATTTCGAGATCTAAAGAATGGTTTAGTGATATAACCTTTCTATAATCCTTCATATGGGAGGAAATGTTGTTAAAAAGGGGCTACACGATACAGCAGCTGGACCAAAGCTTATCGTACAACAGTTGGCAGTTTCAACCATTCGACCGTGCAATATTGCAACCAACTCGTCGCATGCTTGCATCTAAACAATACAATAATCGCACACAACCATCAAATAACAATCGATATTGATACAGCCGTTTTATCGTGTAGAAGCCCCTTAAGAGTGTTTGTCGGAATAATTAAGTGCAAGAACACTCTCTGAATCTATTTATAGCAGGTTTATAGACAATTAAATCAATTTATCTATAATCATACTAGAAGAGATTATCCATTTCGAGTTTTGGAAAGTGCAGCTCTGACATTTGCCATCTGTCAAATGCTTATGTAATCTAAACTGGCTTTTTATATAGTTAAAGGTTGGACATTTTTAAAGAACGAAGAAATATGGAAGCGGAGTTGTTCCTTATAAATGAAGAACTTATCATATTTGTGTTGATTCGCATTTGGCTGTTGCGAAAAAGTGGACCGCAAATTTTTTCATAATATATTAACTGCCATATATTTATATAAATGTCTTACTGGTATCGGCAGGGAGCCAGGAAAGTCAAAAGTATCAATCAGGAAAATTTCTATTATTCAAAACCAATATGTTCTTACTCCTACAATAAATCACTATATATTTCCCAAGTACTGTTTACTATCATAAAAAAAGAAATGAGTTTAGCTTGGAGTACTATAGTTATTAATAGTAACAATTACAATTTTCCATTTCGTAAACTCGTAAAATTCCAAGCTCATGTTAACGGAATGCACCTTTAGACATCTGATTCATTTGCTAGCACTTTAGTAACACTATATTCAGTGTTCAAACTACGAGCTGTCGAAACTATGAGGCAACAAAAAGGGATACATGAAGTGATTGAAAATAGAAGTAGTTTCTGTCAGCATCTATTAAAAAGCAAAAGTCAGCAAAATAGCACAAATACATACTGCGAATAATATGTATTCATACTAAGTAAATAAGTAGAATTAAGAACTATATATAAATCAATTAATTTTATAAATAAACAAATATCTTTACGACGCATACGGAAAATGCGCCCTACAAACCTTCACCTTCAAAAACTGAATGCGCCCTTGATATGGTGCTTGAGTTTTGACAGTTCTAGTCTGGAAAATGGCGCTCAATCGGAAAGAAATTATTTGTGGGCTATGCAAGGCTTAAATTAAAATGAATTTGGATTTCAATATTCTTAATCAAGCAAATTCAAGCGATGACATTCATTGTCTACTATGAATTATTAATTTACTAAACGACGATATGCATTGTTTACATTTTCGAGACTAGAAACGTTAAAAACACTTCCTGTCTCGGTCTAACAGGTACTTCATCACACGTACGCTGTCGTGAGGGAAACACCATTTTCTTATATTTTATTTCTATGGGCATTTTAAAATGTGGAACGTTTTACCACCGAACAACACGTTAAAATTGTTTAATTGATCATTAAAAAAATATGCTAATTTAAATGCTTTTCGATGATTTCGATGAATTTTTTTTAAAGACGAGACCCATTTTGCGCTAGGTGGATATGTAAATAAGCTAAATTGCCATATATGGGGCTCTGAAAATCAATTGATCAACCTCTTGAGCAATTAAAAACCAACATATATCAAGTCATGGCCGTGCTAATACCCGAGTTGTACACTCTGGACGAGAGTTACCTCAAAAAGATTGAGTCCCGCAAGAACTCCCATGGAGGGTATTTGAATTATATTGTATTTAACGTTTAATGACAATGTCCAAATATTATAACGAAATAAAAATGTTTAGTGTTTTTTTTTTTAATTTACTTTCTTACTTTTAAATGGATAACCCTTTACAATAATCATACAAAGCTTATATCTTTAAATGTGGTACTTTACTTCACTGCTATAAATTTCATAATTATTGCACCCTGCAGCACAACTTTCCTAACATGACCACTTGGAGTAAAACTTTTAAGAAAAAAATTTTTTTTGTGTCTTTCGTTATTTTTTTTTTTTATACATGTTTAAATTTTTCTGTATGAAATTTTTGAAGTGAAACTTCTTAGGCGGCGCTTCGAAATTTGAATGAGAATATTGAGGAGTGAAATTTCAAGGTCAATTTACTTCATTTCGTTACACGATAGAGAAGAAAGATATGTTGTACAGTAGATAGAATGAGAGAGATATACATTGTATAAAAGACTGAAAAAAATTTCTTTGTCAGCGCTGAGTATCGCACCTGCAATTTCAGTTTTATAAAGCCAACGTGCTATATGCTGGGCTAAGGTCTTCATATGTAAATGTTGTCTACATACCAATTAATCAAACTACTTTTGCTGTAGATGCCCAGCGGGAAAATAAACAGCTCTCCTAGCGGGAAAATATAACAGCCTTATTCATAAACACATTTTAGAGGCAGTGTAACTTTAAACAAGAAAACGCTATTCATAAACATTTTCGCAACCATGTTTTTTGTTTGTCTTTTCGTTTAATATCAAAGACATGCTCCATATGCGCCCTTTGCAGCATTTTTTTTATGTGGCGGCCATTGCAAATCCATTGCAATTCTTAATTTTTGTAGAGATTTTCTTTAGTTCAGACACAAACCTTACAAACATGAGCAGCGAATGAAAAAATGTTTATGAATAAAGCCCAAGAATGATAGAAAAATAGATTGCGCAGATAGTAAAAATAATTTTCTACGATCTGCGCATCTACGTTATGATAGACTTACGATATGGCTTTCTGTCAAGTCTTGTTAAAAATGTGAACAAATATGAAACAATGGCAAAAGATTCAAGAAACAAACTTGGTTTAGCGTGACGTCATGATCGTAAAAAATACTTTGTTCGTAGCTAGAAATGTCAAAATGAAAAGTAAACAACATAACGGACCTGCGCAATGCGTAATCTATTTTTCTATCATTCTTGAATAAAGCGTAGTATGCTGTAGAAACGAAAATTTCTTAGCATTTATTTCTACACCCGAACTATTAGTGTAGAGTCAAAAATGTTTGTATGGAGAAAAAAGTAACTACAGTACGACCTTGCTCAATGCAACTAATAGAAATTCGGGCAATTGACATAGTTAACGTTGAAGAAACGCAATTAAACTTCTAAACATAAAGCTTTATGTCTCTGAATCTTAGATATTGTGGGTTAATGCACTTTGTATCCTTAAATATTGTTTGAATAGATTTTTCATTAAAAATGTATTTTACAAGCAAAGAAGAACTGAAAGAATATAAGATAAAAGTTTATGCAAGTTTACGCAAATGCAAGTTGCGATAATTGTGCAATTCCATGACGCCAACTTGACACTGTGCGCAAGAAAAGTTGGAATAAGACTATATATTATTATAAGACTATGTATAACTATTTTATACATATCTTAGTTATATAATTTTATATCGAACTATTTACTATTAATAATAGTAAGTATAATGTGTGTGTGAAAGTTTTAGTTATCTTTCACATTTAAAGTTTTGAACAAAAAAGTATTTATAAGGCTTAATTTTTTTAAAGCAAAAATAATAACTAAAATTTGTCCCATAGTTTTTGAGTACAAAATAACCGGTAATTTTTGATTTTTAGTTTTTAAGGCAGAAGTAAAAATGAAAGTTAAGATCAAGTTTACAGTTGAGGTAGATTTATTGTTGTGACATTGTTCTGTGAAACTCCTTATTAATATGCCAAAAAAATTTTTTGAAAAACAAATTTATAAATGCACCTGAAGCTCCCATTGGCAAAAAATCGCTCATTGTAGTTATGTAAAATAAAAAAATCCCTTTTTAAGAAATTATTCTCTTAATATGTGGAATATGCAACACTTGATTTTCTCACGATCATACTCTCGCTCTCAAACTTTCAATAAAGCTACGCTCTGAGTTTTCTCCCTAGTGCAGCGATGGGTTCTATTCCAGATAGAACTCTACGCCACGTTACGTTGCGTAGCTTTACGATTGCATAATCGAGCCTTTACACTAAAATCGTTCTTATTCTAGAAAAGAAAGAGTGTATACAAAGCTTAACACTAATTTTATGCATAAAACGACGCTATTTACAAATTTATTTTTGATTTAAAATAGAATGTTGGCCTCATGAGTTAAGGCCAAGCATTGAACGTGATCCCTTGTAATTATCTTCAGTCGCTGCAATGTCCTGGTGTAATCTTTCAGCTTACTTATCGCTTACCGCTCTGAAGTTTCTGAGGCGAGCAAATGTATTTTTAGTGATATTTGAACTTTTTATTTTCTAAATGCTCTTAGCATATTTTCAATTATATCTTTGCAATTAGCTGCGCGATAATTTTCAAGGAAATGTGATGTCAAGTCAGCGCTATTGAGCATCATATTAATTTGAGGGCCAGTTGCAGTTCTTAGTGATTGACATGATAATTTCCTTATAAATACAATTTTTACCAAAACAAAAAATATTTTTCACTTTCAAAAAATCTCACAGAAAAAATACAGTTTCGTTATTATAGCAAATTTAGACGAAGAATTCCTTTTTATGCAGTTGAAGCTAAAAATTATATTTTTAAAATTTTGTTTTAAGTTTATTTAAAATTATATAAGTTTTTATTATTATGTAATAAATAAATTAATTGCTATATTTAATAGTTCATTGAAAATTTATGTTGCTGCCAATATAGAAGTATTACATGTCGTCGTTACAAATGTGAAGTTGCAAATCTGATAATCAGCAATTCGGCGTGGCCATCAATATTGTTCTTGTTACAATATCTAATATTTTTACATTACCTTATGCGTGTTGTTCATGATTTGGCACAGCATATAGTTCCACTTAAGCAATGGATACAATGGTAAAAGAAAAATTGTATTTTTTAGATTCGCAACTTCACATTTGTAACGATGATATATGTTATATTAGGTCCGTTTCCGTACTCGTTTCAAGTAAAGTTCGAGAAAAGTTCGAGTAATAGAGAGTAATTTGATTATCTGTCAAAATGAGAAAATTTGTCAAAAAGTACGGAAATGACTCCCAAATTTTTTGTGTTCTCTCTATTAGGTCGGGTAGTTCTGGGACTACTATTGTACAGAAACTCTAAATGGAGGGCATTATGGTTAGGTTATAATATATTTCAGAACACTCATCGACTTATCTTTGGTTTATAAAATTTCAATTCAGATATACCATACATTTTTGGTAGAAGCCCGATATAATATAGTTGTCATATGGCTTCGTGCATAACTTCAATAAGTTTTTAATTTAATTTTTAAAATAAGTCATGAAGATTGAAGAATAAAATATATGTAATAAAATAAAATCTATTTTTTATGGTTGTTTCTACAACAGATTTGAAGTTTTGAATGATTTTTTTTTTAAGAATTTATTAGTTTTAGCAGTATTCTGCTGTTAATGGATTAGGCGCAGTCAGAATTTAAAAAAAACTCGTTTTTTCTGCATTTTCTCTAAATATGATGTCTTGAAAATATTATCTGCAAATTTCAAGTAAATCCAGTAAATGTCTTTCGAGTTATTCTACAATTATTGAAGGGCTCTCTGACCATGAAGAGCAGGTAGTGTAAAACTTGAAATGATTTTTTCTTGAAACAATGTCTTCAAGGTCGGCGACCACTGTAATTAAAAAATCGCTCGGTGGATTTGAATGAAATTCATACAAATTTTTTAAAACATATAACACTAGTGCCTGATCGGAGAATTTTGTTTATTTTTTTTCAAAACTTCCTTTTTTTATAAACAATTTACTGTTGCTTTTTTTTAAAATTGGAGAGTAAATTGTCTGAGGCCGCCATATTGTTTTGTTTATTTTCAAAACAAAAAAAAAAAAAATCCGATCGGGCACTAGATTAACTATTAAAATACAATTATTTTATTCAAATTATGATCAACAGGTGAACTGTTGAGAGGGTATGATGGTCACCGCAAAAGCCTACTTGTAGAACAGGGGCCGATCTATATAGCGATAACTTTTTATAAATATAATAAATATTTTCTTTTTAAATTTAGGTGAAATCAACACGGAACATAACGTAATAATGTAATATTGTTACTTTTATAGAATAAATAAAATTAATAAAAAAAAAAATATATATAAATACTTGTTTTTTGTGTCTCTGACTACCTTTAACATCTTAAGTCTTTACAAACTATATAATGTGATGCTTTTAAAAAGAATTAAAATCTTTATACAACTTACTCTTTAAACTTAACCTGATCAAACAAAAATGAATAAAGGGTATTGCAATAATAAGTGTGGTACTTTGTTATCGATTAAAATCTGCATTATCGACCCTCATCTGCCATATTTTATGTCATTGTCATTGCGGCAGTATATGATTTTAGTTATGGATCGCTACACGAAAGAACAACGCATTGAAATCGTCGAATTTTGAATCTTAAATTCCAAATCGATGGTGCAAACGCTACGATCGATTCACCAAAAATTGGGTAGCAATCACCATATAAGTGAAACAACTGTGCGTAACATTGTGAATAAGTTTTATCAAACTGGGTTCGTGCTTGATGTTCCGAAGTCAACCAGAGTGCGGACATCACGCAGTGCTGAGGATATTGGCCGTAGGAGAAAGTGTCGTCGAGTCCCCCGACATGTATATTCGTCATCGTTCGCAACAATAAGCCATTTCCGCGACCTCCATGCGTCGAAAGTAACACCCATATAAAGTCCAATTGATGCAGCAGCTGGTGCCTCGTGTTCCTACACAACGCCGTACATTCGCTGATTGGGCTCTGCTGAAGATGATGATTTTTTGCAAAAAATATTCTTTTCGGACAAGGCTCATTTTCAACTCGGCGGCTATGTTAACATCCAAACCTGCCGTATCTGGGGCTCGGAAATCTACAAGTGATCGTGGAGAAGCCAATGCATTAACCGTGAGTCACTGCTTAGTGCGGTTTATAGGTCGAAGGCAACATCGAGCCGATTTTTTTTCTCAGATGACGACGGCAACACCGAAAATGTCAACTCTGAGCGGTACCACACTATGTTGGAGGACTATTTTGTGCCGGAGGTTGAAACTCTGGATGAAGGGCCTGACGATATGTGACTTTAACAGGACGGCGCTACACCACACACAACTCGCCTCAATTCGGACTTTTTGTGTAGCAAATTCAAGGACCGTGTTATTTCTCATCGCGATGATGTGAATTGGCCGCCCAGATCATGCGATTTGATGCCGTTAGACTTTTTTCTGTGAGGTTACACAAAGGATTAAGTCAATGTGAATGATACGAAAACGATTTCAGACTTGAAAAGCAATATAACATCGGTGATTCGGGCCATTACGGAGGACATACTGCAAAATGTCATCGGAAATATAACCGAAAGAGTGAGATATCTACAGAATAGTCACGGTGAACATATCAGCAAAATAATTTTTCCGAACGAAATAAAATATTTCGAAAAATTTCGAACCGTTTGCGTCTCATTCAAAATCGAAGTACCATACGTCTTAATAAAACACCCTTTATATTAAAATATGAAATGTTTAGACAACTTAAAGTTGGAGAGCCAGGCAAAGATTTTATAACAAAATATCGAAAATCATAATTGCAACTAATAGCTTTGCTATTTGTTTGTTAGCGAGATGGCTGTCACCTACGGGGTGGTGGGTTCAAATTCTACCCAGGCCATTTTCCAACGCCTTATATTTAATTTCCTTTAGTCTTTTTCGTAAAATAAAAATCTTATTAATATATGTTATTTTTATTTTTATTTTTTTTTTTGTTTTTTTTTTTTTTTTGCTAACCTAGCCCCCTTTGACGAATCCTAGATTTGCCACTGGTTTTGATCCCACTCCAAATTAAGTATAAATGGATTTCCAATTTTTATATGTTTTAATTAGGAAAAAAAAAGAAGTTAAAAAAGTAACCTACGAACTTTAGAGCACTTTTAAAGCCAACTTTCATCAAGTTATGACTAAAATGTACAAAAAAGTGGTCTAAAATTACCTCAAAAGGATCAACTGTTGCAATTGACTTAGAGGCGGCCCTTTAAATGTTATAGTATTAAAGCATTTTAGTTTGTCTTTTATTACTTTAAATTTTGTAATCTCGTAATATTTAGATAGATCTGCATGTCTTTACTGGTAATACAAATGACCATTCATCCGTCCCTTCTTAATCATTTTATTCAATAGTATTTGCGTTGGGTTACATTCTAAAACTGAAAACTGGAATTTAATATAATTCCGGAATGTAGATACTTTAATTCCATTGGAATATCAAAGAAAGCAAAATTTTAAGTGTTTTTGTGTCTAAATTTTTCAAAAAAATTAATAACTGTCTATCTTACACTTTGAGAGTAAACAGATCTTTCGATACATGTGTGAAACCATCATTTGGTACATTATCTAAAAATCGCAACAACAACGATAAATTTTGCAAAATTGATCTTGCATCTTTAACATAATTATTTCATTACCTTCATCCCAAATTTTTCTTTAAGTTCTGTTTTCATTTTTATTTGCTTTTAAAAAAATTTAAAAAAAAAATATGAAATAAACATATATTGTTAAAAAAATTCTATTACAGTTACATACGATTAAAGTCGATTCGACAATAAAATTAATTGGATTTTCAAAATATTTCTCAATGTTCCAGCCGTATAATCATACCACATAAAAATAAAATCATAAAATTTTTTTTTTTTACTTTAATATATGTCAATATAGCTTCAAGCTGCGCTAATGGGTTAAGAAATGTATAGAAAAACTGCAAAACATGATTTATTGAATTAAGAAACCTGTGCGTATGAATGTGTGAGCTGAAGTGCAATAATTGTATGTATGTTATGTATTAATGTGTTTGTTTAGGCATGTGCTGTGCATAAATTCCGTCACCATAAAGAAGAAAAAAATTAACTAATTTAATTTCAAATTCTAGGATTAGTTAAAATGGGAGCTCAACCTGTTTGAGGTCTTTGTGATCCTGCGCCGACATTGGGTGATGATGATGATGATGCTGAAGAATGCTGCGCAACGGCATGCTCGGTAGATTGAGCAGCCAGACCAGCAGAAGTAGTAGTAGTTGATGCGTCATGCACCGAACTGGCAGCTGTCTGTTGCGAAAGCTGATCATTGCTGCCGGCCACCAAGCCAGGCAATAGAGGATAGCCACCGAAGGCTACAGTCTGGCCATCAATGACCGCAATACCGTGAGGTGGTGGTGGTGGTGGCAGACCGCTGTGCACAATGGGCACATATTGAGCGTGCGCATGCTGCTGCTGTTGCAAATGATGTTGCTGAGTCAAGGCGCCAGAATTACCACCGTTTGTGTTGTCTTGCTCGAAATGTTGTTGTTGTTGATGTTGATTGTGATGCTGATGCTGCTGCAAAGGATTTGGCGAGCCACTATGCTGCAAATGTTGCAGGATATGCTCAATGCGCACATGTGGTGGCAAGTTGGGTGGATGATTGCCAGCAGGACCAACACCACCTTTGATGCCATTCGGTCCGGCAGCACCAAGTATGTTAAAAAGATCCGATTGACTAGTGGGTGCGGGTGGTTTGCCCTGTGGTATACCATTTGGATTGAGATCGTATTGTTCGTAAGGATTATAAGGATCGTAGGGACGTTCTTTGGGTCCAACTAGGCCAGGATTAAAGTAGCCACCATATGGCGGTGGTGGTGGTGGTTGCTGTTGTTGATGCTGTTGTTGGTGGTGATGTTGGTGTTGTTGCTGTAAACCTGGGTGCGTTTGCGGTCCTAAATTCTGATTGTAGTTGATGCTGTCATAGGGTGAAGTACCATCACCACCACCACCCAGATGTATCGGTATATAGCCGATGCCATCGTGATCGTGTATGTGTTCGTTTTCTTGCTGTGGTTCATGTACGTCATACTTGACATTATTTTGCTGTGGTTTTGGTAGTTGTTGTGATTTTTTCATATGTTTCTCGTGCTTATCATGTTTCTCGGGCTTTTCAGGACGCGTTTCAAAAAATGAGGGTATATTTTTAGGCGGTTTGCCATCGACAGTGGGATAAAATGGGCTCGTTTGTTGCTTATCCGTAGCTTTGGGTGCATCGTTGGCTATGACGTTGATGTTGTTGTTATTTTTGTTGTTATTGTTGTTGTTATTGCTGACTTGTGATTCTAGCATCAGGAGATTATGTTGTTTTTTTTTTATTATATATACAAAATATAATTTTTTATAAATGCGGTTTTTTTTTTAAAATGCATGTGTGAGTGTGCACGAATACAATGAAGCACATTTAAAAGAAAATGAAGAAGTTAATATAAATTTATATAATACAAAAAAACATAAAATAAGGCAATTCAATTAAAATGTTTATATTTAGTAAATTATTAAAAAGAATAAAATTAACAGAAAAAAGAATAGCGAAGAAAGCTTAGAATTTCGTTGATAAAAAATGCGCATGTGAATGATTTATGATGGCATGTCTTATGAACACAGTTACAGAATAAAAGATGTTGAAATGCTGACGTTTGTGGAATATACATGCAGCGCAGTTTCTCAATGTCTTAAGTTTATTTTGAAAGACCTCGAATGAAATCATTCCCATTCCTTTGCCTTCTTCTAAGAATAACCCCAAATAACCTCTAAAATCCTTAGCTGAATTAACCCCAATAGACTTGTGTGGACCATAATTTTCTAAAATATTTTCTACTTTAGACTGACTTAAGCTGATTAAACCTGTTTCTTGAGACTTAAAAATCTATTTAAATATTAAAATAGAACGATTTTCTGTTGAAAAAGTAAAAGGTAAAAGGTAAAGGACAAAAGGTAAAATGTAAAAGGTAAAAGATAAAAGGTAAAACGTAAAAGGTAAAAGGTAAAAGGTAAAAGGTAAAAGGTAAAAGGTAAAAGGTAAAAGGTAAAAGGTAAAAGGTAAAAGGAAAAAGGTAAAAAGTAAAAGGTAAAAAGAAAAAGGTAAAAGGTAAAAGTTAAAAGGTAAAAGGTAAAAGGTAAAAGTTTAGAGGTAAAAGGTAAAACGTAAAACGTAAAACGTAAAAGGTAAAAGGTAAAAGGTAAAAGGTAAAGGTAAAAGGTAAAAGGTAAAAGGTAAAAGGTAAAAGGTAGAAGGTAAAAGGTAAAAGGTAAAAGTTTAAAGGTAACAGGTAAAAGGTAAAAGGTAAAAGGCAAGAGGTAAAATGTAAAAGGTAAAAGGTAAAAGGTTAAAAGTAAAAGGTAAAATGTAAAAGGTAAAAGGTAAAAGGTAAAAGGTAAAAGTTAAAAGGTAAAAGGTAAAAGGTAAAAGGTAGAAGGTAAAAGGTAGAAGGTAAAAGGTAAAAGGTAAAAGGTAAAAGTTAAAAGGTAAAAGGTAAAAGGTAGAAGGTAAAAGGTAAAAGGTAAAAGGTAGAAGGTAAAAGGTAAAAGTTAAAAGGTAACAGGTAAAAGGTAAAAGTTAAAAGGTAAAAGGTAAAAGGTAAAAGGTAAAAGGTAGAAGGTAGAAGTTATAAGGTAAAAGGTAAAAGGTAAAAGTTAAAAGGTAAAAGGTAAAAGGTAAAAGGGTAGAAGGTAGAAGGTAAAAGGTAAAAGGTAAAAGGTAAAAGGCAAAAGGTAAAAGGTAGAAGGTAAAAGGTAAAAGTTAAAAGGTAACAGGTAAAAGGTAAAAGTTAAAAAGTAAAAGGTAAAAGGTAGAAGGTAAAAGGTAAAAGGTAAAAGTTTAGAGGTAAAAGGTAAAAGGTAAAACGTAAAACGTAAAAGGTAAAAGTTAAAAGGTAAAAGGTAAAAGGTAAAAGGTAAAAGGTAAAAGGGAAAATGTTGAAGGTTAAAGGCAAAATAAAGGTACAGAAATTTCCACTGCTCAGGTTCTGTTGGTAGTACAGAAGAGGTTTAAATAAACTTTGGTCTTTGCTCTAGGTTGGTGCAGAAGGTATATTTTTTTTAAACTAGCAGATAACTTAATGTGGATTCCATTTTAATTTCTCCAAAACAATAGGGTCTCCTAAAAGAGGGTCTCCTAAAGTGGATTGTTTTTATTAACATGAAAGAGTTTAATTGAATTGAAGAAATTGCCGACGTTTTAACTCTGAAGATGATCAGTTCAAAGGTCGATTCAGAGTCCATCTAAATATGATTCTAAACTTCCAATAAATCTTACAAATTTCTGTCACAGCTGCTGGGATTTGAACTATTTTTTGTCAAGTCGAGGTAAAATTAGAAATTTCTGTCACAGTTGCTGGGATTTGAACTATTTCTTGTCAAGTCGAGGTAAAATTAGACTAAATTAAACAAAAAATGTTTCCATTACAAAGAATTTTAGTGAAACAATGAGCTCAACTAATCAAAAAAAGTCGAAATTTATAATTTTTTGAAAAGTCTCCTAGGGTTTATTTATGTCATTTTAAAATAGGTAAAGGTTATAAGGTAAGGTTATTGTGGCGTCCGTGGCGTAGTTGGTTAATGTGCGTGGCCGCTATGTCAACGAACTTTGGAGACACAGGTTCGAACCCCAGCAGCGACAGAAAATTATTTGAATTAAAATAATTTTTCTGTACGGACGCCACCTCTCTGCAGACAACGGCAAACCTCAGAGAGTAATCAAAATGCCATGTAAAGCTTCTTGAGAATAAGAACATTTCGTTCATCGCCGTTCGGAGTCGGCGTTAAGCCTGAAGGTCCATTTCTCGGTAAATTGTGTACAAACTTAATAACACGCACAACACAATTGATCATAAGAAGCTAGGTCAAAGTCCTTTCAAGGGCGGAAATGGCCAGTTATTTATTTATTTTTTTTAAAGGTTATAAAAGAGTATGAATAGAGTATGAAGAAATCGGACAAAAAATATGGGACAAGGAGCATACTAATAGAGTATGAGGAAATAGGTCAAGGTTCTAATAGAGTATGAAGAAATTCTCGATATCAAGGATTCGATTCATTCTTCTAATGTATCTCATAAAATATATCGAGTACATACTATATATAGGGTCTTTCAACAAGAGGTGTCATTTTAAATTCCCCACAATTTTTTCTGTGGCAACACACAACTGTCATTCAATGATGTTAGACAAAAGAAAACTAGGAGATTTTCAGATATTGGTCGATACACACTCGTAGAACGCATTGAAATAGTGAAAATTTACTAAAAAAATGGTGAAAATACCACAAACACGATTCGTAAAGTTCATACTGTTTTGGCCATTATCAAGCGCCTTTTCACACAACTGTAGTGAAATTAATCGATGAATTCAAACGTTTTGGACAAGTTAGTGATGTATAGACCCCAACTCGTGATCGTTCGGTTACTGGATCGATCAACTGGAAATATTGCAGCTATAGCTAAGAGTGTGGCATTGAGTCTATCTACAGACACTTTGCGGCGTATTTTACATAAAGATCTTTACCTACATGCTTATAAGGTGCAGTTGACAAAAGAATTGGCGGCCGTGGCTGGGTGCGTTAAGGTACGTGAACCACTCGGTGCAAATTTTCCAACCGCGAGGTCCGAGGTTCAAGTCCTCCACCAAACACAGTAAATTTGTTCAATTAAAATTCATTTTTCTGATCGGTCGTTACCTCTCTGCAGACTCTCTATTTAGTAGATCCAGTTCTCTATCAATTGTGTACAAACATTTAATAACATGCATAACTCAATTTGATCATTAGAAGTTCGATCAAAGTCCTTTAAGGGCAGAAATGGCTAGTTTTTTTTTTTTTTTTTGACACAAGTATTGAAGCCTTAAGACCATGAAAAACCCCGTACATTCGCTGATTGGGTGCTGGAAATGTAAGAATATGATCATGATTTTTCAAACAAAATTATTCTGATTGATGAGGCTCACTTCCATCTGTCTGGGTACTTAAATAAGCAAAACTGTCGCATCTGGGGCTCTGAAAATACAAGAGCAAAAGTCGCACAACCCTTCCTCCACAACGAGTGACAGTTTGGTGTGGTTTTTGGGCCATATTTTTTCGAAAATGATGCCGGCGCAACCGTTTCAGTAATTTGATTGCGTTACCGAACGATTTTGACTGACTTTTTTGGCCTGAAATAGATGCTATGAACGTGGACGAAGTGTATTTTCAGCAAAACGGCACCTATTGTCTGAAAAATTTTATGGACGCATGATTTCTCCAATCGGAGGCTTTGATTGGCCGCCGAGATCGTGACAATTAACACCATTAGACTTTTTTCTTTAATGCTACGTTAAAGATAAAGTCTACGCCAATGCTCCAGTAAATATTCAAGCATTCAAAGACAGATTCACCCGCAATTATGTGAAAATGTGATGAAACAACCGCAAGAAATGCAAGAACAACCGCGGCGGACATTTGGCAGATATTAAAAAAACTTTGAATTAAAATAGAATTATCAGCTCTTTCCACAGAAATATTGCATTTTATTTTAATTTAAAACAACACCTCTTGTTGATAGACCCTATATTATTAATATTGTTTTGAATTTTGAAATTTTTAACTTGGTGGTTCTACAAAGGGTCTTGACTATCTGAAATCATTACTAATGCAACCTATTTAGAATCTCTTCCAGTTGATTAAATAAAATTTACAACCTTAATTTTTTTTTTTTGTTAAATGCTTTGTTCTCATTATTCTGGACCATTTAATTTCTTAACAAGAAGTTCCTTAATAAGATTATCTATTTGCACTTATCTTTATTGTCAAAACCTTATGTATCTGACCTCTAAGTTTCCCCAAGCTCGATATAATATTATGTTTTTGACTTCTTTAAGCTGCAATCATTAATTTATTTTAAAGATTCCCCCTTACAACTTACAACTAACAACGCCTTATTTTCTTCACCCATTAAAGTTCTTATAAAAATTTTCATTTTGAAATATTAGCGCTACCCTAGCCCTATTTGTACTCCTTAATTAAAGCCCCCAAAAGCTTACTAGCGCTTAAAGCTTGCCGCATGCAACGCCTACTTGAAACAAAGCTCTAGATATCCGTTTAAGTTAATTTAAAGAAATTATGTTAATATATGTGAAAAAACATGCTCGTATTTACCGTTATTGACTGCCTGATTGACATCAACTGGTCCAAATGTCGTTTGTTGTGGAGACTCCGTATTACCAGCAGCCATTTTGGAATCAATAGGTGCACAGGCCCAATGCTTACAGCACTCATCATCAGGTATAGGCAATATACGCGCTTGTGCCAAATCGCACGGCAAGTCGGGAGGTGGCAACGCCAGTACTGGTGGGCATGCTGGACGGCATTCAACTTTACTGTTCTCACAATAACAATGCTGTTCACAACCTATGGATGAAGATGGAGCGGCATGAGTGGATGAATGTAGAAAAAGCGCCAAATCAAATGAAATGAAATGTCTGTGCTTAAGTATGAGCATGTGTGTGTCGGTGTTACTGTTACCCGTTGCTTACCTGTTAGATTTGTTGGAATCTGTGACCAATTGTCAAACATCTGCCCACGGAACTCACAGGTGCCATTATTGAGGCAACGCATGCGATCGGGACAGCAATTGGGCGCAATTGGCTCAAAGTTGGCCGGTTCGGGTTCCCAGCGTAGACAATGCGGATTGAGAACATCTAGACCAAAGGTTGAGGGACACTGCAATTTGGCGCAGTGCACACCCTGTTTGGTGCAAATACACAGCTGTTCGCAGCCATCATGAAATTGTTGTCCATCGCTATAGCTTTGACCCTTGTATTCACATTTACTACCACCTGTCTCCAACGACTTGCTACCAGTTGCATCTCTTGCCTCACCATACACTTCCTCACTGCTGTTCAGAGCATCGTTGATACTATTCTGCGAGCTAGGTGGTGATGGTGTTTGTTCGTGATCGTCCAACGTGACGTCACATAATTCAAGCTGGCAGCACACATCTTTGGGATCCTTGACATAGACACATTTGTCGAGACGTGTGTGATTGCGTTCGGGACAACGTGGTCGACAATTCATGATGCCACCTTCGTCACAATGACAAATCTGTTCACAGCGGATTTCAAGACGTTCGCGGAACTTGTAGACACCACCCTGATAGTGGCAATCGATGCGTGGTTTTTGTGATGTTGAGACTGCAGTATTGTGAGTTGTAAGTGTGGGGCGAACATTTGTTTGACCAGTCGTAGGGGGATAAATGAAAATGAAAGAGAACAACAAGAGTTCATTAATGCATGATAAAGCCATGTGGAAGCTATGGTTGTAAAGCTGTGATGAGCAAGTGTATTGCACATTAAACAATACATCAAATTGAAATTTGTATAAAATGTATGTTTATATATTAGTTAATATCGATCTTTGTATACTTTTAAGGGTAGTTTAGCCCACTTCACCAAACAATGATTACAAATAAATACTAATTATTTATACTAATTATTTCAATGATTTTCAACACACAATGATTATGAAATCTACAATAAAGATGACTGAATGAAGCACATTTGAAGCACACAAGAGATATTTATTTTCATTTAAGAAATTATATTAGTAAAAAATTAAACTAGCAAATAATTTTTTATGCGTAATTTTTTAAAAATGAGAAATGTTTCATTTTACTTTCAATATTTGTAGCATTTTCTAGAAAAAGATGTTCCTAAAATTCCTTTAATTGAACAAAAACGACGTGATAAGTTTTAATGTTAGAAAAATCCCTCGTAATATTATGGACAGTGTCTCACAAAAGTATTCGGAATTTATAATCTAAAAAATAAAGACTTATAGCCTCATTTTCTATTCCTAACGAATAATTCAACGAACGATTGCTCTGCGAACGAAGTCGTAAGAAATTGTTTTTTTTTTTGTTTTGAAAATTGTATTTTGAGCAAGTTGATTTTGAGCAAGTGAGTTGATATGGAAGTGAGTTGTGAATGCAAATGTGGAGAATGGGAGGCTTAAGAAATATTCTAGAGCTAGCAGACCCTGAAAAAGTTCTTGCACAACTCATCGACAGATACCCTAAAAGCTCCCGACTTTGGGGCGCATATTCCCAAATCCAATTTACCCTCTAGCTGCTTCATAAGAACTCCAACATATCACAACGGTAGCATAAAAGTATTCGTCTGATTTTGACGTTTCAATTCGTCATTTGATTGATCGTTAGAGATACAAATTTCAAAAATGTTACTGTGTTACGGCATCGTTCGCCAGTTCGTCAGCTGTTATCTGTTCGAATTAGAAATTTCAAAAGCACGAACGAGCAGTGTTTTGCACGAGACGAGTGTTCGGATAAATATACAGAATTAGGCCATTAATCTTAATCTCAGAAGTATTCAGAATATTCTCAGTAGCATTCCCTTTTTCAAATGTAGCGTTATAAATTCCACTTAATTTGGCAGCAGCTTGGTAAATGGATATAGAAAAATGAATAGAAAATCCATTGAAACTACTATTGAAGAAAAAAAAAATAAATAAATAAATTATATGTAGAATGTGCCAAGCAGGAAAGGCCTTCAATATATTTCCAGCTCTACAAAAGAAAGCATTTCGACTATTCATAGTGATTTAGAAGGGAACACACTACCTGTTGGACAACGATCTGGTAGGCCAAAAGTACTTAGTACTCTCGATGAGTCCATTATAATACTAAAAATCAAGAAACATTCTCTAACTCCTGCCATAGAGGTTAACAGGAACCTTTTCGAATATCACGGCATACATGTAAGTGATAAAATTGTCAGCGAACGCTTAAAGTGGCTGGTTACAATGTAATAACCCACTGAATTAAATCACTACTAATAAGTGAAAAAAATCGTAAAACCTCTTGGAATTTGTAAAAAAATATAAAAATCACGACAAGAATTAATATTGGTCACGAGTTATATTCAGCAATGAAACAAAATGTTACTTTTTTGGACCGGATTTTGGAAATACAGTATGGAAAAATTAAAGAATACTGAATTGAACCCAAAAAAAAAGAAATACATGTCCTAATGTTACATATGGTAGTGGTAATGTGTCATGTTATGGAGGATTATGAGTGGAAATAGAGTTGACAACATCCAGTTCATAACTTACAGATTAACCATCAGCAGTACAGATAGATTATGATAATGGAAACAACCCAACAATCAAGAAAAATATATTTTTCCAAGCTTGGAAAAAAGTGTTCGACCTCCACTTGATCTCCAGCTCATTTTTAAAATCAACTCCAACATCTTGGAGTTGAAATGGAAATTGGCTTGAGATGTGTTAGTTTTCAAAGTGGTAAAACTGTTGAAGTGTCAAAAAAAAATAATTTGTTTCTGTATGTGGCAACACTAGGTTGTTTTGTTTATTGTGATTTTTGTTAATTTGTCCACATTTGTTAAACAAAGTGAATTGCAACAAAATAATGAAGTTAATAAAAAAGTGCAGCAAATTATTTTAATAAACAAATAAATTCAAATAATAAAATAATAAAAGGTAAGATGAGAAAGCGAATAAAGCGCGAAGTGCAGCAAATTATAGATTTGCTATCAGATAGGCATGCAGGGGGAGCAATAGAAGCACCTGTATTTTTTACTGTTGCAGAAGGAGCTACATTGCTTGCAGAGAGGGATGTGATAGTAGCAGTAAAAGTGCCAGGAACGTCAACTGTTGCCCGAGCAGCTGCATTGCCCTTTGAACTTGTGGCAGCTTTAGATGACAAGCAATGCAGCGCAGAAGAAAAAAATGAATACAGCTCTGAAAAAGTGGAATGTAATGAAGAAATACGCCCGCAAGTAACTTTATGAAGTAATTTAGTGAATTGGACCGTTGTAAATAACATTACAAATGTTGCACCAAACTCCTTACATGAAATGTTCGGTCACCATGGCAGTTATCTTGCACTAGATGCAAGAACATTGAAATTGAATTTATATATGTACCTAAATACTAAACCTCTGCACGAGTGCGCTTGAAATGCGTTTCAAAGCACTCGTTTGTAGTGCAAGCTTTTGCTATGTTTTGCTCTCATCAATGAAATCAAGCCTAACACTACAGAGAGCACTCGTCGCTTGAGCAGAACAAGAACAAACAAAAACCAAACCAATGTTAGGCACGATTCGTAAAAGAAGTGTGCACTGACTAGAAAGTTATGTTGTCATGTACACAACAGCAGAACGCTTGGAGTTATGCTGTCTTTGAATAGCTTTGGAAGTTAATGCCGTATAACAATGAAACTCAATATGTATGGAGTTCTTACTTGGTATATCCTTCTACTAGAAAGTAGAATATGGGAAGTAGGGTACTGGGATGGGGATTTGACAAATGGGTGTGGCTCCGATCCAAATAATTCAAGTATCCAAATAATTCAATGAAGTGTAGGAAAAACTTAAGCGTATTAAGACCGTTTAGAGTTCTGTAGATTTCGTGTTTAGCCGTTTTTGAGGGTAGCTGATTTCGAATCTGATTTCAGAATTTTAATATTAAAGATAGTGGATAGGGTTGCCACCTACATTTTTTGTAGTTTAAAAAATTCGGTGCTGGGGTGAACACTAGGCAAAAATTGGTCGCTGAATCCGAATCCGTTGTCAGATGTTCAAAAGTATGATATTTTAACAATAGGGTTGCCACCTAATAGTATGTTGCTTTTTAAAGAGTTTTAAACATTATCTAACAGTTTAAGGGGGTCGCTGATTTCGAATCTGAAGTCAGAATTTTAAAATTCAAGATGGCTGATAGGGTTGCCACCTCATTTTTTTTCATTTTTACGAATTCGATGCTGGGGCGAACACTAGGTAAAAATGGGTCGCTGAATCCGAATCCGTTGTCAGAATTTCAAAATTATGAAATTTTTAATCCTATAGGGTTGCCACCTAAACATTTGTTTTTTTTAAACTTTTAATCACTATTCTACAGTTTTAGGGGGTCGCTGATTTCGAATCTGAAGTCAGAATTTTAAAATTCAAGATGGCTGATAGGGTTGCCACCTAATTTTTTTTCATTTTTACGAATTCGATGCTGGGGCGAACACTAGGTAAAAATGGGTCGCTGAATCCGAATCCGTTGTCAGAATTTCAAAATTATGAAATTTTTAATCCTATAGGGTTGCCACCTAAACATTTGTTTTTTTTAAACTTTTAATCACTATTTTACAGTTTTAGGGGGTCGCTGATTTCGAATCTGAAGTCAGAATTTTAAAATTCAAGATGGCTGATAGGGTTGCCACCTCATTTTTTTTCATTTTTACGAATTCGATGCTGGGGCGAACGCTAGGTAAAAATGGGTCGCTGAATCCGAATCCGTTGTCAGAATTTCAAAATTATGAAATTTTTAATCCTATAGGGTTGCCACCTAAAAATTTTGAAATTCTGACAACGGATTCGGATTCAGCGACCCATTTTTACCTGGTGTTTGCCTCAGCATCGAATTCGTAAAATTAAAAAAAAAATGAGGTGGCAACCCTATCAGCCATCTTGAATTTTAAAATTCTGACTTCAGATTCGAAATCAGCGACCCCCTAAAACTGTAGAATAGTGATTAAAAGTTTAAAAAAAACAAATGTTTAGGTGGCAACCCTATAGGATTAAAAATTTCATAATTTTGAAATTCTGACAACGGATTCGGATTCAGCGACCCATTTTTACCTAGTGTTCGCCCCAGCATCGAATTCGTAAAAATGAAAAAAAATTAGGTGGCAACCCTATCAGCCATCTTGAATTTTAAAATTCTGACTTCAGATTCGAAATCAGCGACCCCCTAAAACTGTAGAATAGTGATTAAAAGTTTAAAAAAAACAAATGTTTAGGTGGCAACCCTATAGGATTAAAAATTTCATAATTTTGAAATCCTGACAACGGATTCGGATTCAGCGACCCATTTTTACCTAGTGTTCGCCCCAGCACCGAATTCGAAAAATAAAATAAAATTAGGTGGCAGCCCTTTCAGCTATCTTTAATTTTAAAATTCTGACATCAGATTCGAAAACAGTGACCCCCTAAAACTGTTTTACAATGTTTAAAACTCGTAAAAAATACATTATAAGGTGGCAACCCTTTTGTTAAAAATTTTATAAATTTAAAATACTGACAACGATTTCGGATTCAGCGACCTAGTTTGACCTAGTGTTCGCCCAAACATCGAATTCGTAAAAATTACATTTCTATTTGCCAATGGTAGAAATAATTACTTCGCCAAGGTTCTGTTGTGTTAGGTGTGATTGGTGCATTTTTCGCTGTTAGTAATTGTTCTGTTAAAGCAAACCGAGAACATGGTTTGATTTGAAGCTGACGAGTGCTCTGCAGTGTTCGTTTGTTATCATTCAATGACTTGGATAAGCTCTGCTTGACTAACAGAGTTCTGTCAAGCTCTGAACTCTGCACTGTTGGATCTACTGTTGTGGAAAAAACGAGTGCATTTGTGCAGAGGTTTACTAAATACACTTATATATTTTTTTTTTTTTTTTCAAAAAAGCAAAAATAAAGAGATAATCAAATTATCTTATGAATTTATAAAAATGTGTAAAATTCTTAGGCTTAAAATTATTTTCAATGATAGAAATAAAAAAATAATTGGAAATGCTATTTCTTTTTTATTTTGGGGTTGGAGATCACTTTGAGAAAGAGTTTGGAGATCAAGTGGAGATCCAGCTTTATCTCAACTGGAGATCGAAGGTCTATTTCCCTGGAGACTAGTGATGGGAAATCTATACTAATATTATATTTTGAAGTGCCTTTTTTATGTTCGGAACAATCTTGAGAAAGGCCCGGCCGTTTTTCATGAAATTTTTTATAATAAAAAGCTCTCGACCTGGTGAAGGTTTTAGGCCAAAAAAATTATTAAAAAGTTTATTAGAAAAGGAGACATGGCTTTCAAAATCCTAAGTAAAATTCACCTGCAAGCACAAACGGACATGAACGACTCATAGCGTATAAAAATTGTTGTTGTTGTAGTGAAAAATAAAGCAGTGTGCGGCACATCGACACGATTCGAGAGTTCCAATATTTTACTCTCCCATCCTACAGTGAGTATTGCTTTGCTGAGAATAGCAATGTGATTTGTTTTTGTTTTGCCTACATATGCCCGAGCGTGTGTGTGCTATGGATAGCAACAGAGAATGGCAATGTATTTTGTTTTTGTTTTTTTTTTTGTCGTACGCTATGCGTGGTGACGTGAAAAAAGACAGAGGCAAGCAAAAACAAATATAGCCAAACACTAGCTGCCCGTATGCCTACGTTGTTCGCATTTTCTATTAAAATAAGCATTTTGAAAGAAAACCATAGAATGCATTTTTTTAAATTTATTTTAAATTTATTATAGGTAGTTTGTTATTATTTGCGCTGATTATCTCTTATATATAAAAATGACTGACGTCCGTGTGTACGCGCATAACTCAAGAAGGGGTCGTTCAATTTTTACAATTTTGAGATTGATGGATTCGTATTGCCCCAAGGAAGGACACTATGTAGAAAAAAAATTGCCACACCCTCTTTTACCGCCCACAAATCAATAAAAATAATATATTTCTGACGATTTTGGTCGTATTAGACTACAATTTGGTAATTTAGTTTGTATGCTCACTGTCGGAAACTTTACTAAAACTGGGTTGCCACACCTCCCATTTACCGCCCACAAATTAATAAAAATTCTATACATCGGAAGATTTTGGGGGTATTATACTTAAATTTGGTAATTAATTTTGATTGATTGCTGTCGGAAACTGTACTAAAAATAGGTTGCCACACCCCCTTTCACCGCCCACAAGTTAATGAAAATTCTATATATCGAAAGGTTTAGGTGATACTAGACTAAAATTTCGTAATTTAGTTTGTATGCTCACTGTCGGTAACTGTACTAAAAATTGGTTGCCACACCTCATTTTACCGCCCCCAAATCAATTAAAATTCTATATTTCCGATGGTTTCGCCGTATTAGGCTACAATTTTGGAGTTTAGTTTTTATGTTCACTGTCGGCAACTGTACTAAAACTTGGTTACCACACCCCCCCTATTACTGCCTACAAATCAATAAAAACTCTATATATCAGAAGATTTTGCTGGTATTATTGGTATAGAAAATTTGGTATTAAAAATAAATTTTTATATTATTATACTAATTTATTTTGTTTGCTTGCTGTCGGAAACTGTACTAAAAATATGTTTTACCACCCACAAATATATGAAAATACTATATTTCAATCGGGTTTGGCCATAATAGACTAAAATTTGGTAATTGTGTTTGTCTTTCAAAACTACACCGTCATCTATTGAAAAAGTAGAAACATAGGGTCAGCTAGTTTCGAATAAAAATGTCAAGTTATTCGATAGTTTAAAATTATTAATTTACTCAATAGTTGAGAGTTATTCATTCGTTGAGTGATTCACTCATAAATAGCTTTGATTAGTCGCAAAAAAGTTATGATTAGTATCGAATTGATTCGCTAATATAAATATTCGATTAGTCCCATCACTGCACAAAATACAATTCTAATCTAAATTACTTTTTATTACTTCTCAATTATAAATGAGTCCAGGGTTAAAAAGATCAACAGTCAAATATCTTGCAAATATCTTCTGACTGACATACGAATTTATTCATGTCATTTTTATTAATTGCCTTTTTTTAAGTTAAATTAGTAAATCAATAAAAATAATGGCACTCGACACTCAAAATCAATTTCAGTTACGAGTTATATCAAAAATTACTTGATAGGCTTAATACCAACTTCAAAAATGAAATGAGTAAATTAGTGAAAAAAATCATTCGATACCTAAAATCATTCAGTTACTAACTATCGATAGTTGAAATCACTCGATTGTTCCCAACACTTCTGGAGAATGGCTTGGATTTCAAGTGGAGGTCAAATGGAGATCCAGCACTGTAGATTGGAGAAACGAACTCGAGCTCCAATCTTCAAGGTTAATGCTTATTGGGTAGTGCCGAAAACCTTCGGCTTTCGGACGGTTACATATTCCAACAAGGTCGCAGAATACTCAACTTTGGATCCTGTACATAACGCCAAATATATTAAAAATACCTCCTCAGTCACCGGGTCTAAGCCCGATCGAACATTTATGATCAAACATTGCAGCGATCTATTCTAAAGCACCATATAACGTCAAATGAACAATTAAAACTAGTTATAACAGAAGAATAGGCTAAAATTTTATCAGAAACAACTCATAAGATTGCTCTCTTTATCCGTGCCAAATCGCATAAAAGAGGTTATTAGCCTGAAGGGATACAGCTGACGATATTAAACTTTAATTTTTACTATTTTGCTATTATTTCAAGTTGAAATCCGCATACTTTTGTGGTCTGATTTTTCAGCAATATTATTTTTTTTGTAAATATTTTAAAAATGTATTTATTTGGACTTTTATTTGTTGGGCTAATTCTTTTTTTTAAGAATTTATAAATGATAAGATATATGTAGCTGTATAGGCACACATTTAAAAAAAAAATTAATTCGGAATACTTTTGTGGGGTACTGTATTTATAAATATAATTTATGTATCAGATTTATTTATTTATTCAATAAAATACATAAAATTATGAATTTATGTTTTTAAAGATCGTAATATTATATATTAATTATTTGAGTATATATGCTAAAGGTCGTCCTTAATATTGATACTAATTATATAGCCGATGAAAGCTATCATCTATGAATTGTTTTCAAATAGTTAAGGATTAATTATTGTTTTACTAGTCGGAGAAAATTAGCAAAAATCTTTTTAAAATGTTATCGATAGTACAATAGTAGGGGGAAATTGTCTAGCAATTCGGGGTATTTTTCCTCTGGCAATATCAATGTTTTGACTTTTTTAGGCAAGTTATATTGCCTTTTCACTTTATATGTTATTTTGAAACGAAAAGACGCGTTTGCTTGAGCTTTGGTAATAACGGTGTCAAAAAACAAATATTATTTTGGTTTCTTTCAATTTTAAGTTTCATGGCTATTCCCAAACGATATAAAAGAAGTGAGAATATGGTTTCTTCTACAGATTTTGGTTTTCTATAAGATGCGGCAATGGATTTGTGCCTTACAGCACCAAAAATAAAGAAAATTGTGCTTTTTCAAAATAGCATTGAAAACGAGCGGAGGGAATTCGTTTTAGCTGCCAGTGGGAGTTTGTGGAAATTAGATTTTTGCCTACCAAACATCATCATAATGACAATTTAATAAGTTCAAATTGTCATTTTTGATGTTTCAAAAATATTGAATAATTTCTCAAAGCAATTTTCTCTTTTTAGGAATCATGTCTCCAAAAAAAAAACAACTTCCCCTTTCCATTGACTTGAACCGTGTTGTATTTTCGGCAAATAATATAATACATATATCATAATATCATGAAATATCTCATTTTCCCTACAAGTTCATGATTGTACCTTAGAGTCGGTCGAAAAAAAGTTTGAAAGGGTGCACTTTTTATTTTAAAGATGACCTCGAGACAAATCCAAAAACAAAAAAAATGTATTTGGACCCCCGGAAAAACCGCCCAAAATGGTATTTTTTCCATAACTTATGCATAACATATCCGATCTTACAAAATAATATGTCGTTTAAAAGTGTTTTAAGAGTACTATATTTTATTTTCAAAACATTTTTACTTCCAAGGTCATATTTGACTAGCAAACCTCGTTAGCCCAATTTACACCCCTAAAATTGTTTTTTTTTTTCTCATCAAATTAAAGTCCTAAAAATTTGTTTACATTTTGTCTAAAAAAATTATTCAATAACTTTAAGAACAAAGAAGTTATAATGGTTCAAATATTTAGTACAGTGCTTTTTTCATTATTTAAGAATTACTTTTATTTTAATTCAAAATTGAAAATTTACTGAATTATTTTTAAAAATTAAGTAATGAAATTAAAATAAAATATTTTTCTTAACATATTTAGGTATAAAAACGTTATTCAAACTAAATTGCCCACGAATCGTGACAATATATTCAAATTTCCCAAAAAAAATAATTAATTAAAACTAAATAATATCCATCCTTGATACCAGGGCATAAGTTGTCAATAAATTATATAACTCAATCTTTATAGTTGTTATATGCCTTACATGGCAACTCTGTAGGTCAGTAACTCGTAACTCTCTCCTTTACTCAATAACTGATAATTATAATAAAACGGTCTAATATTAGATGCCTGAATAACACAAAAATCATACAAATTCTCGGGTGCTCGTTAAAAATGTTTTTCGAAGATTTACCTTGAATGTTGATGATTTTGCCTGCCAAAAATTGAAAATCTATGAGTTGGTTGTCTGAGTAAAATTGCAAGCAAGGAGGTTCCGTAATTTCGAACTTATCCCAATGGATCATTTCAACGTAAGAGTTACTATCAAAATTTACCACGCCTAATTTAAATTTCAAACCCATTTGATCGAATACCATGTTCGGGGTCTGTTATCATTGCCAACAACACATTTTCTGGATAGAAGTAATAGGCATTGTTCTCTATCGTTGGACGGATAAGTAATTGAACAGTAGGTAACTGACAGATCCAGCATAAGTACTTAAAAACATGACGACTTCCATGAATTGATTTAAAAGGATGCTTTTGTACATCGTAATATTCTTGTATAAGATCATTTATGTACCTCCGAGTCATTGTTTTTTTTTACTATTCGAATGTTTGCACGCTGCCATAACTCATGAAGAACTTTTATAACTTTTGGTATATAATTACATGATTTATGATTTTTTGGGACACTTGAATCACTGTTAGGTTTTAAAAACAAAATTAAAGAAACAATACTTAATAAAAAAAATGTTAGTTTTAAGAAATTCAATAAAGAAAGTTCTATAGTACAATTTGGAACTGCTATAACATTTTTGTTTCCAGGCCAAATAATGGAGATGTGAACAAGTTTTTAAGAAGTTTAATTTTGTGTTAAAAAAAAATTGATTTGAAGGGGGGTAAGTTGAGGTAACAGGGCTTACCAGATGAATATGACTTCAAAAGTCCAAAAGCTCTGAGAAGAAATGTGGTGCTAGTTAAGCCCTTTTTAACGGTATATCATTTTTTGAAATCGGATACAAAATGCATAAGTTATGAAAAAAGACCATTTTAGCGGTTTTGTTTTGTTTTCGGAGTTGTCTCGACGTCATCTTTAAAATAAGGGGTGCACTTTTCAAACTTTTTTTTTTGTATGGAGACCGACCCACTCTATTGTACCTACAGGATGTAGCTGTATCTGAAGATGGCAACCGAACCTAAAGTGAACTTCATTCAACATAAAGCTGAAATACGTTTCATGATCAATCTTATGAAAAAGCTAAAAGTATTTATGGTGCAGGTTAACTTTAGCTTCAAGTAGCTAGAACCTACTTGCAAGATGGTTTTAATTTTTTTGCATATATTTTATCGTGTCAGATTTTTTTAGATAGTTTTCGGTCCTTAATCTTGCTTGCTTTCAGGGTTTTCTTTCAACCGTTGTTGTGTTTATGTTTTTTAACCGACTTCAAAAAGGAGGAAATTCTCAAGTTCATTGGTTTCCTTTTTTTTAAATATATGTACATCGATAACTCCTAAAGCACTCGCCCGATTTCCATAATTGTTTGTCAACAGATAGATATTATGAACAGGGAGATCCTTTTTTAAAAATGTGGGCAAAATTCAACAAAGTGGCGTTTCACTATTAGAAAAACACTGTATTTCAGTTAAAATTGACACTAGGGTACTGCAATTTACAGTAAAAATACAGGGGTACAATTATTACAAATTATGGTCAATAAAGTGGGCGTTATTTGTCAAAGGGGTGTGGTTATATTAGAAAACACTATATTTCCAATAGTATTGACACTAGGGTAATGAAGTTTAGTACAGTGTTAGGCA
Organism: Pherbina coryleti; assembly: GCA_943735915.1. Classification (NCBI taxonomy): domain Eukaryota; kingdom Metazoa; phylum Arthropoda; class Insecta; order Diptera; family Sciomyzidae; genus Pherbina; species Pherbina coryleti. The sequence goes on along the minus strand of OX030949.1, from coordinate 153,962,689 downwards.
CAATTATTACAAATTACTGTAAAAAAAGAGAGCATTATTCAACAAAGGCGTGTGGCAATATAAGAAAAATACTGTATCTCAGCTAATATTGACATAAGGGTACTAATATTTGGTATGCAGGTGGATGGGTAGGTAAAATCATTACAAAAATGGGCGGGATTGTACACAGGGTGTGGCACTTTCAGCAAAGTACTATATATCGATTAATATTAATACCTGGGAACTGAAATTTGGCACAGGGCTTGATAACAACATTATAAAGTAAGATCTAAAAAGTGCGCGGGATTAAAAAAAGGGCGTGTCACTTTAGTAAAAATTGAAAAGAGACAAAATGAAGATACCTAAAAAGTTTTCTGAAATTAATAAAACAAATTTTTTAAAAACAGAGTCTCATATTTAATATTTTCCTCAAGAATAATATTACATAAGATATGGATCTGGAAGATATGTGGTTTCAACAGATGAAATCCACAGATCCACATGCAATACGACTTATTTATAGGTTATAGGTCTTTGACATGGTTTGTATAGGTTATGTTAGGTCTTCTTCGGGAAATGGAAAATAATGTTATTCTGTACTGATTATATCATTGTTAACTTAACTTTTAACAAGGTTCTTAATTTTCTCTTAAAAATTAAAGGCTTTCTGTTTTGTAATTTTATTGCAAATATTGCACAGGGCCACCAAAACAATCATATACTACCTAAAAACTACCAACTGATTGGTCTAATAGAAATTTTTTTCGACATTCCGTTTTTAATGGCAAAAAACTTGTACTGTGAACAAGTAATCAATATTCAAAAAACTTCTAAAATAAATTTTAAAATAGATAGACCTAATTTAAAAAACACTATTTTGTGTTTTTCAACGTAACGCGACAATTTTAACGAAAAAAAATTGTTATTCCTTGCTTTATTCGAAAGCCATCATTTTGAAATTCCTTTGTACCTTTGAGAAAGCTTAAAATGTATGCTACTATTAATAAATCGTTTTTGTTTATTAAGTCTCAGTAAAAGATTCTAATGGTAATACTTTTTTATTGGGCCAATTTACTTTTTTTATGCCTTTCTCACTAGCTGTAAGACAACCGTTTTCTTGCTGCTCCAATTTAGAGATAATTGACTTAGTTTATTAGCATGTATGTATGGGCCCAACATAACCCATACAAATTATATCAATTTTCGCCATATCTATCAGTATTCAAACTCTTTCAAACTATTGTAAATTATGTTATTCTAAATATGTATTTTCAAGTATGTATGCATTGAAATCAACTTACCGTTTGTTGCCTCGACATTAAGATCAAATGTTGCCTGTGTTGGGTTTAGCGAAATTTCACTGCACATCATTGTGGCACAGCATTCATCCTCCTGCACAGGTAGTTCATAACAATTTGGTACTGCTGGGCGCCCACTGTTGCGTTTGAATAAGTTGCCTGAACAACGGGCTACACAAATCCATTCGCCGCGATTACACGTACAACGCTCATCACAGAAACGATCCATCATTTCACCGTTCTAGAAAAGAAGAATAAAAAATTTAAATATATGAAAAAAAATGAAAAAAATTACAACATAATTGAAACAAATTTAAAGGGAAATCGACAAGTTGTTAGAGTATTGAAAGCATGGTTAATGGATCTAAATTGTAACAGCCACAATTGTTGTGGCAACAGTGATAATAATTTTTCATTGTATACTCGTTCAATGTTGAGTTGGAGTGCTGATAATTTGCAAAATTTCCACAGATAATTTTATTTCCTGCTTTCTTTAAGTGAAACGAGTGCAAATTGAGCAGGCATAAATTTTAGTGCGCTATAGAACCTTTCTTCGATGGGCAAGCAATTTGCCATGTGACAACATTAAAACGCAATATATGTAATTGTGTGTATTAATTAAATAAAAACTAAAAAAAAAAAAAATTATAAATAAAAATTATGGCATAGAAATAATAAAAAACATAAACAAAGACACAGAAAAATTCTTTCAGGCTTCGTTGTTGACAAACAGACAGTTTGTTTCTTAAGTCTTTCGTTTAGTTCTAGTGGAGCTGCTCTAATTTAGCGTTTAAACTGAGCTTTTAAGTAATTATTATTGGAGAAACAAATACAAAATAGCGAAATATATATATATATATATATATATATAAAAAAATAATAAAATATAATAAATAAAAAAGTTCGTGTCTTAAGTCTTTCGTTTTTTATTAGAACACGTTGCAGTAAAGCCCGTTTTATAAGCAGATTTTTAAATTTTAAGTTGATTTTCAGCAAAATCACACAAAATTCGTGGAAAATTAAAAAAAAAAAACCAACAAGTATAATAAACACATACATTTACAAACTTTCTGTAAATAAGAAGTAACATTTACATAAATCTTTTATGTTGCGGTATGTTTACAAAATTTTTCAAGCAAGTGTTTACCTACAACAACAAAAACAAAACAACAACATTTAAGACTAACACTATACAGATATTAACATAGCTGCCACAACATCGATCAATATTATTTGATATGCCTATCGAATAGTTTGTCTTTGTGCTGCAAGAAATCAAATTGCTACACGTTGTATAGCTTATTATATGTTGTAAACATATATATGTATATATATTATATATATATATTTGCCATGCACTTAATACATTGCAGGCATTTGCAGTAGCATGCACACATGCAAGCATTGAACTCAAACTACTGGTCAGTTTCATTTAAATCATGCAAGTGTGCTAAATAGTATTCAGCATTACTATTATAGGCAAATATTTGGACTTTCACTTTTTTTTGGTATTTTTTTTGTTTTTTTTTTTTTAATTTTGTATTCAAGTATTTGATCGAAGTTCGTTTTTTTTTTATTAACACGAAAAGCACTTGCACAGCAACACGTGCCAGTTGCATTTTGATGTTTACAGCTGAAAAAAATTAAAACCATTTTATTCATATAAATCATTAATTTGTTGTTAGCAAGAAATTAAGTTCCATTAACTTGGTTTGGTTTTATTACAAGGCAAATTTTTCTTAATGCTTTGCCTGTTTGTTTGCCTGATTTGCATTAAATCGATGCTAATTAATGGTTATTAATATGTCTATCTTGATTTTGTGTTAATATCTAAGTTTTGCCGCTATTTTGTTGCTAATTGTTGTTGCTAGAAAATGATCTGTTACTAGGTCATAACAAAAAGACTTCAGCAGCAAACCTATTTGCTTGCCATCGGTTGCTAACTCTTTATATATATGTAGAACACGAATGGGTTGGTAATGATGCTAAATGACATTGAATTTTATTAATTTCGAGTAATTAATCAAAATTAGTGCTGTACTGCAACTGGTTATTTAATAAAATAACAAACGCATAGTTAAACTCGAGTTGTATGGATTTTATAGATAACCTTATATATTATTTTGATATAGTTTTATATTATTTTGATATGATTCTTTTGTGGGAGTCACCAATAGTGTACGGGTAAGCTTAAAATTTGGCTGAGGTGTCACGTAAAAGGAGGTACTGTATATTCAGATGTGTCATCTGAAGAGGAAAATCAAATTTTTCAGCTACTGTGGTTAAAATAACGCAATTTTTTTATCAGCTGTTAATTGAACATTTTTTTTTATAATTTGTATCAAAGTGTTGGCCATGGCGCAGTGGGTAGGGTGCGTGGTCCTTACGCCAGTGAACCCTGGTTTAATTTCCACCTGGCACAGCAAAATACCTGCACATAAGCCTTTCGGTGTCGACATAAAACTAGTGGGTCCAGTTCTCAATCAATTGTGTTGTAACATTTAATAACACAACACAATTTGATCATAAGAAGTTCGGTCAAAGTCCTTTCAAGGGCTGAAATGGTCAGTTTATTTTTATTTATTTATCAAAAGCATCTTTAGTCGACAAAATTGCTGTAAATTTTTATTTAATTTTTTTTTACTCAATTTTTGCACACTCACATATAGTAGCTTTATTTTTTTTTTTATATAAGAAAGTTTGAAGTCAGAATTTGAAAAAACACCAAAATAAAAGTTTTAACAAATTTGATTAAAAAATGGAAAAAACTGTGACATAACATAGCCACAAGGGACCCAAATTTAAAATTTGGCCTTATGTCCCCTTTTCTTGGGGACATAATACCAAAAATTGGATTTGGGATCATGGCAAGTTTCAAAAAGTTTACAAGCCCAAAAAAAAGGACATTATCCCAAAATTTTTAAGCAATAAACAAATTGTTGTTATCGCCATTCCGTACAAGGGCAAATCATTTTATCGTAAATTACTATTACCATACAAAAATTCTTCTTATCACCATTCGTAAAAACACCATAAATCATCATATTTCGTTTGTGACACCACGGTTTTTTAAAACTTCAATGGACCGACTGCCCATAGAATCCACCAGTTTGGCACATATTGAGGGATCTAGAGCATCAAGCACTTTTTTCACAATTCTTTTTTGTTTTTGGACTTACAGCCAGCTTTTTTCTTCTTTGAGATCTCCCAAAGGTGTTCAATTGGATTAAGGTCTGGTGACTATAAGGTCTGCTATTGTCTCGGAACCATTTTTTCGCCAGTTGCCAGGAGTGTTTTGGGTCGTTATTTCGCATAACTTCCCTTTTTAACTGCATTTTTACAAAGGCAAATGGCAGAATTATGCTATTAAATATATTACCATAGTCTGTGGCCTACATTTTACCTTTAATCCAATATATTGGACCTACGCCCGTTAGCATTATGCTACCACCACCATGTTTAATAGTTTCAACTGTATGCTTCGGACTATGTGTAGAATTTTTTGGGTATTTAACATTAGGCATTCCATAAAATCCGAACAAATTTACTATTATTTCGCCTGGCCACAACACATTTCTCCAATTTTTTCGTCTCAGATGCTTCCTTGCATAAGCTACTTTGTTGCGAATGTTTTGTTTTGCTCAAGTATGGCACTTTTCTTGAGGAATGTACTTTCAAATCATTTTCTATTAATCTATTCCTAATTTTGTGACTAGTTACTGGTGTGTTTAACTCTTTTATGGGTTCATCCGATGAAATAAATGGAGTTTTTTTAGTTTTTCGAACCAACAACGTCAAACTTTGCATAGGTTGCTCGTTTTTCCTGCTTTGGTTCAAAATTAATGGCATAATACATTTTTTTCCTTTCAACACTTCAATAACTCTGCAATTTCACACTTTATTTTGTCTTCATTTCTTAAATTTTGGATAAATTGGCGCTCAACATCTGTGCAATGCACTCCGTTTCCCACTCTGAATAAAAAAAGGTGCGAAAGGTAGAATATTACAAAAAACTGTTAATTTTTTCAATACTTGTTTGACATTTGCTAAACGGTATTTGAATTTTTTTTTCCAATACGAAACCAAGTTCACTGCCTTAATAATTTGTACAACTGATATTTTTATCAAATTATGCTCAAAATCTTGAACAAAATAGAGCACCGATTTCAATTAGTTTGTTTGCTTTTAACTTGATAGCATTTTTCGAAATTTTAACGTGCTTTCCGTTTCTATTATTTTTTCCATCACTGTATATTCAAAGAATTTTCATTATAGGGCAGAACTCCTCATACAAAATCTTCAAAAGAGTTTATCAAAACATCAAATGAGTGAATGGCATCACATAATAAATTTGTGTGTTGTATGGTACAGGTTAAGGATCTCAGTATTTGTTTTTTGTTTTTTTTTTTTTTGGGAAGAAAGTTAACACATACATACATTGGAATATTAACAAAGGTTACGAATGTTTTTAATATGTACGTTGGCAAAGATGGAAAAGGTATTTAGCTCTTCCACTACATTTCTCCTTTTGGCTAAACTGTTTGAGAATTTCAAATCTACCTATATAAGTAAAATGAATCACTAGGGTATTGGCCGAGTCTACGTTGTTAGACCAGTTCATGAAATAAAATATTTCATATTTCACGTTGTTAGACCAGTTCATGAAAATAGATATTTCCTTTTCTTTTTTTTTTAATGGTAAGTGTTTCCAGTGCCAAAAGCGTTTTTTAACCTCAAAGTGTTTTTTTTTTAGTATTTTTGAAATTTCAAATGATCTTTTAGAATCCGAAACGAAATACGAGGAAGCACTTGCAGATTACTTCTTCCATTACATGATTTGTTGCTGTTTTGTTTTCTCAGCATCAGAGCTTCTTTACGAAGTCTTTTTTTAAATTCGAGGTATTTCTAGATCTTAGTAGAATATCTTCGTATCAGAATATCAGTAGTTTCTTTTTTAAATTGATGCTATTCATTTTTAAAGATCGAAAAGCTTGGAATACATAGAAATCACATGTTCTCAAAGACAAACCACAAACTGTGTTGCAGTTATTTTGATTGGGAAGTGACGTTCCTAACCAACAAATGCTTGTATTCAAATTTTATGTTTAAAGATTGTCACTGGAGACCTTTTCGATATATATTTCTATACTGCTTTATATACTCTTTAGAGAGTGCATGTATCTAGAAATGTAAATATTTGTAATGTATCTTTAATTTTAATGCTCAATTTCTTTAATCAAGACCCCACAAATACTATCCTGGTTTTCTCTAGTACAAGTTATTTCCTTATTAATAAAAAAAAAATGTTATAAAGTTAATTTTGACGGAAACCGAACTAGTATTTATTTATTTAAGAAGCTGAAAGATTAACCTTCGAAGAAATTCAACTTTCTTCTTAAACGATTTAAACTTAAAATTTAAAATAAATTAAATTAAATTTTTAAATTGTTAACCATTTCTAACTCATTATATTTAACCTCAATTTTAGCAGTTCTTAAAATGTTTAATGTTCAAAAAATCTTAAGAAATTTTCTAAAAAATTCCATCAAGATTTGAGTCACTCTAATAAGTTTAAGATAATAAAACATTTTTTAACACAACCCACTCTATTCGCTCCATGAACAGCTTAAAACACAAGAGATTAAAACAATTACGATTTTGGTTTATTTTCTTTTTCTTCTTCTATATTCTTTATGCGTAGATTAACATTAGAAAGGTTAAGTACACTTTGTGCTAAAAATTCTATTTAAACGTCTTCTTATTACTTTCTCCTTTAAGCAGGTGAGAGAATAAAACTCACTTAACCATCTAAAACAAAATTTAGCATCAACTAATCATTTAAAGCTGCATTGGGAACATAGCATTTAGGCACATCAAAATATATGTTTCTGAAGAACTAACTTTTATATCTCAGCCTCAGCGGTGAGATTTTAATAATTTTTTTTTATTGCCAGACTTTGTGCTTATTAAAATTAAAAGTTTTATATTTACATGACAAGCTTTGCACTTTATTGAATTTTATGTGTCTTCCTTCATTATTAAAAAAAAAATATTGTTGTTTCCTTTTCAGAAATGTAATGAAATGGCGCCAACCTGCTTATTTGTCTTCCTATTCTACACAAGATTTAATGAAACTTCTCTAATTAGGAAGTAAGTAATTAATAAATGTTAGCTTATAATCTTATAACCTGTCAATGACTCAATATATCGCGCTAATTCTGAATGCAAAACTATGCACCCATATACGTTCAGGTAGAAAAGATTTGTTTTATGAATATTAACGCAATTTACCTACACACTTATTAAAAAAAATGTTTTTTCTCGCTACAAATTAATAGAACTAACGTTTAATTTAATCAATGAGTTCAAAATAAAAGACTTAAGCCACAAACTTGTTTTGAGAATTATTTTAATGATTACTAGGAAGTTTGTTGCTTAAGTCTTATGTTTAATAAGCTGGAATGACAGTGTTCGGTCAAAAACAACTTCTCAAATAGGTTTTCTTATAGAATTTTGACAAAAAATATAAACTCATGATTAAAAATGCATTAGACCAAGGTAAATTAGATGCTTAGACATCATTTGTTATGGTTGGGGGAGTGTTTTAATAAAAATTACATTGAATATGTACATGAGAATCGAAGTCGACGTTATAATTGAAATGTCGCCACAGCCTAAGGTGCCTTAAAAAAACCGGAGTACATAGTAAAAATAAAAATAAATTCGTTAAGTGGAGATCTTGCCAGAATTAATTAATTCACTCTGTAAAAAAATATTTTAACTGCTGGAAATTTTCATGTTCTCAGTTGATAAGAACAGAAAAATTTGTTTTTGTATACAGTTTTGAAAAATTATATACTGTAGCAAATAAAAATGAAGATATTTTTACGTATAAAACGTATTCGTTTGCTTTTATGCAATTAGCTTCCAAGTGCAAAACCACAAATGCGTTGAAAACATTTCCATCTCCCTACTTTTTTCATACTTGACGTAGTTTAAGAATCAATGCAAATGGAGTGATTACAAGATCTGTGTTGCTTAGAAGCTGCTTCTACTGTGATTATGATAAGCTCATACATATTCTACACTCCTCATACCATATAATCAAATCATAACCACTAGGGCTTGCAATTTTGGGATTCAATAGCAACTTCGGGATTTCGAGATTTATAATTAAGAATCCATGGATTCGGGGATTAGCCCCGGGATTTGAAAAACTAAGAAAAATAAATCTTTTTAACAAAATGTTAGTTCATATGCAAGGTATTGAAGTTAACATTTTTTTAAAAAAAATAGTCCAAAGGAATTAAAAAAACGGCTAAGCACTTGCTTACCCAAGTCATAATAGGTGTTAAACAAGCACAATAGGTGTTGTATAAAACAATAAGAAGTTCGCCCTTTGGCTCCTTTAGAAGTCATAATGATACAAGAATTAACATAATTTTATAACTAGCTTCTATATAACTTGTCACAAGATTAATATGATAATGTGTGTTGGTTGAGTGAGACTATTTTTAAAAAATTTAAAAAAGTAAAAAAAAAAATTAATGATAGAAATCTTGACTTCAGTGTTTCCTTCATAATCTAGCATTTTTATTATCTAAGATATTCTGTTCTATATCTATTCTAAGATATTATAAGAAACAAAAATCAATCAGGATTTTAATCTATCAATAATCAGGATCAATCGTTATTTTCTAACTCAAATACATCCTTTTTTATCTTAAACTTTGATTTTGATTCCGATTTTGAATTTGATTTTGATTTTGATATGGATTTTGATTTTGATTTTGATTTTGATTTTGATTTTGATTTTGATTTTGATTTTGATTTTGATTTTGATTTTGATTTTGATTTTGATTTTGATATTGATTTTGATTTTGATTTTGATTTTGATTTTGATTTTGATTTTGATTTTGATTTTGATTTTGATTTTGATTTTGATTTTGATTTTGATTTTGATTTTGATTTTGATTTTGATTTTGATTTTGATTTTGAATTTGATTTTGATTTTGATTTTGATTTTTATTTTGATTTTGATTTTGATTTTGATTTTGATTTTGATTTTGATTTTGATTTTTATTTTGATTTTGATTTTGATTTTATTTAAATTTTTACTATTGTTTTTACTTTTATTTTATATTTTCGCCAATTTCAGATTGAGGTGACCTATCAGTCGCACTGACCATCTCCGATTTGGCTCAGAATTTAGTGTTAGGTTGGTTTTTTGTTAAGAAAAGCAATTCCGGAGTTTAAAGTTTAAAAAATTTTTTTTGCGGAGCCACAGCCATTCGAATGCCAAAATAGGGCCTATTTTTAGACAACGTAGCTCAGTCAATTTAAATAACATTTTATTAACCAAGGTATCATTGGAATAGTTGTTTCCTCTATTTTAAAAATAAAATATAAAACTTTTAAAAAAATGTCTGTAAATTGACCCATTGTTAATTTCAAAATTTAATGCCATGCCAACAACAGACGCTATAATTTTTTGAAGGGTTCAGACGTTATGGCACGTTTTACGCCATAATTCCTGAACCCTTCAAGAACACATCTTAATTTTATATCGTTGGAAAGGTATTGAAACGTACAAAAAATCAAATTACAATGGGCCAAGTTACTGCAATTTTTCTAAAAATTTTATATTTTCCTTGAAATAGAGAAAAACTATTCATTGATACCTTATTTACGAAAATCGGATTTAAATTCACTGAGCTACGTCGTTTCAAAATCCACCCTATTTTGGCCTTGAAAAATGGTTCTAAAAATTTATAACTTCGGATTTGGTTTTCTATGCAATAAACCAATCTAGGAACAAAATTTGAGCCAAATCGAAGATGGTCAGTGCGACTGATAGGTCACCTCAATCTGAAATGGGCGTTTTGTTTTAATTTTTAATTTGACGTTTATTTTTTTTTTTTTTTTTTTTGTACTTTAATTTCAATTTTTTTTTTAATTTTTATATATTTTTATTTTTGTTTTTACTGTTATTTTCGTTTTTTTTTATAGTTTTAATTAGTTTTTTATTCCTATTTTTACTATTATTTTCTGTTTTATTTTTATTTTTTTTTTTAATTTTTTTATTTTTAATTTTGATATTACTTCTATTTATATTACTTTTATTTTTATTTTAATTTTAATTTTTAATTTTATTTTTATTTTTATTTGTAGTAATATTTTTACATTTATTCTTTGATATTTACTATGTTTATTTTTATTTTATATTTACATTTTTATTTATGCTTTCATTTTTGTTATTTTTGTGATAAGTATATTTTATTTTTATTTTAATTTTATTTATTTTTATTTAGGATAATATTTTAATTAATATTATTTTTATTTTCAATTTTATTTTTATAAATATTTTTAGGTATTTTTTAATTTTTATTTTTTTTGTTTCTTTTTATTTTCTTTTTAATTTGAAACTGCATTGTCGTTATTATTTTTATTAATAATTTTTTTTATTTTGTTTTTATTTGTATTTTTATTTTTACTTTTATCAATAGTTTTGAAATAGTTAAATTTTATATTTTATATGCATTGATTTTTTTATTTATTTGTATTTATTGTTATTTTTACTTTTTTAAGTTTCAATTTTTTTTTTATTTTAGTTTTATATTAATTTTAATTTTTTGCTTGTGCTTTTGCTTTTTTGTCCTTTTGCTTTTGCTTTTATTTTAGCTTTTGTGTGGTAAATTAACATTTATCTTAGCGCCATGTAGTAAATTCATGCAACAATAGTGCATTTTCAGTAGATTGTTCCCTGAGAGTCCTCATGATACCCTGCATTTGTTATTTTTATCATATGCTCGAAAATCTCACCTTCAGTATTGTTTCATAAAATTTAACGAAGCGCCTATATTCCTCGATACATAAGTACATGTAACGCTTTTACATTTTTGTTGAATTATTGGTGCATTAGTATTCGATTTGATACTGTTGCCTCCGTGGTATTATGGTACCAAATTTTAAATTTTTTATTTTTTATTTTTATTATGACATCAATCAATATTATTATGAACCAATATTTTTTCTTGTATATTAAAGTTTAACTTAGCACCTGTCCTGAGCAAGTAATTTATACATTGAAGATCGTTGCGTTTTAGAAAAAATATTCTTTTAAACTTTTTAGAAACCTGTGAGGTAAGTTGTAATGCTTTCACATCGAAATATAAAATAGAGGGTCTCAAATCATATGGAAGATTTTTTCATTGTGACATTAATATTATATTATTAATAGATATTTTCATTAATTAATTCATACAATTTCATTCAATATAGAACAATGGCAAAGTCATGCAAAATTTTAGAAAAATCCGAAGTAATGAATTAAATTTAATAAAGAGTGTAAATAGCAGACATTTGACTTCTGCACTGTATGTTCAATCTTTTATTTTAATACTGGTAAGTGCTAGAAAACAAAAGACTTAAGATACAAACTTGTTTTTTCGTTATAATTATTATGTATGTATATATATTAAGGATAGTTTTTATTTATTATTAAATTAATTCATAGTTGCTCAATAAAACACACACACATATAGCACTCCACCGCTGGGTATTTAGAGTTAGTTTATAAGTTGAAGCATGCAGTGTCGCACATCCTCCAATCTTCCCACACAGTTAGCAACAAAATCTGCAAGTCAACACATACCACGCTGCACAAAAGACGAAATTTGAATTTTAAAATTGTCGTTGATATATATTTATATAATTATTCAACATCATAACTCATAGTTGGCGTGCATGTCTGTGCATTTTTAGTTTGTTAGGCAGCAGCAACATATGCAGCGCTAGCAACAGGTTTCATGCAAAACTATTAATTTTGCAAATTCACTAACAAGAACTGGCTAAATTAGGAAATGTGGGGTGGATAGCATTGATTTCCTGATAATTACTTGGATATTCGAAAATATGACGATTTAAAAATCAAATCAAATTTTTATAAAATGTTTTTTTGTTTTTTATCATGAGACTGACTGAAGTTATTTAAAAAAAAAAATATGATTTGTGCTCGCTCATATTTATAAATAGCATGTGATTTAATTAATGTTATGCAACTTAAGGCAAATTTTTTCCCAATCAGCTCAAGACAAGCTGTTGTTTGGCTTACGTACGTGTTGTGCTTCAGCAATTTTGGGTTAGAAGTTGTTATATATAAAAATTTGTGTATATAAAAGTCACACCATGAACTCAAAAATGTAAGCAGACTTAAATAAAATAAAAGACAAAAATAAAACAAAGAAACACACTAAATCATGTTTCACTTTTACTTTCAATGAAACAAAAATGAGAGTATAAAAGCACAACGAACTGAACGTGAGTGACATTGAATTATTTTATATGTGTTAAAATTAAAAATAAGTACAAATCAGGTTTAACATTGAGAAAATCTAAAAAAAAAAACAAAAATCGCTCAAATGTACTGAAATGCAGTGTTATTCATCAATAAGCAGACAAAACAAAAGACTTATGAAACGAACTTGCTTCAAAGCTACTATAAATTAAATATAAAAACAGCACAAAATTAAAGATTATTAATGTAAGATATGTGGCAATTTTCAAGCCTAGAAGCAATATTTATTAGCAACAAAACAAAAGACTTAAGCAACGAACTAACATAAAAAATTGTTACAAGTTACTTGTAAGAAACATTGGAAAATTTTATATGAAAAAATTTTTTAACTTTTTGATATAAAAATATCAAAAATATAGCAAAAATATCATAAACACAAAATTTAATTTCAATTTTAAATTTATTGAAAAATTGCAAATCATCTTGGAAGTTTTCCTAAAATTTTCAAATTTGATCAAATAAAAATTATATCATTTTATTTAAATTGAAATGAAAGTTAAGTATCACATTTTTCAACTTTTGCGTCAAAAAGATTGGCAAGTATGCAACGCCACACAAAATGAGAAAAAAACAATAAATATTTATATAAATATTTTCATTTCTTAAGTCACACATATAGAGCATTTCTAAGCAGTCACAAGCACAGGCAGCTTTGGATGAAATACAATTACAGCTGAAATACTATTGCAGCTGAAATACTATTGCATTCGTTCACATGCACACACCCTCCTTTTTACTTTACTAGGTACCTTTATCTTACGTCAACCAATAAAATAAAAGAAAAAACCCAATCTATATAGACCGGTTATAAGATCAGATGATTTAATATTGTTTTTTGAATACAAAACCAAAATAAACACAAAAACAAAACATCACAACAACGTTCACATTTAAGATATTACACACAAAAAGCTTAATTCAAATAGCCATTAATGTGGAGCAATAAACTGCTGAATAAAACTGCATCATATAGACTGCATAACATGTGCAGTAAAATAAAACCAAAATAAAAAATACAAAAATTCCACTACTTGCTGCATTTTCTGCAAACAATGCGCAAGCGCGCAATCTACTTATGTAAAGTGTCGTAGTATGTGCGCGCCAATGCGTATGCATTTAATGCATTAAATTGTATTGCATCAGCATTGAGTGTGGTTTTCACTTGTCTTTACAGTGTTTTCTTGAAGTTTAGTGAATAACATCGAAAAAATGTGAGCTATCTTATACAACCATTTTATATTTATTTTATATTATTTTTTTATTTTTCTTTCTTTTATATTTTGACTGGACATTTCAACGTCGAGTTGCTTTCTACCGTGCATTTAAAATAAAACTCCAACGCTTTCTTTTATGAATTACATAAGCAGCTGCATTTAGTAACAAGCCACAAATGAAAAAGAAAATAAATTTTGTTTAAAACATATTTTTAAGAAATGCTGTTCGATTTGGTCTCTGGATATAAGAAGTGAACTAAAAATTGAATTTACCAGGGTCTAAAAACAAAGAAAGAAACATCAAGACATGGGTGTACAGAAAATATGATATTCTTTAAAATGATAAGATTTCAGTTATGTACCTATGTAAACTTTCAGATTTTTTTTTAGTTTTCCGTGTATATACGGAAATATATAAACTATCGAGAGAATCATTCTCTCAAAAAATGCATTCTTCCAGGTACAGAATAAAAATCGCCCAATACTGCATCTACATACATGAGCTTCAACGTCCCGATGTATATTCAGTGCAGCCAAAAGTGTAGGCAGGATGAAAATTAAGGGGGGAAAGACCTTATGAATTTCTTTTGACCATATCTACCATATCTTTTTACCATATCTAGTTTCAAAGAAAAAGGAAAAACCACATCTTAAAAAGAAATTACATATAGAAACTATTTTCAAAGCCCTCGATTAAATAAAAAATCTCAGATTTGACTCAGATGTCGTTACTGATAACGCAGTTATCACCAGCGAGGTTTGGTGAATATTACGAAAAGTAGTTGCATTGCAAGAGCATCGATAGCACTATTGATATTTCTATTAAAAATCCGTTTTCGCCTAAATTTCACTTAATTGATCCATACCTCGAAAGAATCGTCATTCAAAATTGTGGAGTATTTCTTCAATAACTGGTTGCAGACTTCTTCATCTAGGGTTGGAATTTTGAATGGAAAAAGACATTCCAAATTCAATAATATTCCACGGTGCTTAAAAAAGTGGTCTTCGTGGTGAGTGAAGATGAAATCTAGGTAGGGTAGGTAAGTTGAAATTCGATAAAAATGTTCAATTAAATTAGTCTGGACATTATAGCGATGAGTCTGACGCGAAGCTTGTCTCAGTGTCTTTAATTCAATATCGTGTTTTTCTAAGATTTTTCCGAATTTTTGGAAAATCTTACTAATTTGTTTTACGGCAACTGTCAACTGTATGACTTCATCTTGATTTTCAATTTAAAGAAAATGACCTGACGATAAAGCCACGTACTAAATCGTATCAAGCTCATGTAACGAAAACTGAAAGTCTAAGGTTCTTATCGCTGTAAACAGCTGAAAAGAAGGATTTTTTTTTTTTTGTGTTTTTGTATTGAAAACATTTGCACGCGGCCGTAAATTGTAACCCCCCGTACAAACAGAATAATAAGTATATGGCTTATATGGTAACAAGTTTTGGTACAATAAAATACTAGGAACTGGAGGAGGGGATTAAAATTAACTTTTGTTTTAATTTTGCTTTTCATAGTTTTTCGTTTGAACCTAATGGATCTTATCAGCCAAAGTGCATCCTATTAAGTTCATTGTTATTTCTAAGTATGATGTGTCAAATGAGTAAAACAATTTTTTCATATAAAGTAACCCCCTAAAACCAAGTTTTGTGCGACATTTTATCATCAATTCTGAATAAGTAGGAAATTAACCCTTTAACACATTTTAAGTTTGTCTTATTTATGGCATTTAAGTTAAATTTTCAGCTTTGGTATGTTGAAGGACTTAAATAGAATTTTATGACAAATTTTTTTGTCGAACCTGTTTACCCGGTATATCCTTGTTTTATGTGTGTTTTTTGCCTTTTATCACAAAAGGGTCAAAAAAGACCCATAAATTGATAAGTTACGGGATTAAAGTGATCCACAAAAATTTTTCTCGTAGTATTTTACATAAATCTTTGGAACACATCTTATACCCAAAATGTAAGGATAACATGATTTCCTATGCCTATTTATTATAAGAATGTTCAAAAAGGGAGAAACTTAAATCCTCCTTAAAATAAGACTCAAACGTAAACTTTAAAAACGCCAATACACGTATATTTTTTTATCCCTTTTACCAGAATGCATTGTGGGAACCTTGTTATTTTGGAAAAAAATTGATTTTGTTGTTCAGTGTTATCGGTGAGTGTAAAGCTTTTATGTCTCGCATTTCTCAGGAACCCGCAGCAGAGAAAAATTTCTTCAAAACGGAGTCTTGTATTCACTTTATGATTATTAAAAATATTTAAATTAATATAAAAAACCTATAAAAAAATATACATATATAAAAATTGGCTCTCGGCTCTATCAAACTAAGCAAACCACGTCTATAGTTAAAAAAATTCTTCAAACTCGAAGATAAGTTGATTTCGATGAATTACCGTATCTTAATTCAATATAAGGTGCTCTTCATATTTATAACCCACCCAATACACTTTTGTGATTTTCTTCATAAAAAAATTAAGAAATCAGTTTCCGATTAATAAAGAACAAAATAGTAAGCACTGTAAGGCTAGTATTTTACGATTTGTTTGTTTTTTTAAGATGGTACAATTATCGTTTCATAATTATAACCCAGTTACAATTTTTCTAATAAAAAAGAGGTTTGTATTATGAAATATTTTTTTAATAATACCGACTAATAGTGTTATATCTGACCTAGGTATACCGCGTGGTAAAACTTTGTCTAAAGCAGAAAACAGCAAAATTTTGGCTTGGGCTTCTGAAAACATTTCAGTGAGCGAAATTTCAGGAGAACTTGAACGTGATCGTTAATTTTCTTAAAAATTCGGAAAAATATGGTAAAAAAAAGCGATCCGGACGTAAGAGAAAGATATGCCATAGGGATGAGCGTGCAATTATACGCGAGGCAAGTAACTTGACAGCCAGTTATTCTTGTCTGGCCAGTTATTCTTGTCTGGCCAGTTATTCTAGAAGTTGGAACACCAAAGTGTCAAAAACAACAGTTTGACGTGTGTTGCAACGATACCCTGATATTTGCCGAGTTAAAATGAAAACAATTCCAAGGTTCCTTAAACGGCATAAGACCGCGACTCTGGAATTTGGTGAACAAAATATGGTTTTCTCTAATTGCTTCTCTGTATGTGAAATGAATTACAGAAATTTTATTTGCATAAAATTAAAAAAAAAAAAATGGAACCTTCATGGACCAGATGGTTCACACTTTTGTTGGTGAGATTTGCAAAAAGAACCTCGCTACTTTTCAAAGCGGAACTTTGTTGGTGGGTCAGTAATGGTCTGGGGAGCGTTTTCAGCGCAAGGGACTCTGGAAGTCCAGTTTACGTCATCTAAGATGAAAAGTGCCGAGAACATCACTGTGCTAAAAAGCAGTTTTCTACAATTTTTATGACAACATCATGACCAAAACTAGATTTTCCAGCACTACAATGCCCGAATACGCGCGTAAAAAAATTAAAACTTTGAAGTGGTCAGCGTGCTCTCCAGACCTAAACCCAATAGAAAACCTATGAAGAATACTGGTTGTTCGCATTTATGCTGACAATCACCAATACAACAACGTTGGTGAGTTACAAAATGTCATCATTAATGTCTGGAAGAATTTGGACGCCGATAGTTTACAGAAATTAATTTCTTCCATGCGTAAAACAGTTTTTAAAGTAATAAAGGCTAAATGGAGCCATACTAACTTGTGAATGCTGGTTTTTTATTTTTAAAAGTTTTAAAATACAAAGCTTCATAATAAGATATTTAAATTTAATGGGTCTCGATTTTGAATATATTCAGTTATTATAATCTGAAAATCTGAATTCATCTTTTTCCAAATTCTTTTTGATCAGAATAAAACAATTCTGAAGAGTAGGAGTGAAATATATCAACATTAAGCGGGAAGTTCATTCAATAGAACGCAATGCAATAGAAATATGTGAAAGCTTACAGATGAAAGTTCATTTACTGCATTTGCATATGCGTCCGCTTACTCGCTACGCTAGCAAAGTCGAAAATATTTCAACTTTTCTTGCGTAATTTGCGTTTTTTGACAGCTCGTTACTTATAACGAACAGAGAGAAGAAATAAAAGAAACGAGTCAGAAACTCATTACTTTTAGGGATGACTCTTCTAAATAAATCTTAAAAATTAAAAATGTCTATAATTTTTCATTGTTAATTTCTCAAAAGAACTTTTTTATACTCAGGATTTAAGATTTTTTAATAACAATGAAGAAATTTTAAGTATTTTTGTGTAAATACGATAGAAAATTCCCCATTTAGAACATAGCAAATATTTTACAAGTTTGTAGCCCTGCTTAGTCTGAACGTAAAACGCTATCATTGAACTCTGCCATAATTTCCTTGCGTAAATTGTGCCAGCGAGTAGACAGACGCATATGAATATGCAGTGAATGAACTTCCTGCTTTATGGGGGTGGGATATAAATATGAAATATGAAAAAAATTAAACACACTGTTCGATAGAAACTGTTGAAGTAGTATGTGTTAATGATAAACTTCTTTTACATCAAGAGAGACCTCGGTAAACGAGTGATGACGTGCTCGACTGCTACATCAGAGGTCCCGTGTATGATTGCCGGCCAGGCCATAGTCCTTCGCTTTAAACCTTTCACATTTGCAATTTTCTGTCCTCATTTCTAATCAACTGAAAATTAAAATTCATCAATATATACGACTTGAAGTTGTAGTTGATGGTAGAAAAGTTTGTGGTTGAGATTGCCTTATAACTTGAATTGACTAAGGTAAAGGCATAACACTTGCCTCTGATTCAAACTCACATGTTTCTTTGGCTTTCCACCACGCTTAGAACATTCTACTCGTGTTTCACTTGATTAACCTTTCCTTCCCACTAATCTGTCATCCAATTACGAACCAAGGCAGACTTGACTGAATAGGTATTCCACCTGAAATCCTTGGTTCAAAACTAAACAAAAAAAAAAAACATAATCACGTCCTTAAAAGTTAGTCAACATTCAAACATTCTACGAACATTAAGACATTCTCTCCATGATTTACTTGATCAAGTCAAACGAAAGACTTAAGCAACGAACTCGTTTTTCATTGGTATAAAATTCAAAACATCAAATAAATCATTGGTGAGCTGAATGCTGAATGTTTTCCTAGAGAATTGGAATTTCCCAATCAACTAATTATATTACGTTACATAACATAATAAAATAAAAAATAATCACTTTCTTATGATCACAGCTACCAAGCATATTATATAAAACTGCTATCAGAGATGTTTAATATTTTTGTTTTGTAAACAAAATAAAATTAAAAACTATTTTCGCTAAAATTGGCAAAATCCATCATTTTAAAAACGTGAGCAATTTTAATAAATTAATAGTGTTAATCAGTGATAAAAGCGTCAACAATCGATAACAACCAGAAGTAATCAATGCCAAACATGATGCGCAATTAAACAAAAAAAAAAAAAACAAAAATCATTCAGTACATTTAAATAATTATATGCCAACAAATAGATAGATGCTGTTGTTACACTCACCTTGTAACTCCTGCCTTCAGCCATGCATTCACGATTCATTGTATCGCCAGCTGCGGTCACTTCGGTAATTTTCACTTGCGACTGTTTATCCATCAACTGTTGTGTGGTAATGTTTGCTTGTTCCTCAGCGGTTTTGTTAGCCATGGTTTCGTTAAGTTTTGCAAATTGTTGATTTACACCAAAAACATAATCATTATCGGCATTCTCATCATCAGAATCCATGCTGACATTGCTTAGATCCATGATGGCGGCATTCTTGTGTTCGTAGTTAGCGGTATTGTTGTTGATTGTGTTGGATGTTTCAGTTGTGACAAAATTAAACTGATGGCTGATGTTGTTGTTGTTACTGTAGTTATTGTTATAGTTGTTGTTATTGTTGCTGTAGTTGTAGTTGTTGTTGTTATTACTGTAATTATTGTTATTGATGTTGTTGTTGTAGTAGTTGCTGTTGCTGTAATTGTTGTTACTGTTGTTGTAATTGTCATCTTCAGCAATGATATCCGAAAAACCCACCGAACGTCCTTCGCCAGCAAAAACATAGGCTGGACGTTCTGTAGCTTGCTCAGTCGTTGTCGTCATCATGTGCTGCATGATGTGCTCCTGGTGTAGTCCCTCTACTACGGCTATCATGGGCTCCATTGTCGTCGGTGCAGCTGTTGTTGAGGTTCTTGAGCTAAAGTCTTCGTGCTCTATATTCATTGAACGTGCTCGCGTATCAATTGATTCCGTTGATGTTGCTGGTGTATATATGGCAAATCCTGTAAATACCGGTATAAATGGCGCAGCCGTTACTCCATCTTCATGGCTGACAATTACGTGATCGGTTATTGCTTGCTCCTCACCATGTGACGCATTTATATGTGCTGCCATCGATGACTGCTCATTGTTGCTAGTTGATGATGATGATGATAGTGATGATATCAACGACAACTTGCTTGTTGTTGTCTCCATGGCAGTCTCTTCCGTGCTGCTCAACAACTGATAATCCGCATGTTCGGCCAAACGATCATGTTGTTCCGATAAGATGTGCGCATGATATGGATCCTGTTCCAATTCCTCTGCCTCCTCATGTGCCTTGCCAGTCATCTCTTTGTTGTAGATCGTTGCCCCGAATTGCTGCTGATGCGCATTGCCATCACTTTCATTTTCCTTGGCCGCCGCCATCATCATCATCATCATGGACGATTCATCACTATTGCTGGCAGTAATCAAGGTGGCTGGATGTCTGAAATTATTCAAGTCTTTAACGGCGCCATCATCGTCAATTTCACTGGATATTTGATTGATTAGCGATTCAGTGTGATTTTCCATTATGGTGGAGGGTGATGGTGTTTTGTCTGTGGTCGCCGCTCTGTTGATGGTGATGATTGTGTTGTTGGTGATATTATGGTTGATCCCATCCATGGCGACATGCGATGCCCCAACAACAAAAACTTTTTCATTTTCACGTAGCTGTTCGTGTTGTTGTTCCTGTGTTGTTTGGCTTCTTTCGCCAGCATGTTGCTGGTTTTCATTTTCACCAAAGATATCATTTACCGTTGATGATATAATAATTTCCGTTGACTTTTCCTCAGTGTTGTCGTTGTGATGCATTAGCATTGGTGTCTCTGTAGCATGCAGCTCGTGCTGAGGCTCGTGCGTCTGGGCGGATTGCCCGGATTGCACAGCATGGTGCACCAAATGCGCATAATGCGAAATGTGATGCCGATCATCATCATCTTTGTTTTGTGATGCACTCATTGTTGTTTCATCAATTCTATTAAAATCATTTTCTGCTGTTGTTATTAAAATATCATCAGCTTTGTTGGCAATTTTTTCGCTTGTGAAACTAGTGGGCGTTGTTGTGGGCTCTGTGGTGGTTATTGGTTCAATGGTTGTTATGGGTAATGTTGTTGTTGCTGACGCCGAAGACAGCATAATGTTCGTTGCTATTGGACTAGCAGTTGCTGTTGATGTTGACACTGATGAAGCGACATCGTTTTCACTTGATGGTGCTTTGATTGTTGTTGCCACTGGCGATGAGGAGATTGTCGTTTGGCTGATTGGCGAATTCGTTAGAGATCCATCTGCAAAAAGTAAGAAAAAAATCAAGTTAATGGAAGTTTACGATAAGAATTTGAAATTATTGTTCAATAAGTTTATTTGCATGATATATGTATGTCGCCAAAGAGAAAAGTCAATTTTTAGATATGTACCCAAATTGTATGAAATGAATATGGTATGGAAAATGTTGTGAAAAGCTCCATTTAGTTTCCGTAATTACATGAATTATTTAATAAAAAAGACGCAGGGGACTTGAATGACTTCTTAAGAAATAATACATAAAAAATTTACTTTCTTGGTAAAAAAAAAAGAAAAAAGTAAAGAAAAGTACTAAAAAAAAATTGTCCTCTGTGAGAAAAGTCGCAACCAAAAAGGTCGCAACTTAAAATGTGCAAACATGTTATGAAATAATAAAGATTTTATGTCATTCGAGATGTTTTTCTGTATTTCTGTGAACTTTAAATAGAATTGTCCCCTGTAAGAAAAGTCGCAACCAAAAAAGTAGCAACTTAAAAAGTGCAAACATGTTATGAAATAATAAAGATTTTATGTCATTCGAAATTTTTTTCTGAATTTCTGTGAACTTTAAATAGAATTTTCCCCTGTGAGAAAAGTCGCAACCAAAAAGGTCGCAACTTAAAAAGTGCAAACATGCTATGAAATAATAAAGATTTTATGTCATTCGAGATTTTTTTCTGAATTTCTGTGAACTTTAAATAGAATTGTCCCCTGTAGAACATTTGCAACCAAAAAAGTCGCAACTTAAAAAGTGCAAACATGTTATGAAATAATAAAGATTTTATGTCATTCGAGATTTTTTTCTGAATTTCTGTGAACTTTAAATAGATCACAACAGAAATAAAAGTGTCGCAAGGAAGTTTTGACATATTGCATACTCTTTTGTAAAATTAGTTTTGCAATAATGAAAATATTCACACAGATATTTTCCTTCAAAATTTCGCATATCGATGGCTTAATATAGAAAAGGCGTAGCTCGATTTTTTTGTTACTTCACAGTAGAAGAAAAGAACTGAGTAAATCTGGAAAACTTTGGATATAAAAACTTTTTTAATGCAGTTTTATTTAAAATAGGCAACAACAGCAACAAAAAAGCGCATTGATTATTTTAAGGGAGGTGTATTTGAGAATGGTCTAGCAGAATATATTAGAAACGTTGTTTTGAAAAAAAAAACGAGTTACGCCTTTTCTACATTAAGCCATCGATATATTGTGAACTTTTTTTTAGTAAAAATGATAGTCTTTGTTAAAAAAAAGTTCACCTTCAGAGTCTGAAAGTCCCAAGTGGAAATGCAGTGAGGTTTTGTTTTGAGATCACAGTTTGTTCTACAATAGTTTGCGATATTTTCACATCGTTTTTTGTAAAATTTGAATAAGCCTTAGAAAAAATTAAAAAGTCGCAAGGGACTTTTATGCCCTACCAAAAGAAATTTTCTTCTAAAATTTCATACTTTTTGTAAATTATCATCTCTAAATAACAGCCAAAGAAAGATGCAGCTGAAATAATTGATGTCGTAAGCCCCAAAGTCCCAAGTGGAAATTATTTAGTCAAATATAGAGTTTCAATTAAAATGTATTTTTTTTTTATTTTATGCTGTTCTTACTGCCTGTTTATAACACGTAATTAAGTCCCAAGAGCTATAAAGAAGCCGTAAAGCACTTTTAAGCTCTTTTAATAAGTAATTTTCTTTAAAATTACACATGTTTTTAGAACTTTTTCCATGTTTGCAGAGTTTTTTTTAACTTCTTTTCTGTAGATTTTAAATGAAGAGTTTGAAGAGTAATGAAAAAGTCGCCAGGGATTTTTATGCCTCTTAGGTTATTTATGCCACATTTTTTCTACATTATTTTCTTTAAATCAAAATAGCTTTCATTAAAGCTTGTTCCCGTCATTAAGAGATGTAATATTAACTCCCAAACAACTTGGGAAAAACTTAAATTCCCAAACCCCAAGGCCCAAACGTCCCAAGTAAAAAAGCAGCCAAATTTTAAAGTGTGATCAAGATTTGTTATAATTAACTTTGTTTTACTACGTTTTAATTGACCATAAAGAAGTTTCAAGCGTAATGAAAAAGTCGCCTGCGACTTTAATATCTTTATAAGATACAATTTTTTTAACATATCTTCTAAGGTATAAAATTTTATAAAATTACAATTATTAAAATAGCTGATAAAATAGTTTTGCAAACTTTAAACAAGTTGGAAGCGTAGTAAAAAAGTCGCCTGGGACTTTAATGCCGTTATGAAATTAATTTATTAAAAATAGCTCATTATTTGTAAGATATTTTCTCTAAATATATCTTCAGAACAAAAAATTATTTTATTTCGATAAAATTAGTCTCCGTAGATAAAGATATAACCGTAGTGTCGCAAGTAAAAACCGAAAAAAATTGTTCTTAATATAGTTTTGCTGAATTTTTGTTACCTATAGAGAAGCAGTACAACTCTGAAGAGAAATGAAAAATTTGCTTGGTTCTTTTAGATATTTTGTCAAAAAGTATATAAAGTACAACTAAAATTTCTAGTCTTTTACAACACATCGTTGTTGTTGGTGTTACTTGTTTTTTTTTTTCATTGATATGTTGACCTCGAGCTCAAAAATTAGTCTAAATAATTGAATAAAAAAGGTCACATTAAATTTAAATAAAACAAAAATACTTTTATACTGTTGAACAATCTTAAATACAGGGTCTTGCAATAGGGGCTTGACAACTTTGACAACATCAAACTGTTTTTGTCAATTTATTCTGTAAATTCAACATTTTCATCATGGCAAAGTAAACGAACGAACAACGTCTGCAAATTTCGCTCTGGTAAAGATGCGCCAAGATGATAAATTTCATCACAAAATCATCTTCAGTTTTGAAGCTCATTTTTGGCTCAATGGGTTCGTGAATAAGCAAAATATGCGTTATTGATCGGGTGAAAATCCACATGTACTTCATAAATTACCACTTCATCCACAAAAAATAACTGGTTGGTGCGGTTTGCATGCCGGCGGCGTCATTGGACCATATTTTGGACCATATTGTGAATGGCCATCGTTATCGCGCCATGATTACCAATTATTTTTAGCCGAAATTGGAAGATATGTCCTTGGACGACATGTAATTCCAACAGGACAATGCCACAAGCCACACAGCACACTTTACAATCTATTTATTGAAAAGTAAGATTGATGAGCGTGTTATCTCCAGAAATGGGCAAGTCGTTTGGCCACCTCGTTCGTGCGATTTAATGCCTCTAGACTATTTTCTTTGGAGCTACGTCAAGTCATTGGTATATGCCGACAAGCCGACGACGTTGGAAGAGCTCACAGCCAACATTGAACGAGAAATAGCGGCCGTTTCGGCCGAAATGTGTGGCCGAGTCATCGAAAATTGGGTCCAACGAATCGACCGCTCCATACGTTCCCACGGTGACCATATGAACGAAGTCGAGTTTTATTCATTTATTGGTTTGATTGTGCTTCAAGCCGATAATAAAGTTTTTGAAATATCTCAAATGGTTTGCGCTTTATTTAAAAGAAAAATTGTCAAGTCCTTAATGGAAAACCCTTTATCTGAAAACACTTAAAGTAAAGAGGTCCCAGAGGGGAGGGGTTAATTACCAAAACTGGTTATTAAATTTATATCAGTTCAATTTTTATTGCGTTTTGTTGTGTTTTAAAAGCTTGTTTTTGCTCTAAAGAGATATTTCAAAAAGTCGCAAAGGATAATTCAAACGCCAGTGCTTCAAAAATAATCAATTGCTATAAGAAGCGACCCCACTACTGTGTACTGCGTTTTTGGTAAAACTTTTTATTTAATTATTTAAGAATTTATGCATTTTAAGCCATGCGGCCATTGTATGTATAAGCAGCACAAAATAACAGCAAACAATAGCTTAAGCTCTTTGTTGAGAGAGAGAGGTAAAAGTCTCACCGCGCTGCCATCTTAAGTGGATAGTTGTACTCAGTTAATTCCTACTGCAGTGTTGCCATAAGTCCAGTATATCGTATTTATTTTGATTTTACAAATGTGAAACTCTTTTCATTTCAATAAGAAGTTACTCTTTTTATTTCAATAAGAAATATTCTCAAATAAAATAAAATTAATTAAACATATTTGATTCTTTAGTCTTTATTTAAAATATGTTTTCATATCATATTTATACTCCCAAGCAACGTTGGGAACGGGTATGCTAGTTCTATATATATAAAAAATGAGCTAATGTTTGTAACTATGCAATAGACTCCTAAACTACTCATTCGATTTGCATGAAAATTTGTGTATAGAAGTTTTTTGGTACGGTGCGTGTTTGTGGGCTATCAATTTTGATCCACCTTGAACACCAGAGGGTGCTGTAGTACACATTTTTTACAAAACTGCCTAAAACTCACAAACCGTTTATGCGATTAGAATGAAAAGTGGTATACACTAGTTTTCATGTACGTTGAGTATTTTGCTGCTATCTTTTTTGACCTATCTTGAACACCAAAGGGCGCTGTAGTACAAATTTTTTGCAAAACCACCTCAAACTCCCAAACCGCTCATGCGATTAGAATTAAAATTGGTATATAGTAGTTTTCAGGTACGATGAGTATTTTGACAGTATCTTCTTTGAACCACCTTTGACACCAGATGGTGATGTAGTACAAATCTTTTACAAAATCGCATATTTTTATTTGTTACATATGCAAATATTTACAAAATGTAAAATTTTTCTAAAATTTAGTAAAATTAAAAAATGTCCGTTATTTGTACATCAAAAACAGGAACATATCTTGAAAACTATGAAAAATTTTACTACAATGATATATTTAATGCAACAGCGTGCTCAAAAATGAGAAAAACACAATCAGAAATTTAATTTTGTGACTTTCGATTCAAATACCTCCGCTGCTTTTTTATACACTTTGTTAAATTTTTTTTTTTGTCTTAAAGCTTTATTAAAGTACTATGAAAATCTTATTACAAGAATATCATTAGTTGAGTATATATATTTTATATATTTTTTTCAAAAAAGGTCTGAAATATTGGAGTTTTCCTCAAAAAAATACTCAAAAATTGTTTTTGTTGTAAAAATAATTTAAATTCAAATTCACAAATTTTCAATTCTATTTAAAATTTATGACATTTTTAAGCAAAAATTGTTTAAATTTTACGCAAAAATTAAAAACCATTCTTGTGATTCAAAATGCAAGGCCCACCCTTGATTTTTTCGAACAAAATTTTTTTTTTCAATATTGTGTTTTTATATTTTTGAAAAAAATATACAAGCTAAAATATTAATTTTTTTGAAAAAATATCTTAATATCTCTTACCAGTCAAAAGTTATAGCCAATGATCTATATATACAAAAAGCAAAACGCTGTCTGTGTGATGGCTGGAAACTTCAAAATTACTGAGCCGACAGAGCTGAAATTTTTGCAGTACATTTTTTTTAAGTCCGAGATGGCTTCAATTTCTGTCACACCCCCTTTTACCGCCCACAAATCAATAAAAATGCTATATTTCCTACGGTTTTCGTCGATTGGGCTACATTTTGATAATTTAGTTTATATGTTCACTATCGGCAACTGTACTAAAACTGAGTAATGTCCATCTACTAGAAAACTGGGATGGGCATTATATAAAGAGATGAGGCTCCGCCCATACAATTAAATTTTGTATTATCGAATAGCTTTGAAAATAAAAGTAGCAGTACTTACATACAAACTCAAAATGGAGTTACTTTTTGGGGATCTCCTGCTACTGGGAAACTGTAACGGGCAGTGGAAAATGACAGTGGTGTTAAACTATGAGTCTAAGAAAAGTTTTGAATACACCTATTATGTCCCCATATAGTTGCAGGGTGCAGCAACGCGCGCCGGGAAAAGGCTAGTCTTTATATATAAAAATAAGTTGCATTGTGTATGAAATTGATGTTCTCTGTAATGCGTGAACCGATTTTGTTTCTGCGAGGTAACGTCAATACGAAGGTTTTTATGTAGAAACGGTCTTTGTATGTGTTTTGGTTCATGAATTATAGGCATTTTAGTGAACTTATACAACAGTACAGGTGTATATGGGGGAATATTTGCAAGGGAAATTGGAAATAAATGAAATATTGGAACAATTTGGCAAGTCTCACTTTAGTTTGCATTTGCGTTAAAAATATAGGCATAGTAATAATTTTCCATACCCCTTTTTTTCCATACCCCCTTTTACCGCCCACAAATCAATAAAAATGCTATATTTAAGACGGTTTTGGTCGTATTAGACAAAAATTTGGACATGGTCTAACTATATATATATGCCCACTTTTTAGAAATCATTATTATTCCTGAGTTGTACATGTTTTGATAGTGAAACTTGATATGTAGATGCTATGGGCCCAAGAGGCAGTTACTATATATTTGAGCGAACATTAGACAAGGGGGAATTTGGCCACACAGGCCAAATTTATGGTATCGAATTGCTTTGGAACTAAATGTCGTATTACAATGAAGGTATTTCTACTGAAAAACTGGAACGGGCATTTGAAAACGGGGCGTGGCTCCACCCATACAAGCCAAATTTACGATACAGAATAGCTATAGAAGTAAAAGTCACAGAACATTGAAACTCAAAATGTAGATACTATTTGGTGATGTCCTTCTACTAGAAAAGGTGACTTGCATTAGACAAGGGGGTGTGTCTCAACCCATACAAGCCAAATTTATGATACAGAAAAGCTATGGAAGTGAAAGACATAGAACATAGAATTAAGAATGAAGTTACTACTTGGTAATATCCTGCTACTGGGAAGTAGCTCAATTGAGCTCAAATTTGCGCAGTAACTGTGGGGTCATTCATAAATTACGTTACCAATTTATTAGAGAGAGAGGTTTTAAAATGTACTACGATAAGTAACGAATGGGAGGAGGGGGTCTCAGATATAGTAATGTGCCCAAAACTAAAATAAAACTCGAAAAAATTGAAATTAATACAACCCAACATTTCAAACCATTTTCATCCTTACATCTTCATGTTTGACCGTCTAAATTGACTGTTAACTATTGGCAAGTGTAGTAAGGGCATAATTTTTCTTTGCTTGCTTTTCGACAGTTATTTTTTCTATTTTGAAATGCACTACGAAGAGTACCGGAGGAGGGTAAAACAAAATTTAAAATCAGTCACGCAATTTATGAACGACCCCTATGTTTCGAGTACGAGATGGTTTAGAATAGTAACGCTGAAGGCATTGCAACATTTTCCGTACTTATCTAGATAAGGTGCAGCAAAGCGCACCGGGAAAAAGCTAGTACTTTTATACATTTGAACAATATTTAAAACCTAAAAACATTTAATGTATAGAGGTCTCGGGGGGAAAAAATTACCCAAACTTTATATCAGTTTAATTTTTTCTGCGTTTCGTCGCATTTTTAAGGCTTGTTTTTTGCTTTAAAGTGATATTTCAAAAAGTCGCAAAGGTTAACTCAAACGCCAGTGCTTCAAAAAGAGTTAATATTCTTTAAAAATGAAGTCTCAGACATAATAATGAATATTTGCATGGTAACAATCTTTCATGTGCAAATTTTCCAAGTGAAATATCCTGCTTAAGAGTAATGAAAGGAAAACATATATAGTTTTATTTTAGCTCTAAAGTTGAGTTTTTAGTAGCTCTTAAGAAAAAACCAAAGTCGCATAATATTTTGGGCCTGTATAAATTGTTATCTAGGATTTTGAAGATATCAAAAATACCAACATTTTTATATACATATATGTTTTTTTTATTAAGAGAAAAGCTTAAAATCATATGTAATCATACAGTAAAAGCTTAAGAGAGTATTGTAACTTAATAAAACTGATAAAAATTAAGTATCGGTCATACAAATATGTCTTTGAAAATGCGGTTTTTTTTTTGCTCATTTCTAATTCAATTCGAAAAGATTATTTTAAATTCTTTCTAGGCTTTAGGTAATTTCATGTGTTAATTAAGAAGCATTACAAAATAAGAAAAAATAATTACTATTTAAAATCTACAAAAACACTTTAATTCTGAAACGTGACAAGATAGAAAAAAACTTTTATTATTTTAATCAATAAGCTACACATAAACAATTTTATTCTTAGAATAAAAAAAAACCAAACCAATAGATATTCATGTAGCTCCACAAAGTCATTTGTACGACAAGCAGTCAGATGTTTCATTTGAAGCCTGAACAAAACAAACTGTAAAAAAAAAAATATATAAAAACTAGTCATCCATAAGCTTAGCTAAAACTTGACTGCAAACTTATCAAAAGCTATTTACAGCTATTTATTATTCACTGAAATTCGTACAAATAACTGCGCAGCGCTTGTGCAAAAAACAAAATCTTTTATAAAGAAAATACCCATTCACACCAAAAATAAAAAAAAAAATTATCTCACACGTTCATCACGGTCAAGCAGCGCTGCAAAAGAGCTGCACACTTAAAAATGTGGCTGTGGCTCATAATAAGAATTCCTACGAATTGCCCGAAATGAGCATCTTAATAATTTTTTTTTCGTTTTTTTTTTATTTTGACCCATCAGGTATGAGCGAGCATCCATAGCACCGTGGGCAATGTTTGTATCATCAACATTTCTGAGAATCTGAGAAACATAACATAATAAAAAAAAAAACACAAACACACACACACAACAATTATTAGCCCAACTCAAAGCCACTAAGGCAAATACAATCAAATACATATAAACATCAACAACGCCATAAAAGTACTTTTATATAGCCAATAATGTTTGTTGCTTTTATACTGTTTGTGCAGCTTTTTCTACAATTCTTGACTTCTATTTAAAAGTATGCTTTGGAAGAGCATTAGCATCAGGTTGATTAAGGTTTTAAGCTTTTAGCAGATTGATGGACACAAGAGCTCAACAGAACACAAAATTCAGAAGGTGGATGTGATTAAAAAAAAAAAATTATAACTATAATTATGGAAATTAACTCATTTCTTTTTTCTGCTAAGAAAAGCTTTTTCACCTAAGAAGAGCTTATAGAAAAAATAGCTAAGGCTTCATTGAAAATTAACCGGCTTTAAGTGTAAAGCTGTGTACAATGGCCGTGTTCAATTTAAACATCAAACGAAGCGTAGCGAAATATTAAAACAATTAAAAATTAAAAGCTTCTTTAAGCTCTTCAAAGCAATACAAAAGCTTAGTAAAGTTTTTGGAAGAAAGTTGTGGGGTATTATCAAAAGCTAATATTATTTTAAGCGATATAAACTGAATTAAGAAGAATTAAAGAAGTTTAAGAAGTTTCATGTGTAAAAAGAAAAAGGAAAGCATGATTACAAATAGTAGTATATACGTTTCATTTATTTAATGTATTTATTTTTATTTATTTAGGTAAGCTTAATACAAGCAATAATTTATACTTAAGAACTAAAACTAATAATTAGACATTTATTTCTTAATGCTAGGACTTTTATTTTTTATTGCTATGTCTGCCCATAAGACATATGAAAAAATCTGTTTCAGAGGGAGGAAGTGGGGTTGGAGTTAAGAAGGATATTACGGAGTTCAGATCTACTGAGATGGAAGTCGAATTCATTGACCATGTTATTGGTCAGACGAAGCATCCTAGTTTTAGGTTCCACAACCATAGACGGTGCGATGAAAGTTGAGATGGAAGAGAGGTACAGACCTTAGGTTGCGTGGGTTGGTATTAAGGGATATCAATTGGAGCAGGGTAGGACAATTAATGGTGCCACCTAGTAGTTGATAAATGAAATCGACATCAGCAACTACCCTGCGTTTTTCAAGAGTTTGCATGTTAATCAATATCAAACGATCAGCATAAGGAGGTAAATTGAAGCTATCGGATCCAAGGAGGCCTCGTAACGCAAATCGAATGAATCTTTAGCTTCGATACGTAACGAATGAGAAACATAGAGCGGTTACCAAACTTTATTTATTAATTTATTTATTTATTTATTTATTTATTGGCCAAGCAAGGCAATTTACTTATTCTAACAGGTTTTATTTTTATTTTATATTTTATTTTTTTTTTCTCTCCCCTTTCCTCTTTTTGGTGTTCGAAGATATGAAATTCGATGTGGGCGTAATCTGCCCACCTAAATGACATGATTTTACGAACACGTCAAAAAGAAAAGGCAAGAAGAAAAGAACAAATAAAAGTTAAAGCTACTTACTTACATACTAGAAAGCTACTTACTTAAATACTAGTATATTTTATGCATATTTAGTATTAGAAAAGGAAAGAGGAGAGGGAAAGTAAATAGAATTAAAGTTCAAGGATTGGGTTGATTAGGAAGAGAAAGAGACTTGGATAGAGATCGCTTGAATGATGATTTAGACATGGTCGGAAATACTACTAAATTCTCTACAGCAACGGCTGATGGGTTCATTACTTGCATATGCAGTATGATGCTGATATTCAGTTAACAGCCGAGTATGTCTAGTACGTCTAATAGGGTCATTGAGGGTAATCTTGCTAGAGATGTATTCGCAATTAGTTACACCGTTCAGAAAATCGAAAGTAAAGCATGAATCCAATACCGTTCTTCTTATTGATAGCGGCATCAAATTTAATAGGCTGAGTCTGTGTTCATACGGTGGAAGGTGACAATATTCGCGAGGGTTATAAGTCTCTCTCAGAGCGAATAGGACAAATTGATTTTGTATGGATTCGGTTCTATCACAATGGGATTCAAAAGCTGGATTCCAAATAATGCAGCCATACACAGTACAGGGATGTAGTGACCGATACATTATTGAATTCATGTGCTCGTTTTTTAATAAATCCGAGCTGTTTGCTGGCCTTGGATGCAATCTTATCATAGTGTAGATTAAAACGCAGTTTGTTGTCCAAGACCACTCCAAGATCAACTATATGATTGACCCTCTTAAGTTCGATATTATTGAGGTGATAGTTGTAATTCGTAACTTGGTTTCTACGGGAAAAACTTATCACGTTGCACTTATTTACATTGAGGTAAAGTTTGTTTTGGGTACACCACGTCTCAAGAGTTAAGAGGTTTAAATGTAAGAAGTTGAAATCTTCCTGCGATTTAATTAAGTGGTACATTTTTAGGTCGTCCGCATACATAAGATGTGGAATATCCTTCAACACTATGGACAAGTCGGATATGAAGATATTGAAGAGAAGAGGACCAAGGTGGCTACCTTGCGGTACTCCAGAGGAGACTTCGATTTTCTTCGATATTCGATATTCCAATATTCCTTGGAATTTAACATATTGGGATCTATCATGGAGATAAGTTGATAGCCAACTAAGTAAAGATCCAGAGAAACCGAATTTTTCTAATTTATTTATTAAGATGCCATGATCAACACGACCGAAGGTTTTACTGAAATCAGTATAAATAACATCTATTTGGTCTCTTTTCTCCACCTTGCTTAAAACGTCAGAAACCATGATCATGAGGTTAGTGGTGGTGGATCGACCTTTTCGAAACCCGTGCTGCTGCTCGTTTAGTCGAGGGTTGGTAAGGTGTGTTAGCTTTTCGCATATAATTTTTTCGAATAGCTTTGAGATGGCTGAGAAAATTGCTATGCCTCTATAATTTTTAACAGAACTCTTTTCACCGTTTTTGTATATTGGTATTGGGTGGGAAGTTTTCCAATAAGAGCGAAACACTCCAATAGGGAGTGATTAGTTAAATATTATATATAAGGGCAAAAGTAGTTGGTCCAAACATCGCACCAATAACGTGGGGGGAATTAGGTCTGGTCTAGGTCCTTTGGTTACATCTAAACCCTTTATTGCACTTGAAATGTCTTCTTTCGTCAAGCTGAAGTTTTCAACCCTGTGTTGTGAATACGGAGTGGTGGAAAAAAACATCAGACTAAGTAGATGGAGGACAAAATACCTTCTTAAAATGATCTGCGAAGAGGTTACATATTTCCTGAGGGTTGGAAGAGGTAACATTCCGTTCCGTAAATGGGTAATGCTGTCTTTAATAGACTTAGTGAGATCTGTATTTTTAAACGATTCTATGTCAGATCTCAGGCTACATTTTAAATCGCTTGTCACATTGCCATGGTTTTCGCACCCTCTCTCTTGAATTGATATCAATTGCTTAGATATGGACTCAAATTGCAGTTTGCATTCCGATTTAAAGTTATCGTGCGATATTTTTCTCATCTGCAATTTTAATGACGTCATCAAACTTGGTTAGTTGTTAGGTCAGCAACAACAAAAACACAGCAGTAAAAAATGCAAGGTAGCGGCTTAGCGGGCAGTAATCGAAAATGTTATTGCAGTTGATTTTAAGATGCAAAGAACTTTTGACACAAGTTTGGTTTTTTCTTTTTTTATTTTTTCACGCTGTTCTTTTTATTGGAGTGGGCTGTTTATATTTTGTTCTTTTTTTTTTTTTTTTTTTTGAATTGTTGCTAAAATTGCAATGTTCGAAACTTGGCTGGCATATTCGAGTATGGGCCTCACAAAGGTTAGGTAGAGGGATTTTGTAACGTATGGGTTGGAGAACTCCCTGGACCAATGTTTCACAAAACCAAGAATAGAGTTGGCTCTACTAATGATATTATCGATATGGGATCGAAAATTAAACTCTTTATCGCAAATTATACCCAAGTCTCGCAAGGAACTTACTAAGGCAGCCGGCTCACCGAATACGTAATAAATTCTTGATGGAGTTTGGAGTCTCTTACGCGAGTATGTGATAGCTTGACATTTACTGATATTGAGTTCCAGGAAGTTTTTTTGGCACCGAGAAGAAAAACTGATTAGGTCATCTTGAAGACGGCAAGAGTCAGTATTAGTATGTATGCGTCGATAGATTTTCATGACGTCAGCATAAACAGAAAGATTAGAGTATTTAATGACATCATCGGCATCTGTTATTGTTAAGACGAATAGCAGAGGACCAAGGTGGCTGCCTTGAGGGACACCAGAAGTTGCTGTAAAAAACTCTGATTTTGAAACCCTAAAGATGACATTATATCGGCGTTCTTCGAGGTAAGATTTAATCCAAGCAATAAATGTGGGTTGAAAGCCGAAAGCTTATAGCTTCAGAAGGATGACAGTGTGAGAGATTTTGTCGAATGCTTTGTTAAAGTCAGTAGAGACAACGTCGACTTCATAACCACTTTCCAGAGAAGTGGTAGCAGTGAATCTTCCCTTGAGAAAGCCATGTTGGTTAGGGGAGAAGATAGACTTACATGGAGTATACTTTCAAATATTTTGGGTGAACATGATAGTTTTGCGATGGGTCTATAGTTTGCGATATCATTTTTTGGCCCTTTTTTGTGCAGAGGTATAATGTACGAATCCTTCCAAAACTTGAAAAAAATTGATTGAGAGATAGAGAGCTGAAAAAGAGCTAAAGGAGGATGAACTAAAGTGTTTGAGAGTTTTTTTAAAATAATAGCAGGCAACCCATCGGGTCCAGGAGAGTAATCCTCCCTTAAATTTCGTAACTTTTCATTCACATTGGCAAGTGTAATATTAACCGAAATTAAAGACGTTTGGTCATAATTTCTTAAAGAAGTGAAATATTCAGAGTCTAGTTCATCACTATGACTGCTAAATGACTGACTAAAAAAACTTGCGAAAAGATTTGCAATTATTTCAGGGTCGTCCGAAGATTTGTCTGAAAATTTAAGGGTTGGCGGGTAATTTTCTGATTTTCTCTTGATATTAATGAACTGGTAGAACTTTTTTGGATAAGTAATAAACTTGGTTTGGATATGGGCTAGATAGGATTCATAAAGATGATCACAGAGATAAGAAAAATGGTTGTACACATTAAGGTAACTCGTGAAGTCAGCAGAAGACCTAGATATTAAATATGTACGCCAAAGTTTGTTTCTCTTATTCCGAAGCGAACGTAGCTCTTTATTATACCAGAGAGGTGGAGACGAAACGCTCTTTTGCCTAGTAAAAGGAACAGATTGTGTGAAACAGTTAAAGATTATGCCATAGAAAAGACCAAAAGCATTATCGATATCTTCATTAGCACTATCAAAAATGTAAGGGAGTTTCAAAATCGGTTTTCCGAAAGTTAAAACTGTACAAGTGCTGGGAGTGTGTGTTTTTGTTAGTTAGTAGGAAAAGGTAATTGAAAACTGTGGATGGTACTGGTCCAGTGTTGAAAGTAGATGGTTGCTAGCGGAAACTGCACAATTTTCAACTTCTGTTGAAAATACAAGGTCTAGTAAGAAGAAAATTCGTCCTTAATTAAGGAGAAAAGTTCATAACTTAATAAAGATGATTACGAGATTACTATTTAAATCAATTTGACAAAAAACTAAAAATAAAAAAAAAGTTTTTATGTGAGTATTTATGCGACTTAAATTGCAAAAAAAAAATCGATTTTAAAATTGATAATACGAATAAAGTGCGTATCAACAAGAGGTTTATTCTTTCTTATTTGAATAAAATGAAAAATAGTTTGAATGTCTCTTAAGTTATTTATTGGATTATAAAGTAGACAAATGGAAATTATTTATTTAGTGCAACATTTTTCAAAAATGCTAAGCATCCAGCTGTTACATAATATGTTTTGCAACCCTAAACCTCTGTTTAATACACTCTATATATTTCTTTCTGCCACCTCTCTGCAGACAATGGCAAACCTCAGAGAGTAATAAAAATGCCATGTAAAGCTTCTTGAGAATAAGAACATTCCGTTCATCGCCTTTCGGAGTCGGCGTTAAGCCTGTAGGTCCATTTCTCGGTCAATTGTGTACAAACTTAATAACACGCACAACACAATTGATCATAAGAAGCTAGGTCAAAGTCCTTTCAAGGGCTGAAATGGCCAGTTATTTATTTTTTTTATTTATTTTATATATTTCTTTTAAATAAATTTTTTTAGAATAAATAAGCGGAACAGATAAAATCTGAATCTTTTTGAAGGTAAAATTTAAGTACGGAAATATGCTAAAACTTTTTTTATTAAAAATTTCATGAATTCCATGATCCATTTCTCCATTTTTTTTCTGCTAGACCTATAACATTTCATAGATCGCAACTTTTCTAAAGAAGCTAATGGGCTTAACAAATACAGCTGAAGGTCATTAGTATGAGCGACTGAGATGGTTAGACTTGTTGAAAATATCGTTAGTGAACATTACGACGACAACAGGGGAAAATTGTCTTACAAGCGGTGTAAGGCTATGTTACTTATACAATAGGGGGCTGTTATATTGTCGAACATTTTCATCACAGCAGTCGAAGAGCATTTAATTTTTTTTTTTTTTTTTGATCTAATATTTTTAAATATTTCAATAAAAAAATGTCATTTATGGCATATTATTAACTTAAGGTACTAGTACACTTTGGAAAAAAAAAATAAAAAAAATAAAAATACACGTATTTCGTTGTTTCGTCATTTTTCATGTACAATCAGAACTTTTTTTATGTTTTAAGTTCTGTCCCACACAGTGGGATGGATGGCTATATATATTTTTTTTCGAAAAAATAGAAGGAGTTGTTGGAATTTGATGAAACTTCATGTCTAAAAGTATAATGATACGCTGGTTCCAAAATTGGTATCGGTTTTTGTACCGATTTCAGTTGGTTAGCACGTTAACTGCCATGAGGCACATACGGTGTGCCTCAATAAAATGTCCACGTAGGCTCTGAGGCACAGCGTATGTGCCTCAGTATTTGATTACACATTATAGTTCATGGTTTAAAATTAGTACCTCGAAATGCAAATCTGTAAAAGTAGTTCAATTCCACATGGCCTGGCATACCTAAACCTATCTTTAGCGCATCATTTTTATACCCTCACGATTAAGAAAAACCCTTCTTTACTGGGTTTTTAATTTTAAAAACTTTAATTTTGTCACCCCGTTTGTAACGCCCATAAGGAAGCGTAGTAGGTATAAAAAAGTGTATATATTCTTGATCAGCATCATCACCCGAGTCGATTTAACCATGTACATCTGTCCGCCATCCACATTAAACATACAGTAAACGTATACATTAGGCCGTGAAGTACATATGTTGTGCCTCAATAAAATATTTCAAAATTTCACAGAAATTATAAAAAAAACATTTTCTGATATTTTGTTCAGATTTTCTGATATCAAAATACACTAGATCTGTAAAAAAAAAATGGCCCGGAGGACCCGATATTTTTTTTGTATGGTGGCAGTTAAAGTGTTAATATTGAGCCATTTTGTTAATGCCTTAATACTTTAAAGGTTTAATACCTAAATGTTCAAATACACAAAACGTGCCTAAAGAAGCTATCAATGCTTTATACGTTTTCTATATTATTCAGCTTTTGCCATCGAAAATTTGTTTGAATCACAAAAATTTCGAGATTCTTTCGAAATTCTACTTTGTGGCCAGCTTAAATAAATTAAACAAACCCTTGTTGAAAAATAAACATGTTGAATATGCTATGTTGAAAAATGGTGAAAAATAAAAAAAAAATACAAAAAATTGTTTTTTTTTTGTCTCATTTTCTAAGGACTTGTACGAATTACCCTTGTATTTTAATATCTACTTATTGCTGTAGTATTTTAAATTTTAAAACATACAAGTATTTCTTCTCAACAACAACATTTTTTCCCCAGAAGGTATAAAGAAAATCTTTATCGCTACTGCAGCAATGCTTTCAATGATAACAGGAGCAAGTTTGTCGCTTAAGTCTTTTGTTTGAAAAGAGATTTAAGACAATGGTTAATGCTTTTTAATTGAAAATCACACAAACTATGTGTTTTTTGGAAAATAATTAATTTACGAAGATAAAATAGTACATTTAAGCCTTACATTGTCACTTTTATACAATACGAACGTATACAATTATATACGTTTTATACAATTGTTAAAAGATATGGTCAAATAGATTTTTAGAATAAGTAAAAATTGTTGAAATCGTTAAAAATTTAAAGTGTTTTTAACATCAATAATAAATAATGAATTAAAATAAACAAAATCTACAAGTAGTTTAAGATTAAAATTTATTCTCAAGCAATTTCTACTCACTTCACTATGCTCACTCACTCCATGCTGGGTCTCTGTCACGTAAACACACACAAACGCCCGTTCAATTGAACACCATACAAAAAAAAAAAAAATAAAAATAAAAACAAAATAAACAAAAAACAAAAAACTGCGCGCCAAAACCATAAAAAAGCCAGAACCATCATCAATGTAGCAAAGTTTGCGAAAAGAACTTAACGCAGAAATTTTCTGGCAACACTTGGCTGACTTTTATTTCCTACTCAGCCAGTCGCTAGCCAAGAACAAAATACTACCCACAAAAGCCAATACCAACAACTAAACTGAAGAGCAGACCAACGTTGCGCATGCTTCTGGCGCAATTTTGACTGGCGCAGTTCGTGCCTTAGAAAATTTTTAGCCAAGCAGCAACTAAGCGACAGACCCTTTGTAAGGCATTGCATTCGAGTTGAGTGCAATGCAGCTCGTTGTTCTCGGTCGGTTGCAACAAACCGATTTCACAAATAATAGTTCTATGGAAATGCACAAAGATAAGCAGCAGCAGCAGAAGAAATGAGCTGAAAGATGTTGGCTGGTATACGATAGAAGAAGTAGGAACATTGCATATAGCACGCAAGCAAAAATTGGCAAATAAATAGCTTGGCTCTAAGTGTGCGCAAGACAAAAAGTTAAATTTGACTTCGTGTCGCCAGTCAAAGCCCTGTAGGGCGAAGAGCTGCTGCGCATGCGTGGCGGAGCAGTTTTTCTTTTTAGCTCTCTTTTGTAGTCTTATGTATTTTATGCTTTAGTCACACTGCTGCGGCTGCAATTTTAGTTTTGATGTTTTTGTTTTATTTTGCTAGTTGCTGTTATTATGAGCGAGACGCCGTTGTTTAGGCGAGGGTTACTGACATGAACCTTGAATTTCTGCTTATGCGCTATAGACATAGTCCTGCTTTGTGTCTGCATATATTGTAGATGTTTTTCTTTTGTGGCAGCCAGTTTGAGCCGCGCCATGTTAGGCTCTTGGTGTTGTTGTTGTTGTTGTTTTTTTTTTGTTGTTATTATTGCAGTTTTGCGCATTGCGTCTTTTACTAGCATTTATTTGCCTTAAAATTCGCTCGCTTAGTTGTTTAAATAAAATGTTTTTCTTTTCCACACACTTGAGCACAAAAGTCATAAGGAAGTACGTGTTGTCTGTGCCTGTGCCTGTAACTTTAGTGAGTGTAGGGTATCAGCATATCAATGTTATTGCTTTGGTCTGGTTTGTTGTAGTTGGTGGTCTCAGCAGCTAAGTTACATAAGTGCCGGAATTGCTGTTGGGTGGCTTTTTTATTTTGTTTTATTTGTGTTTTTTGTTTTTACAACCAGTCTGCAACGCAAACGAGGATGTATTTAAATATTGATTGATGATTCGCATACGTTGTCACAAGCTGGCGGCAAAACAAAAAAAAAACAATAAAAAAATAAAAAATAAATGGCTATTTTATCAATGAAATTAATCCAATCTCTTTTTTTTTTCTTTTGTCTTTTATAGCCATCAATAAGCAAGTTTTTTACTGCATATTATACAATGAAACAAAAAACTTTGAAACAGTAAAAAAGAAGTTGACAAAATGGTTTTAAATTCTAATTAATATTTAAAAATTTTAAACCAAACTATTTGACATATTGATATATCTACAATTTTTTGTTAAAAAGTGCTGATCGTGCAGATTGGAATCAACATCCAAATTTTTTTAAAAGTTGTTTTTATGAATAAGTAAATGTCAATATTAAACAAAATAAAATAAATCTTAAAACATATGTTTTTTAAATTATTTCAGGGAATTGTTTAATGCTACTAATTAAAACAAAATTTATTATGCATAGCAGTATATTAATTAATTGTTTTCTTTTTAAAGTATAGCAATTGTTCTATATTGCAGTGAAATTATAAATTAAATATTTTTTTTTATATTTCTACAGCAATGCATTGAATCACATAGGATGTATCAGCAAGAGATGTAAGATTTGTTTTTTAAATAAACCAAAGAATTATTTGGAATTCTCTTGAATTTTTATTGCATTATAAATTAGCACATCGTAATAATGTAAAAAATTTAATAAATTTTAAAACTGCCAAGTAAAAAACTGTTAAATAATATGCCTTTGCAAACCTTCAACTCTCGCTGATAGCGCCCTTTATGAAACCAAGTTTGTCTCTTAAGTCTTTTGTATGAAAGGTTAATATTATAGTGTGGTCAGTATTTTTAAAAGAATTAGAGTAAAATCATATTTGATACAAAAGCACGGAATATAATTAGAAGCAAAAAATATTTTAAACTAGATGATATACCCGGTTTTACTCGGGCGAAAAAACTTGAAATTTTAATATTTATTTGATAGGATTTTTGTTTATTTTGTTTATTTTTATGCATTTTGTATTTTTGTAATTGTTTTTTTTTTTTTGCATCAAAAGTAATGGTCATGGAATCATGTCAAATTTCTAGCGGACCCTGCAAATGTTTTACTGTCCGTACGTTACCTCCAATTTACTAATAAGATAAAATGCAATGTTTGAGGCGCATAAATGAACAAACTTGATGGTTTGCCAACCCGAGAACACGCGACATATAATTGGCCATGTGAGAAGCACGGACTTTCTAGATCTAGCCCACAAATAGACATTGTTTGGTCTTGTGACTTATTGATAGTCATTGCAAACGCCAAACGAACTGGAAACTGCAGTCATCTGAATGGAATTTGCTGTGTACGTATGAAAGACATTTTTTTATGGAGCTTTTCCATGATTTTGAGATTTATTTTTAATGTTTTTGTAGAGTAACGGGAACCAAATTTTAACTGTGTATAACGAAGACATGTCCATCCATTTCCTAAAAGAAATTTTGGAAAATGTCTATGTTTCGCTTTTTCTGAGCCATTCGAATCTTTAAACTCAATTTCCCAAAAAACAAAAAAATTCGCATTGGCGCTTTTGGCATGAAGGGTACGTTATGTTGTTTGTTTTTTTTTTTCGGAAAACATTAAGATAATAATAAAAATACTTAATCTCATCGAATTGGTTTCTTTTTCCATTTAGAAATTTTTTATAGGGGTGACACCATGAGTATCCGCCCTGGGTGTCGCCAAGCCTAGGAACGCCACTGCCTCATATTAAGAAAAACTATATTTTTTACATTATTTTCTGTCCAAAACTCATTTAGAATAATTTTTTTTTCTCTGTTCTACTCTTTTTTTTCTATAATTGGACTCATCGTGGGTTTATTTATTTCTTGGCTCTTTTGACATAATATGAGAAATATTGATAGTTTATTTGATACAAATAGCTTGAAGCTTTGAAGGAAATAAGATATTAATAATTTTTTTGTAGCACGATTTTTAAATATTTAAAGATTTATTTTGACAAATGCTTTGACACTCACAAAAAACAAAAAAAAAATAACTAATGTCTTGCGTAGGAGACATGTCTTATTAAGATTAATTAATAAGCAATGAACAAAACTGTCAAAGATTAAATGAAGTCAAACTCTTAAAAGAATAAACAAAAGCTTTAGTTGATGTTTTTTTTTCCCCCATTGTAACAAGAAACGTGAGTTATATATTGTGTATAACTTAGAATTTATTTATTATTGCCCACCCTGTATAGCGAATATATATATTTTTTTTTTTTTTTTTTTTTTTTTTTTGTAAGTAGTCTTTATAAAATATATGTTTTTTTTTAATAAAAGCATTTTAAAGCATTCTGACTCATTCATACTCCTACCTATGGAAGAGAAGTAAAAGCATGTTCGTTTCTTAAGTCTTTTGTTTGGCTTGCACTGCAGTGCATTTAATAAGGAATTTTCTGAAAAGAAGTGCTTTTTCAATGACAAAAGCAGAATTTATAATTCTTTTATTCACCTTCTCATTGTCATAAGGATATTAAGTAAGTCCTTAGGAAAAAACTACTTCACTTTGCTGAAATAATTCAAAATAAAATAAAATATATATGGCTTTAACTTGTAGCTTTTTATTTTTTTAGCAATTTCGCATATTTGATTTGCGTGCAGTATTTTCTACACATTCATTACTCAACGTAAAGGCGTTTCATGAACTAAACAAATAGGCGGTGGTACTTTTTCACTCAACAACAACAGCGCCTGCAACACAAACAGCATATTAATGATGTTTGTCTATTTGTCATATGCCTGGACAAGACAAGACAATACAAACAATAATGGCAAAATAATAATACGAAAAATTTTGCAAAAAAAAAAAACAAAAAAAGGATATGAATAGCAA
Source organism: Pherbina coryleti (assembly GCA_943735915.1). Lineage (NCBI taxonomy): Eukaryota > Metazoa > Arthropoda > Insecta > Diptera > Sciomyzidae > Pherbina > Pherbina coryleti. The sequence continues at coordinate 153,920,078 of OX030949.1, read as the reverse complement.
AGAAAACAATTACATAGCAAAGCAATGCAATGAAGACGCTTATCTATGAGGCAACATGGTCTGAAGAAGAAAACTAAAGAAACAATATAAAATTTAGCAAATGACAGCAACACGCAAATTTGACATTAAACTTCAGCAACGTCGTGAAAATGTTGTTGCTACACAGCACTCTTGAACTATGGTGGAGTAAAAAAATCATATGTGTAAAAACAAAAATAAAATCAAAATATTGTAAAAAAGCTCACGTTTTCTCTAATATTTTTGTAATTTTTTTTTTTAATACATAAAAAAGATGGCTTAAAGCAGCAGTAGCTAAAAACACAGGCGGATGCAGTTGTCGCAGCCATGTCAGGCTAGTTCTTGCTAGTTTTTATTGTGTTGTTATTATTGTAGAAATAATTTTATTTTTTATTCATTTTGTTTTGTTAGTTTTTTTTTTTTGTTTTTTTTTTTAAACAAACTATTGACCGGAAGCCGCATGATTATGTTTGCCCACTTTTGTGTTTTACAACGTTCATCCGCAAAAGCACGCGTTGTCAACATTTTAAGCTTTTTGCTGCAGCTAGCTTTTGAAATTGTTCTGCTGTAATTAAGCTATTCAACATGCTCGTGCAATAAATTTAAAGCACACGCATAAGCAGCCAATGCGTAGACATGAGTCACACTTGGCTTGCGGGGCCTTTTTTTTTTTTCAATTGCTTTATGCTGTACGCTGGCAATATTTGTCATACTTACATTTATTTTTTGGTCATTAACTGATTACAAACATTTTATGGTCAAAGTTTAAGGTTTTCTTAACCAATTTGTCAACTTAAACTCGATTTAACTAAGTTGTTGTCGCGGCGCACTCTTTATAACCATATTTTCAATTTCATATACAAAATAGCAGATTTATTGTAAAACAAAATAATAAATAATATAAATTCATAACCGCTTTATACGCATGTTCTTTCCAAGCTCTACAAAATGAGCATTAACCATAAACCAATAAATATCAAGAAAATTAATACAAAGTTCTGAGCCGAATTTGCCTTTAGCTGAGCATTTTAACTCTTACTCCCATCAACTATTGTTCTAACTAATTTAAGCCGTCATCATATAAGCCAACCCAATGTTTCCACACCATATTAGAACAAGATTCATTTGACTCACGTAGGACATTCCCTAAAAGGGTTACAGCACCGTCTTGTAGATACTTGACGCCCCGGTTAAGCTGCTTGGAAACCGTCTGTCCTAAAAACTCCCAAAAGCGACCCTGTAAATTGTACTGCCTTACAAAGCGTCCTTTGAACAAAAAAATAAATAAAAGTTATGTTAATAATTGTGCTGCGTTCGTCTGAATATCGATGGAGAATTTTATTTAATCAATATTCTATAGAGCAATAATTTTTTAATATAATTTTTTTTTTCTACTGTCTTGGACTGTATTCATGAATGTCAGCCTTTGCATTGAATTTCTTGCAATAGACTTTTATTTGTGCTTTTCGTAAAATAGCTGCATTCACTATAAAAGGCTTCAAGCTATGGTGAAGATAACGTTAATTTCCTGAAGCAGTAGGTTGTTTGTGGCTTGCAGCTTCATTCTGCTTTAATACGAAAAAAATTTTTTGAACTTTCATTTGAAATTGCTCATTTCTTTTTTTTCTCATTTATTAAAATTTTATGTTCTTGAACACTTGTGAGAACACATCCCATCAAAATATATATTGCAATGTTTTCATACATCAATAAACTTTTTGGTGTTACTCAAATCAGAGCTCGAGCTGTTTTCAAGGCATGCCAAAGGCATAAATCAAGTTTAAAAGGACAGTCAAGGACTTAAAACTAGTTATACATTCTTTATATTATGTTATGGGACGCTACTCATAAGCAACTTTTTCTCACGGCAGCATGTACAAGGCATTTTCGATGAGGATCCTTCAAAGTTCAGGAAAGGTATATTCAAAACCTTCAAGTTTAAAAGATTACAATCGTATTATCCACCGTATTATCTAATCGTATTATCCATGAAGACATCCAAGATAAGATCTACGTGATGCACAGAGGTCAGTTAATTACGAATCCAACTCAAGGACAGTAAATCATTCTGAATTTAAGTTCAAACATCCGTGAATTGAGGTATGGTCAGGTTTTATTCTGGTGAAAAAATATTGACTAGGATCACAAAGTAAGCAGAAGAAATGATAGGTTCTAATCGGTTCAAATCCCGAAAATATCCTACACCCAAAGTTTTCATAAAACTGGCATGGTTTAAAGTGTGGTGGGTACATGTTATGCCACCCCCCTTCTGTCTTCAATACCTTAGGGTGAATGCTGCTGCGCACATTAATGTTTTTCGAACAATTTTGAAGCACGGTGAGAGATCATAGCTATGCCAACAGCACTCTACTTCTTCACACAGGAGTCCTGCATAAGCCATTACATATCAAGATTGAATACGTAGAATCTACAATTGTAGATGGATAGAAATTATTATCTTCATGATCATATTATCGCAAACATGTTGGATGACCGTATCTTAATACTTTACATTACTACGTATGTATGTGGCGTAGTTGAACGGGAAATCAATAAACATCCCTAGAATACACTTGATTTCCTAAGAGCAGGTTAAACCAAAGTAATAAAATTTATGGAGAAGCATCATTTGAGTCGGTAAAAAAAACAAAAATTATCCGAAATGTAATTCTGAGCAATTTTCTTATATGTTTTCTAACATATTTAAAATTCCCTTTAAAGGAATACTTCTTTTAAATTAAGTTTGAGCTATTTTTCTAAATAATAGGCAAGAATTCAAACTTTTTTATAAAACTTTACCAAATTATTTTTACCTGATATTTGAATCAAATTCATTCCATTTCCCTTCCATTACAAATTGAATTTGAACCAGTACCGATACAGCTATGGTTTTATTTAAAAATATTTTTGCTAAATCTAGCACGAGTGAATCTTGACTGAGTGATTCATTAAAATTTCTCATGTAAAGCTTTATTATTTTTGTATAAATTAATTTCACAAAGCTTAACCTAGTCTACGCGCATAAAATAAAAAAAAAACCCCAAACTTTCCTACATTCCATTGCATGATTAAGCACAATAAACACGTGCTTTCATATCTACAGACACACAAACTGACAAGTGACGGCTTTTTTCATGGAACAACAACAATAACATCAGCAAAGGTTAAAAATTTGAACTTGTGAACTCTTTAACTTTAAAGAAAATGTTAAACAAAAATGTTTTAGCAACCTAGCATCTATTCGAAGGCAACATTAACTGTCTCTCTTAAAAGCAGCTAAACAGCTTTAAGCGACAACAACAAATGTAAGCAACAAGCAGCTTAGCATGTGCTAACACAGCGACAAAATTACAACAAAAGCTTAAAAACCATAGATGCTTCAGCTTGAGGTATAAAGATGAAGGTGATTTGCAAGTGGCGCCCATAAAAGGAGCTTGGGTTACAGATGTGGGCTGTTACCTGAGATTAACAACAACAACAACAACAACATCATCAGAGAATTGGCAACAACAACATCTAAGAGTTGTTAAAAAAATGACAATTTAGGATAATTTTGTTTTTAATTGTTACAAACTAACAAAACAAAAAAAAGCAAAACTCCTCATAAACCAAATCAGTCAGACTTAAACAGATCGGTCTTTTTGAGATATAGTTATTTAAAGATGTTGACCATGAAAGCTCATAGTTGGTGTAACAATATTAATAAAGCCAATGAAAATGTGAGCCAAGCATTTTTGTGTTACACATTTCAAGGTGTGACTTAAGCCGAGGTTTGCTTAATTATTTAACACAGAAAAGTGACTTTCGAAGGTTGCAGTCAACAATATTCAATTGTGTTCAATGAATGCAAATTTTTTTCAAGTCAAGTGTTAAAATTAAAAGTTTTGTAATTGAAACTAATAAATTTCATTAATTTAAAGCTTAAATTAAAGCTTTTATTTTGGCGTATTTGTGAAAAATTTTTGTGAGGGCTATTATGACACAATTCAAGCAAGTTCATTGCTTAAGTCTTTTGTTTGTTGCTTAAGCTACTAAGTATTATGAGCAGCTAACGCCAACAAATACTTGCACAATTCTTTAGTTCTCTAGAAAAACTCCAACTCTAACTCTAACTCTAACTCTAACTCTAACTCTAACTCTAACTCTAACTCTAACTCTAACTCTAACTCTAACTCTAACTCTAACTCTAACTCTAACTCTAACTCTAACTCTAACTCTAACTCTAACTCTAACTCTAACTCTAACTCTAACTCTAACTCTAACTCTAACTCTAACTCTAACTCTAAATCTAACTCTAACTCTAACTCTAACTCTAACTCTAGCTCTTACTCTAACTCTAACTCTAACTCTAACTCTAACTCTAACTCTAACTCTAACTCTAACTCTAACTCTAACTCTAAATCTAACTCTAACTCTAACTCTAACTCTAGCTCTAACTCTAACTCTAACTCTAACTCTAACTCTAACTCTAACTCTAACTCTAACTCTAACTCTAACTCTAACTCTAACTCTAACTCTAACTCTAACTCTAACTCTAACTCTAACTCTAACTCTAACTCTAACTCTAACTCTAACTCTAACTCTAACTCTAACTCTAACTCTAACTCTAACTCTAACTCTAACTCTAACTCTAACTCTAACTCTAACTCTAACTCTAACTCTAACTCTAACTCTAACTCTAACTCTAACTCTAACTCTAACTCTAACTCTAACTCTAACTCTAACACTAACTCTAACTCTAACTCTAACTCTAACTCTAACTCTAACTCTAACTCTAACTCTAACTCTAACTCTCACTCTAACTCTAACTCTAACTCTAACTCTAACTCTAACTCTAACTCTAACTCTAACTCTAACTCTAGCTCTAACTCTAACTCTAGCTCTAACTCTAACTCTAACTCTAACTCTAACTCTAACTCTAACTCTAACTCTAACTCTAACTCTAACTCTAACTCTAACTCTAACTCTAACTCTAACTCTAACTCTAACTCTAACTCTAACTCTATCTCTAACTCTAACACTAACTCTAACACTAACTTACTCTAACTCTAACTCTTAGTCTAACTCTAACTCTAACTCTAACTCTAACTCTAACTCTAACTCTAACTCTAACTCTAACTCTAACTCTAACTCTAACTCTAACTCTAACTCTAACTCTAAGTCTAACTCTAACTCTAACTCTAACTCTAACTCTAACTCTAACTCTAACTCTAACTCTAACTCTAACTCTAACTCTAACTCTAACTCTAACTCTAACTCTAACTCTAACTCTAACTCTAACTCTAACTCTAACTCTAACTCTAACTCTAACTCTAATTCTAACTCTAACTCTTACACCAACTAACTCTGCTATGGCATGAATAAAATTCCTTTTTTTCAAACTAATTCAATGGTTATTTATGAATATATTACTTATTACAGAAATAAAATAAAATTTTTCAATAGTTAGTAAAAAAAAAAAATAACTGGCAGGTAACAGCGCGTGAAGAATTTTATATGTGGTTTTGTTGTTATTCTTGTTGCTGTATTTGTAATGTGCACTGCGCGACGCGTCTAGACTGATTGCATTAGACATGATTAAGTGTGCCAATTATATGTTACCTATGTCATTAATATGACGTACCTAGCAATTACGTGGGTGTTTAGAAAAATTGTACACCTAGCTGTGCATAGCACTCAAAACTATTTGGCTTAAAATATAAATATCTCAAATATTATAGCAATAATTTCACTAATTTCCCACTCTTAAATCTATGTCCCTGACACTATTATTTAGTACACACCCAATAATAAGTTTCCGTTTTCTCTTTTACTAAAAAACTTCAAAAAATTTCAATCATCTAACATGGTAGTAAATAATAAAAAAAAAACCCTCCAACAACACAGCCAACTTGAGTATTTATGCCATCTTCTCTATCTGCAATGACCGCGAAAAATACTTTCAGTTCCAACAAATAACTGGTTTTTCTCGCTAAGTAGCTACAGCAGAACATTTGATTTTATTTTTTTTTTTTTTTTTTTTGTTTTCGATTAAACAAGTTAGCTGGCCTGCCTGACTACTTTATAATATTTGTTGTTTTTTTTTTGCTTAAAATTCAAACAAAATCAAGTGGAAGTAGCATTAGAACTGCTCACAAGAGCATAGAAGATAAATAGAAAGTCTTGTTTCATCTGACAATGTGGAATGTAATAAATAAAGACTTTGAATGAAGTCATTTATAAAACATTGAGTCTGAAGAGCTAACTAATGAAAGGCTAAAGAAAGGAACTTGATAGATTTATTATAGCTGATGTTATTGAAACGTTAGCGATATAAGAATTTGATACTTTTAATTATTGCTAGAATGGCTATGAGAACAAAAGACTTAAGAAAGAAACTTGATAGGTTTATTCTTTCTTTAGAATGGACCTGTTATTTTAAAAGATAAATTGTTCTTTAAATGTATAATTTAAATATACAATAATTTTCAAAATCAGAAAATATTCTTGAAATTTGAAAAAAGATAAATTAATTTGGTGCCAGTGGCATGTAATTTGTTTTCTGTGGGTTTTGAATCCATGTGTAACAGAGAATAAATTAATATGAAGTCTTGATTCGTGAAATATGGGTGTTCTCTGCTCTAGGGTGTATAAAAATGATTAAATATTATATAGAAATATTTAAGATTAAAAAGGATATTCTCTGACATTATTTTAAAGAGGAATTTCTTTAATGAGAATTTTTTTCCATAGGAGTAAGCTTAAAGTGAAATCTGAAGAATACTTTAACCTTGGTAATCTTCTTTAAAGGATATTTTTCTACCTTTTTCTGAATAGACTCAAATGAATAGATGAAAAAATAGGAGTGTTAGAGGATCAGGATATTCTACAAAAATATTCCTCATAGAATTTTACTCACTTTGCTCACTCAAGTCATTGCACACAAAAATTAAATATGAATGTTACTTTTTAACCCGCTTCGTCTATTTTTGTGTGCATTTGTTAACATTTTTCTTGCCAGCATCCATCACCTTAACATTTACTTTTAATCTTGATTTAGTTTCCAATAATGCCTGTTAAGTATTCTTTCAAGACAGCAAAGAAATGAAACTAATTTTAAAAAATGGCAGCAAGGTAAAAAAATTTATCATGTTCCAAAGTTCAAAAACATCTCATAAATATAATCATATATTACAACTGTTTGTGTCACTTCTATTTTAAACTTTTGGTGGAACATCTAACCTTTTACTTTTCTCTTTTAATTCAAGTTCTTTAATGTATAAAACACATAACTTCGGATCATTGACGCATCTTTGTTTAAATACACAAAGACGTGTTAGAAAAAGAATTCAAAACATGTTGGCGTTCAAGCTAAAAGAAGGTTTAACTTATTTACGCTATTATGGCCATGAAATGAAGACACAGTGAAATTCATTGAGGCTAATAAACGTACATATAAACAAGAAAGGAAATCCAACAAGAGAGCCAAACAGAAAGTTTAAGCAAGAAGTGGGTAAAGTTTTTTTTTTTTTAAACTAAAGTTTGTAGAAGCCAAAAAGACACTGTGCTTAAATTTGGCTTATATGAATGTATCTTCATTTTCCCCTAGAAATTACAAAACAGTGAATCAGAGAACCATGAGAATTAAGCAAAGTTATTGCAGCTCAAAGAAAAGCTTTGTTCTGATAATTTGAACTTTTTGTACGGCACAAACTGCAAGCAACTACGTACAAAGAATCTTGTTTAAAAATTCAAATAAATGTGTTTTAATTGTCGCCATTGCTGTGCAGAAAATATTTGTCTTAAATTTTTATGAAAAATTGCGCATATTTATGTAGGAAAAATTCAACGTTAAATGACCACAACCGCAAAAATGTGCAATACGAAACCGGTGAAATCTTACATCACCCCACTGACAACACCTGTTCATTGCACTCAACAGTTTGAACAATTTTTTAGCATGATGAAAAATAACAACAACAACAACAATCTATTAATTTACAGATCGCCTGTAAAGGTGGTAAGAAATAAAATACAAATATGGACAAAAAGCCGGCTAAACAATCAGTGGTGACAGGTAAAAGCCTTTTACTTTTAACAGTTAATTTAAGTAAACAACAACAGCAACAATGCATATTGCCAATACTTAATTTTTCAGCTATTTTTCATAGCTAGTTGTGAATGTTGAGATCAATAGTTAGCGTCGAGTAGCGGTTACAAAAAACTAAGCTACTTTTACTTACGGGTTAATGTACAACATCGAACAACAGCAGCAACAACAACAACAACAACAACAACAAAATCTACAAACAGCATATGTGTGTTTAGATAGCAAATATTGCAAAGAGTAGATAACGCAAATTTTACCAACACATAAATGCAAATCAAGGAAAAGTTGTAAAACTAAACAATTATATGAGATAAAAAACAAAAAAAAAAAGAAAAAGGTAAATAACAGAAAAGTGCTAAGAAATTTTAAAGTTGTGTTAGTTTTTATTTAATTTGAGTGTTATTGTTAAAAAAACTTGTGCACAGAGGTTTTATTAAAGTCTTCTGAAGCATTTAGCTCTTATGAGCTCCTCAAACAAAAGACTTAAGAAACGAACGCGTCACCAAAGTGGACTCAATAGACAACCTGTGATTAGCAATTAAGTTGTTGTTGTACAAAAATCAACCCAACTATTACATTAGAACTCATGGAATGCAAACACACACACACACTCATACACATACACTCTCAAAGGAACAAAGCCAACATTTAGCAAAGGAGCAGCTAGCTCAATAATTGACCTAACTTTTTCCAGCATCGCGTTGGCCCGAGTAATAGATTGGAGCGTCTCATAAATTTATACGAACAGCGACCACAACGCCATAATATTTGAAGCCCAACAGCAAAGCACTACTAGAAGGCTAAAAGTGACCCCTAAAGCACAAAAAAATGGATGGAAAGTTAGACACCTAGACGAAAACATGCTTAAATATATGTTAGAAAGCATCGGTAACACTGAAGGAAATGCAGAGACAAGGGCAAACCAGGCAGCAACAATCATGACCAACATATGTGATGCAACAATGCCGCGCTCAGGGAATGGCAACGGAAGAGCACCCGTTTATTGGTGGAACGCTGAAATTGCCTCGCTCAGGAAAGAATGCCATAAGCATAGAAGAAAGCAGCTAAGAGCTAGAGTAAGAAGCCAACTCAACTATAGCCAACTACGACAGGATTTTAAAACTAAAAAAGGGAGCTGCACAACGCGATTCAAAGAAGCAAAACCCAAGCCTTTGGTGCTCTAATCAATGACCTGGAAAACAATCCATGGGGAAGTGCCTATAAAATAGTTTTCAATAAAATGAAAGGGGCAGGGGGGCAAGCTCCAACGTGCCCGAAAATAATGGCAAACATTGTAACGGGCTTGTTCCCAGTAAGGCACCCACATACCCTGCCACGAGAACAGTTAGTTGCCGAGAATGAAGTTCCACCCGTCAACACCTGCGAACTACTCGAAGCAGCGAAAAGAATTAAAGCAGAGATAGCACCGGGCCTGGATGGCATTCCAAATAAAGTCCTTAAATCTGCCTTGCTTATTGCACCAAACTTTTTCTGCCAACTCTACACAACCTGCCTCCAACAGAGAACTTTTCCAAGTCGGTGGAAGAGACAACGGCTAGTCCTGATACCTAAGGGATATAAACCGCTAGAGGAACCATCATCATACCGACCTTTGTGCATGGTGGACACGATGGGGAAAGTGCTAGAGAGGATTGTCGTCAGGCGGTTGGAGAGTTTTACAGAAAGAATAGGCGGCCTATCACAAAAACAGTACGGCTTTAGACCGAAGAAATCAACGTTGGATGCCATAGAAGACGTATGCAAGATCGCGCGAAAGGCGGTGGAAGGAAAGCGTTGGCTAGAGGGAGCCAAACAATACTGCGCCGTCGTCACCCTAGACGTAAAAAATGCATTCAACTCCGCCGAATGGAGTCAAATAACTAATGCCCTAAACAAACTTCAAGTTCCAGACTACCTGCTCCGAATGGTGGCCAGCTACTTCGAAAATAGGATCTTAGTATACGATACTAGCGACGGAGTTAAAGAACACAGGGTTACTGGAGGAGTTCCCCAAGGTTCTGTACTAGGGCCTCTTCTATGGAATGCCATGTATGACGGAGTTCTGAGAATTCAAAAACAGCCAGGCGTAGACATAATGGGATACGCAGACGATATAGCCATAGTGGTGGTAGCCAAGAGACTAGAGACTATTGCTAGTAAATGCAAAGAGACAATTGCGGAGGTAAAAAAGTGGCTAGAGAGAACTGGTCTAGAACTCGCCGATCACAAGACTGAAGCAGTACTTATCAGCAGCCGAAAAAAAATAGAGAGCCTGGAAATTAGAGTGGGAGGGCACGTGATAGTTTCCAGCCCATATCTAAAGTACCTTGGCGTCCTAATAGACCACCGTCTAAACTTTAGAGACCACCTGAACTATGCCGGTAAGAAAGCACTGAAAGCGAGTGGAGCACTATCTAGACTCATGCCAAACGCCGGAGGTCCAAAACAGCATCGAAGAAAAATGCTGGCAATGGTCAGCACATCGATATTAATGTACGCGGCACCAGTGTGGGCAGCAGTAAAAGTCAACAAGACCTACATGAGAGGAGTTGACACAGCGCACAGACTAACCTCACTTAGAGTATGCAGAGCCTTCCGTACTGTATCCGGTGACGCTGTCAATGTCATCGCTGGAAGAATGCCGGTTGAAATCGCAGCAAAAGAAGCAGCAGCCCTACGGAAGGCAGAGAAACCGAAAGAGAACGCACAGAGATTCGAGAAATCAGCCTAAGAGAGTGGCAGGAGCGATGGGAACAATCTACTAAAGGAAGATGGACCTACGAACTGATTCCCAACATTAAAACATGGATTAGTAGGAGGCACGGTGAAGTAAACCACCATATGACACAATGGCTCTCCGGTCATGGCTGCTTCCGACAGTATCTGTATAAGTACAAGTATGTTGATAGCGAATTATGCTTATACTGCAACAACAAAATAGAGAACGCAAGACACGTAGTGACAGAATGCACACGCTTCGAAGAAGATATCGCAGAGCTATATCGAAGCAGGCAAAATACAAACCCGTCGCAGATTGTACAACACATGATGACAACACAAGAAACATGGGACACAGTCAGCAGCATAATCACGCGTATTATACAAAAAGTACGCGCAGACGAGATGACACATAGAGTAGAAGACGAGAATAGGCCAGAGTAGTATAGAATAGTATGGGTCTTTGTACTAGAGTGCAACAAAATCCTACACGGAAAATAGAAGGGGCTTATAGAACTAGCGACATTTACTAACCACAGATGACTAGTGAGCGTAAGATGCTCTGTCCTCCTTCCGAAGTAATACAGATAGGTGGTCCCGGGGGGAAGTACGGACCTGGGGGGAGGTGTTTTTAGCGGATTAAAGCTTCGCACTCAGGCTTTCGATGCTTTTCACCTTGGGGGGAAAAAAAAAAAAAAAAAAAAAAAAAACATACACTCTCACACATACTGCTTTTCTAATCTATGCAAATAGCGCATTTTGCTTACTTTAAACGTCCTTGACTGCATTTAAATTTACTACACTTTATATATGCCAGACATTAAAACTAGAAAAAGTCAACAACAACAACAATAACAACAACTGCAAAATGCGCTTAAATATTAACATTAGCCATAAATTGTCCATTACTTATACGATAAAGCAGCTAGCAAGCAACTTTATCAGTTCAAAAAGGCTAAAAAAACACCATTAAGACAATCACTTGCAGTCTCGTTTTTATTGTTGTTGTTATTGTTGTAATTATTGTTGTTGTTTTAGGTTTTTCCTTACATATTCCACAATATCGTTTTGTAAATAGTAGCAGTTAAGTTTTACTCAAATACCTTTCGTACCTAATAAATTCAAACAAGTTTTCTTTTCACAAGACCACAAAGTGTACTTTTATGATTTTAAATGTCTTTTGAGTCTGAAGTTAATTTTACTTATTTTTCTGTATTAACCTGCAAACCTGCTTAACCAAAGTAATTACATACATTTAATGCGGAAATTTGTTGTTTTTTAATTGTTAACTTATTGTCAGTTAATCAATAGTATTCACTCTATGTTTTGTCTGCCGGTTCAAGTCTGTTTCAAGTTATTGAAAATGGTTTAAAGTTATTAAGGTATTTCACTTTAGGAATATATTCCCAGCTATTGCTTTTTTTAAGTATTAATTAAAGGGCTTAAATTATTAATCATTAAATTTTTTAATTTTAAGCTTATTTCATTTGCTTTGATTAATGAACTTATTAAAACCTACAATACACTTTTTTTTATACATTTAACATATGAAAAATTACAATTTAAAACAAAATAATTTGATTTTAACAAATTTATAAGTTTTTGCCTTAAAATTAGCTATTTTAATAAATGCTTTTCAATTATTTTCGTGCAGTAAAGGAAATTTGTGTTAGATACATACAAAAATCATTAAATAAAAAAATAAACATATTCAGCCCTATCATGAACAATTTATTCCCGGGAATTGTAAACAGGAGTTTCCGCTTTTTAGATAACATATAAAGACATTAAATTTTTTGTTTTGCTTTCATGAATATTAAAGGTTGTTGAACAAATTTGCATTAAAAACTGTCAAAAAGTTTTAGAGCCTTATCTTTGTTAGGAACCGATCAATAAAAGTTTGTAGCGTTTTCTTTAATTCATGTGCTTTTATTTTAAATGTTAATCTTTGGCTAAAACAATACTAGCAACTAAATTAGTGTAGACATAATTACAACAGTACGCAGTTCTTAGATTCTGCTTTGAGAGACACAGTTATAATCTTAAGTTGAGTAAATTAAAGACAATGTGGAATGTGTACTTCTTGGCTGTACTAAATATATAACAATGTCCCCCTTAGTTTGGTTGTTATTAAATTCATAACAATGTAACATAAAATATAATATTTTTGCTTTTACATGATGTTCAATTTTGATAAAAGTATATAAGAATGACTTTAACTGAATCGACTTATCTGTCACAAGAGCTTGCTCTTACACGACATCGACTTCGTAACACCATTCCATGTCGTTGTGATGTTTGAGCTTGAGAATTCACATTTTCATTTATACAATTATCGATAGATTGACAGAAGTCATTAAACACATTTGATGATAATTTTTCAGAAGGGTTATTTAGAATATATGGAATATAATCACTCTTATTAGATAAAATAATTTGATTGACATGTCTTTTCCATTCTACTTTTTTACAATTCATTTCAATTTCAATTATATAATAATGTTCTATTATTTTCTTTTTTACAATGCCATCTATCCATTTAACTTTTCCTGCTAGTCTATAATCTTTAACAATAACCTTATCCCCCGCTCAAATTTTCACTTGCCTTTAAAAAGTTTTCTTTGATTTTTTTTATTTTCTTTAACAACATTTTCTACAGTTTTTATATCAACTGATTTTTCTTTAACATATGGATTAAGTAAATCAATTCTTGTTCTTAACCTTCTTCTAAGCATGATCTGTGCTGGTGAAACACCAGTATCGGAGTGGATTGTTTTCCTCTGGTCAATCAAGAAATTGCTTAGCTTGATATGCAAACCTTTGAGGCTTCCATTGTAAAGCATTTTCTTTAATGCCAATTTTACTTGTTTGACCGCGTTTTCTGCCTGTCCATTCGTAGCTGGATGTCCAACAGGTGTTGTTAAGTGTTTAATTGCGTTTTGCCTGAGATAGTGTTGAAATTCTTTAGATATGAATGACCGCCCATTATCTGTGACAATTCCTAAAGGAAGCCCAAACCTCGCGAATGTTTGTCTTAAAATTTGTATAGTATGACCACTTGTAATATCATTACCCATATCGGCACATTCAATCCACTTGCTGTGTGCATCGATTATAATTAAGAAGTTTCTATTAAAAATTGATCCCATAAAATCTAGATGAATTCTTGTCCATAGTTCCTTTGGCCATTCCCTTGAAACTAAAATACTTTTAGAAGGATTACATTTTTTTCTTTATTAACGTTAAGAACAATTTAAGTTAAGGACATTAGTGTATATAAAAGAATATTCCAATTTTCCGAGTAAATACTTAAAAAAAAATCTCTATTCAAAATTCCTAAAGCAAGCTATCGATTGTCTACCCTAGGATTACAACTTAAAACGGAACTAACAATCCAAAATTTGAAATTCCAAATTCACAAAATTTAAACTAAATAACCAAAAGAAATATATAGTATTTTACTCATATAATTATCAATTCGAACCCTCCCTCGGATCGAAGAGAAAAAAAAACAAAAACTATGATTTTAAAAATTATTTTAAAGCAAAATTTTCATTATGTGAATACATTAATTTAAAAAAATAACTAATTTATGATGAAATTCCCGGGATCGAACCAGCGCTCCTGACGTGCAAGGCCGACGCCTTCACGTTTGCACCAACAAGTTGATTATAAAATTTATGGCTTATACCTTAATTTTTTCAACCGCCAAGTAGTTATTTATTCGTCTGCTTGATTTTAGGCCAGAATCTCCAGCTGGGCGTAAGAATCCATCAAATCCAAATGGTAAGAAAGTGGGAAAACTCCAGGACATAGAGTCATATTGAGAAAACTCAGGACGCAGGGTAATCTTGTACTTTGGAGATCCACAATAAGACAACCCTTAAGTCTCCGGCATAACATTATCAGTTGGCAATTAATTAGCCAAATAATGATGATAAAAAAAACAAAAGCAATTTTTCCGGAATTTATTATTGAAGAAAGAAATGATTCTCCGCTTTACTTTTTCAAAAAGAAAAATCAATACTACATTTTTAATATTACAATCAATGTTCTTTTCCCGATAACTTTCAAGCGTAACTCAGTCTACCGCCGCCTTTCACCACTCTTTCTCAACTCCCTTTACAAATGCTTCACATCTTTTCACGACCTGTCCAAATTAATACCTCATTTTTAGATAACGGTGGTGCTGAATCGCCTATTATCAAGCCACTTACTAACTGCAAATATATACCAAAACTGTGATGCAATATTATATAATTGAACATTTGTGCTCTATATGCTTCCATATATGCCTATCCTATATGCTGATCTTATATGTTTTCCCAAAAATCAATTAAAAAAATAAATATATATTTTGTCCACACCGCGATTCGAACCCACTACCTGAAGTTTCCTGGACCACCTCCTTAACCTCTGATCCAACTGAGTTCATAGAAATTCATCTAATGGCTTCTAATACTAACACCTTTACATACCCCTATTCTACCTTATTGATCTCAGCTTAGATAATAGTTCACCCCTAAAGACTCGGCTTTGTTCTATTTATATTCACCACAGTAAGACTTATTTATACTATTTTAAGAGAAAACTGAACCTAAAACAAAACCGGTTACTCGTATTGTGTAAATATTTTTGTTAGCTTTTATTATTATTATTATTATTATTTTTATTATTATTATTATTATTATTATTATTATTATTATTATTATTATTATTATTATTATTATTATTATTATTATTATTATTATTATTATTATTATTGTTATTATTATTATTATTATTAGTATTATTACTATATAATATTATTATTATTATTATTATTATTATTATTATTATTATTATTATTATTATTATTATTATTATTATTATTATTATTATTATTATTATTATTATTATTAACATTATTATTATTATTATTAACATTATTATTATTATTATTATTATTATTATTATTATAATTATTATTATTATTATTATTATTATTATTATTGTTATTATTATTATTATTATTAGTATTATTACTATATAATATTATTATTATTATTATTGTTATTATTATTATTATTATTAGTATTATTACTATATAATCTTATTATTATTATT
Source organism: Pherbina coryleti (assembly GCA_943735915.1). Lineage (NCBI taxonomy): Eukaryota > Metazoa > Arthropoda > Insecta > Diptera > Sciomyzidae > Pherbina > Pherbina coryleti. The sequence goes on along the minus strand of OX030949.1, from coordinate 153,904,147 downwards.
ATTATTATTATTATTATTATTATTATTATTATTGTTATTATTATTATTATTATTATTATTATTATTATTATTATTATTATTATTATTATTATTATTATTATTATTTTAATTATTTTTATTAATATAATTATTATTATTTTTAAATTTAATATTATTATTATTATTAGTATTAATCTGCATAAATAAGACTGGTCAGGACTCCGGGCCGTAACAATCCCCCCTTAATTGAAGTATCTATTTTGTTTTTTTTTATATAAAAAAAAGGGCGCGAAAATGTATCAATTTTTTTAACTTTTTACTTCAACTTCCGCCATAAATAAACCCCCGGGGGTCTTGCGTAGGGGGGATGCTTAATATATGGTCTATGCTTTAAAATGTCATTTGATTTTTTTGTTTCCGATACATGGGAAAGGCCATATCCATCGAACCGTTTTGGATGTCTTTTTTCATTTTTTTTCGCCATTTTCAGCGCCCTCTTTATAAAAGCCAGAACTGTATTTTTCAAAAAACAAATATTTTTATAAAGTATTTTTTATGTACAATAACCTGTATAAATTAAAAAAAAAACATAATATCTTCTTATATCTAAAAATCTTTTTTGAAAACATCTCCTTTTTTGGTTGTTACACGTATATTATACCTTAAAGCTTTAAGTCTCAAGAATATGTGGTGAAAATTTCAAGTTTATATCTCAAAAAATAACAATGTTATAGCCTAGTGAGTGAACTGCCTTCTAGAGCGCGCAGTGCTGGCCATAGTTGCCAGAAAAGCACGATAAATAGTACTTATGGTATTTTTCAACGATTGTGGGATGTGGTAATTCCCATGGTATTTTGTGGTAAAAATCTCTCACGTGGGAAAAAAATACCACATCTGCGATATTTACCACGCGTAGGAAAAAATACCTCAAAATACCACAAAATACCTCAAAATACCATAAAATTCCTCAAAATGCCACAAAATACCACAATACCTCAAAAGAATATTTGAGGGATTTTGTGGTAATTTGAGGTATTTTGTAGTATTTTGAGGTATTTTGCGAGTGTGGTAATTTGTGAGAATTTACTGTGAGAAAAAGAGAATTTTCATGGTAATTTCATCTGGCGACACTGGTGCTGGCCCTTATTTTCAAATGCGTTTTTCTCGAAACCATGTTTTCAAAGTCGGTGACCAAAATTTCTCAAAGCTCAGTGAACTGATCGTTTTGATTTTTTTGCAGGCTTATTTTATTCATAATAATTCCGTACTTGTCATAGGATTTTTTTTCGTAGCTTCGTTCATTTTTTATAGGCAAAATAATGACGAATTTTTGGTCGAAAATCGTAAATTTACATTCGGAAGTCCGCCATTTTGTGAAAAATCAATATTTTCAAAATCGGCTATGACTAGTACGAGGTTGGAGTATCTAGTTTAATAATATAATTAATTTTTTTTTTTGTTTCAGATGAACTTAGGAGGAGCAATCTTGGTCACCGCATTTCACCTTTTTTTTCAGAGCGCTCTATAAAAAATGCTGTATCTACCTTAATATGAATTTATTTTTTAATAAAAAAAAACTAAACATGCTCTTGAATGTGTATATTTTAAGATATAAGAACCCACATTTAAAAATATCCCTTAGGTTTCCTTAAAAAAATAAACAAACATGACTATATCTTTCGTCCTCTGGGTATATTTCCCTCCTTAAAAATATATATAAAACCAGCCTTTGATGTTTCTGTTTGCTTTGCGCATGGTTTCTTGTTTAAAGGTTAGTATGCTGTAGAAACGAAAATTCCGCGGCATATAATTCCACACAGTGTAGAGTCAAAATTTTTGTGTGGAGAAAAAAGCAACTATGTTACAGTACAACCTTCCTCAATGCAACTAGATAGATTTTTCCTATATAAGCAAAGAAGAACTGAAAGCAAATAAGGTAAAAGTTTATGCTAGTTCACGCAAAAGTAAGTTGCAATAATAGTGCAATTTTTTTTTTTCTTTAAATTTGCATTTACTAAGTGAATAATGTAAATTTTTGAGTGTTGCGAAAATCGTACTGTTTTCTTAAGCGAGGTCGTACTGTACTCTTATTGAAATGTTAAAATTACGCAGCCAATTAAATATTCCAGCATATAATCGACAGCGAAATTTTGACATTTCAACTCTCCACATGGGTTGTTGAACTTGCTAGCATTGAACAAATTTTTCGACTCTACAGCGCACTAGGCAGCGAAAAAAAAAATCCGCTGTTACTTTATTTATCCATTCTTGCTAAATATTTTGTAAAAAAGATGTCATCAAAAGCGAATTGAATAATTCTACGCCTTGTGTTACGACATAGTCGGAACTGCTGCATCTTTTCTTTGTGATTTTTAATATGTATGAAATAATTTCGCATTTTTGCAAACGTACAGACAAGAAAATAAATTAATGCAACATTTCAAGTTTCAAAACTCTAGCTCATCGAGAAGTTGGCTAAAAATGGATTCCAAGATTTGTATGGGACAGAAAAATGAAGTGAAACTAATAAAAAGGTGTAAAAAATAAAACAGATACACGAATTTTAAGATGTCTTAATAAAAAAAATGCATTTAATATATGAATATAATTAAATTATTTCACTGATAAGGCAAAATCTTATTTGTCAACTTTTTTGAAAAAATTTCAACATCTTTTGAAATTGTCAATAAATGATTCAACTCATCTTTTGAACGCCACGAACTATGCAAACACTACCATTTCAATCAATGTTAATTTGTAAACAAACAATAAAATTTAAACAAATTTATGCACATTCAACACTGAAGTGCTCAAAAATGTTGTGCAATAACAGCGAATAACTGTTATGCAAACAAATTAATTCCAATCATTGTGACCCAAATTTGTTGTTAACCAAAGGAAAATCATATTAACAAAAATACAAAAAAAGGAATTTAAAAAAAAAACAAATAAACAAACCCAAACCCAAAAAGACGAACTATAAAAAGATGAAACAACTTTCTTTGGCAAATAAAGGCAATTACTTTGTTGTTTTCTTTATTGTGGAGCTTCACAACTTTTTTATATGAAATATTGACTGAAGTTAATTAAAATTTTTGTCACTCATATGAACATATTCAGTCTCAAAAAAAACAAAAATTAATTATAAGGTGTTTGCCTTTGCATTTGTTGGAGTTAAATTTGATAAAGTTCAAAATAAATATTTTAAAAATTTATATAGAAAAGTTTTTGCTTTTGGGTTTATTAGAGTTACTTTAAATTTGGTAAAATTAAAAAAAAAAAATATCTTGCTTATTTGTTACAATTTATAAATAAGTTATTTCAAGCTTTTATTAGACTTTTTTTTACTCAACTAACTGCAGCATTTATTAAAACTATGTTATTTCGTTATATCGTGATTTTACGCATTGAGTGCAATTAATTCTTTTAGCTCTTCGTTTTTTTTTTTCATAAATTTGGAATTTTAAACGTTACTCGATTAAAAATTATTACGCTGCAAAATTCACGTTGAAATCGCATAAAATTCAATGAACATGCTTTTAATTAAACGTGAGGTAATCATATAATTAGTCAGATATAAAAATTTGTAAATGCGTAGCTGCTGGCATCACTGGTCAGTTGTTAACTTGTAATTTTTCATTTTTAAAACCAACAACGTTGAAAGTGTTAAAGTAAAAACAAAAAATAAAGAAAGAAATAAAAAAATAGTAAAAATAAAACAAATAAAGTTCGATAATAACTTAATGTATGCTGCTAATCACTTATGCTGTAATTACAAAAAAACATGGGTTGCAAATTTTACAATTAATAATTTTATTTATATCTTTCGTTTAAAGATAAAAATAGTTATGAAAACAATTAAATTTACCTTGAAAACTGTGACATATAAAATTTAATTATTTTTCTTTTTAATTGCGTTGCAGTGCAATTTTGTTAAATCTGTGCTATTTTATTTAATTCAATTTAAATAATCACACCAATGCATGTCTATTGAGTTGACAGCAATTCACGTTTGCACGCAAAGTCATAACAAAAGCAATCATAAAATGTGTCAGTAAAAAAACCCACTTTATAAATAGCACATTTTTTTCAATAAAAATAAAAAAAAAAACATGAGTGGCATAATTTCTATTATTATAGCTACTATCTGGCACCTGAAAATTAGAGATATTGATAAAAGGTACAAAATTATAAAGCGCTGATTTTCATAAATTTGAAAGCATCTTTTATAAAATAATTTGGACTTTAGCCAAATAGGTTTGAACGTGATATTGATTAATTTTTTCTTTTTTTCATCGAAATTATTTATAATTGCCTCTTTAATCATCTCTGATTAGGTTTTTAAACGTTTGTTAAGCTTTACTAAATGCTTGTATGTAAAAACAAAAGACTTAGAAAACGAACTTGCATGCGTGAGAAACCTTGAGAGAAATCTTGATATCTATTTAAAATATTGAAAGTGCGTAACAAACACATGTAAGTTAGATCAACAAAATTCAAAATTGTTTTTTTGTTTTCAAATGTAGCTAATTTTTAAGCAACTAAAACCTTTCTGCTTATTTAATTCGCTAAATGGTATAGCTTGATATTAAATCCTTGCTTAAGGCCGAGTGTGAAAATTCATGAAAATAAAATGATAGATCAGTCAGAAGAATTTTAAGGTTAATATTCTATTGAAGTTAAAAATATGATGTTAAACAGCAAAATACTGGGAATTTAAAACATAAAAAATAAGTTAGTTCATATAACCCTGAGCTTTGATCTCTTTACTCATGAAGAACTTTTAAGTTCAAATAATTTTTATTTTATTTTATACATCGTTAAAAGCTTCGGTTGAAATTATTTTGTGTTCAGACCTATTGAAATGTAAACTACTCAAAACAAAATAGGGCCCACTGAGTTTTTTGGCTTTCATTTAAACAAATTTGTGTTAATATTTTTTTTTTATCTGTTATGATTTAGATTAGTATTAAGAAATGGAGTACACATAAAGAATACGGATTTTTTTTATTCAAATTACACACAAAAAATATCTTATGGTAAAATTTACAAGATAGAGAAAAATAAAGAAAAATAAAAATTTACATTTCACCATTTTTTGTTATGATTTGTTGTTGATTTCTGCTGCTTAATAGCGTGTATGGCCTCCTCTACTCCTTATGCACTGTATTAGCCTATCAGGTACGCTTTCGATCAAATCAGTTACATTTTGTTCGGGTATGCGCTCCCAACAGACTTTTAACGCGTTTATCAGCTCTTGTTTAGTGTTGACATTGCTGTGGTTTTCTTTTAGGCTTCTTTTCAATTGGTCCCATAAATGCTTAATTGGATTGAGGTCTGGGCTCTTTGCTGGCCATGGCAAAATTGAAATATTGGCGTCAGAAAGAACTGCTTGAGTAACACGGGCCGTATGTGGGTGAGCATTATCTTGCATAAGAACAAACCCATCGCCAACTCTCTGTGAAAATGGAATCACAACAGGTCGTATTACCTTTTCAATGTAACTTGCGGCGGTAACGGTGCCCTCATCCAAGATGACAAGCTCTGTTGTGCCTAACGAACTTATGCCAGCCCATACCATTACACTGGGGCCCCCAAATTGGTCACTTCCATGAATGCATGGGTCGGTAAAACGTTCACCTTGTCTTCTCCACACTCGTACTCGTTTATCATCACTCAAAAATTTTATCTTGCATTCGTCTGTAAAGAGAACAGACCTCCAGTTTTCCATGGTCCAATTTGAATGTTCACGAGCGTACCTTAAGCGCGCTGTGCGATGGGCGGCTGTAAGTTTCGGCCGAATAACACGTACTCTGGAACGTTGACCATCTTCGTGGAGTCGATTGCGAATTGTTTGATCACTGACTTGAGTGCCAGTTGACTGCCGCAGTTGATTTTGTAAAGCTCGGGTGGTTATGATACGCTCCCGACGTGCACTTATTCTAATGTACCGGTCTTCTTGGTGAGTTGTGGCTCTAATTCTTCCTGATCCAGGTCTCCTTGCTACACTGCCGGTCTCCTGGAAGCGTTCCCACACGTTTTGAATAGCTTGCCTCGACACACCGATACGATTTGCCACAGCCCTTTGAGACTCTCCTTGCGCCAGCATATTTAACACTCTTATTGCATTTTCTATATACAAATGACGTCTATAACGGGGCATGGTATTCACATTTAATCACGAATAAATAGAGAAAATAAAATTAGGAAAAGTAGACTTGCAACAACAATAGAATCGGACTGCAAAAACAAGTGCAATAACTTTTGCATTGATTTTTTTTCGAGCCATGGGCTTTTTTTGCCTATTCACTTGGAGGCAACGGTAAAATTCTTGTTCAAAGCATTGATAATAACTCATACACATACAAACTCTATAATAAAATGTTTCGTTTCGATAATGCTAACCAATTAAGTATTTTTAAGGCAAAATACAAAATAAATCTTGGGTGGGCCCTATTTTGTTTTGAGTAGTTCTCAGATTGTATATTTTAAGTCAATGTTATCAAGGCTTTTATTAACATAAACTATAAAAACTACTTAAAACTTCTCTCACATTAATTTTAATTTTTAACATTATTTTTAAACAAACGGAAAACACTGCCAAGAGTAACAAAACTGTATATTCACATAAATTCAAAATTCACATTTCACGAACAAACAAAAAACAAAAAAAAAAATACTTAAAGATGCTGAAATTCTCAGTAATTTTGTTTTTTTTTAAAAAAAAGCAGAAGTCTTCCTAGAAATCAAACTAACCTCCCCCGATTTAGTGCTATAGATTTAAATCTTTAGAGTCATTCTGAAAATTTCTTTTTCCTACTTCTAGAGACTCATCAGAATCATATATGGGTCAATTGCAAAAAAAAACGTACGCAAAGAGGTTTTCATGTGTTGTTTTTAAAGTTTTTTAAATTTTACCGTTATAGTGGTCAAATTAAGTGAAAATTAATGGAGAATTCGAAGTTGTTTTTAGGCCCTGCAAAAAAAATAATTTTTTCTTTGGTTTTTATACGATTTTTGTATTGAACGTCACATAGCAGATATGCGAGATAAATCCCTAAAAATTTAAAAATGTTGCAAATTAAAGCTTACTGAGATGTTTGTTAAGTTATGTAATCAGTTAAATCAGCTTTTGAAAAAATCGCCATTTCAATTACAGAAATAATATATTTTTACCAAAATACCTACTTATTTTACAATTTTAACGGGAAAAACTTTAAATTTTTCATCAAAAAAACATCAACGTAGAGGTTATTTTCAAAGTAGTAGACTTGCAGCAAAGAATAATAGAAGAGTGTTAAATAACAAGCAATTTGAGAAAAAACAACAGGGTGACGTTCAATACATTTTGTGACGTTCAATACATTTTGTTGCGCTCAACCAAATAATGTAAATCAAATTGGGAGTTTAACAAAAAGACAGGTTTATTCTTTCAAAAAAACAAAAAAATAAAAAGTAAATATAAAGTATATAATTCAGTTATACTCAAAATTTTCATCCAGTTTTTTTCTTTATTTTTTTTACAAAAAATAAAACATTCAATAGCTAGCTGAATTTGATTTTAAATTTTTTTAAGACTTCATGTTTTACAATATAACTTCTGAACCCTTTAAAACCACGTCTTCATTTTATATCATTGGAAAGGTATAACCTTACGCAAAAATGTAAAAAAATGAAAATTATAAAAAAGAAAAAAATTAAAGCACGTGTTGCTGGCATGGTGTTAAGCTTAAACAAATTAAGAATGAGTCAATTTATAGCAATATTTTCAAAAATGTTGTACTATTCCTCAAAATAGATGAAATAACTTTTCCAATAATACTATATTAGCGGTAATTGGTCTTAAGTTAATTGCTACGTTGTCTCAAAATAGACCCTATTTTGGCCGCGAAAAATTATTCTAAAAATGTACAACTTCGAATTTGATTTTCATATCAATAAACCAATACTAGAAAAATATTTGAGCCAAATCGGAGTTGATCAGCGCCACTGATCACTTCAATGAGCGATATCAGTTAGTAAAAACAAAAAGTAAAAATCAGGTCAAAGTCAAACATAGGTACCATTCTTTTTGCTTTCGTTTATATTCTTCATTTCATTCCTTATCTAGCTTTATTTTTTCCCGATATCTTCGTGCTCTTTCAGCAGGCGTTAACTTGGCTATTTTATTCTTAAATATACAAAAACGAAATACAAAAAGAAGACTTCGGCCGGCGGTGTGACATATCTTAAAAGTGACGTTCAATACATTTGCCACTTTTTAGTTTTTTTTTTCTTAGGAATTTTATTTTGCAAATATACTAAAACAAGGAAATTAATCAAAATCTATGAAAGAATGATTTTAAACTTGGATTTTTTTTTACTTACTATTTGTGCTTTAATAAAACTCCGCGTGACGTTCAATATATTTTTACGCGTACTTATCAAAGTGAACTGAGAGAACACAAAAAAATTTACTTTAATATTATTTAATAGTCTTCATTTTTAGAATTTCATGAGAACTAATCTCTGCACTTCCTTAATATTACTTACTTGTCATCTATACCTCTCCTAAATTAGAACTAACGAAGTGTAAAAAAAGTGACGTTCAATACAATGCTTGGGGACTAAATGTAAATCGAAAGCCAAATTCACGATGACAATGTTTTGAGAATAACAACAAAATAAAACATAGAAATAAATGCTATCATTAGAAAAAGTTATTATTTGTTATATTTTTGCATTGTTTTCAACTTTTTTTTCACGTTTTTCATCAAAAAGTGTAACTGCGGACATATATTTTTGTATTAAGCGAGTACGAGAGAGCAATATAATATTCTTCAAAACAAATATGCAAACAATTTTAAGATTCTGAAAAATATGTTTTGTCAATAAATATTCTTCAGTGATCACTTTCTCATTTTTTATTTGTTTTTTTATTTTTGTTTTTACCTAAAAACAGAGTTAAAAGAGTTTGGACAAAGAAAAGCGTTTTGTATGCAATTGACCCATATAGTAAATTACGAGAAAAGCATTCATATTGAAAAAAAAAATAAACAGAAATAAATGCCCAACTTTTTATAAAATTTTAAAGTAATACGAGTAAAACCAAAATAATTGCAAATTAGCTTGTAGGGTGCGGTGGCGTTAAGCATTTCGGTGGGTGAAGCGTTTCATCTGTACTTACATCTAACCAAGAGTCATACCGTCATGTGTTGCTTTGATTGCCGCACAGTTTTTCATGATACAGCGAAGCGTTGAGACACACACTCTGTTGCTCTTCCGAAACAGAGGTAAACATTTTTTTCCAAAAGTTTTTTTATGCTAACTTTATGCTAACGTGTCTTATGCTAACTACTCAACACAAATTCAAGATAAATATATCAGTCGTGTTGGTTTGATGTTATAAAAAAAATATGAAGTGTTTGCGAAATATCTATCGAGTAGTAGGGTGATGCCATCCGTTTTTTCAAAATGAAATGTTTTTCCCCACAAACTCCGTTTTAATGCTTATTTGGTTGTTTTTGTGAGTGTTCCATGCGTTTCTATTGGTTGTGTCATTGCAATAAATGCGACCGACCACATTACTTGAAATGCGTTGACATGGGCAACCATGGCTAGTGCATTTATCGAAACTGCGACACTGACCTCGAAATTAGGAATGAATAATAAATTTTTATTCTATGACTTTTATTCAGTATTTTAGTTTCTTGTCGACTACGAGCCTGCCGGAGGCCATTAAACCAATTTATGTTGATGTTTATACATGAAAACGGAAAGATTCTTTCGGTAAAACGCTTCACTCACCATTTGTTAAAAATCGATAAACGAACATTTTCGAAGTATTTCCATAATTTCTTGCCAAAATAGAAAATGTTCAAATCCGAGAGCATAGAAATTAAGAAGAATGTCCATTCTTGCGATTTAAGCCAAAAACCATTTTAAAAAATTATAATTTTGGGGGTGCTGTGAGCCTCCAAAAAAAAAGCGAAACGCTTCACCCCACCACACGCTATAATTTCGGAAAATAAAGAAGTTATAAGAGCATCAAGCAATTTGATTTGCTTGAAAAACAGGATTTGGTTGATTCTGTTTTCAGAAAATTTGATTCTAACTTTTTCAAAAGAACAGTAGTTACCAGTGTTGATGATATAAGCTCATGATACACTTGTAGTGGTCGATCGTTTTGAGTAATTTTAAAAAATTTTCAAAATAATGACAAATTTTGGAGTATTTTTTTCTTATTACAAAATTTATTTAACACTGAACTATCTTTCGTTATTAAGGGGGACTATATACTCAGAGGCCGAAAAAAGTCATGTTTGTGAATTTTTTTAAGGTAACCTAAGGGATATTTTTAAATGAAGGTTTTTATACTTAAAAATATACACATTCAAGAGTATGTTTAGTTTTTTTTTATCAAATAAAAATTTAATATTAAGGTAGGCACAGCTTTTTTTATAGAGCGCTGTGAAAAAAAATGTGAAATACGGTGACCAAGATTGCTCCTCCTAAAATCGTCTGAAACAAAAAATTAAAATATTATTACACTAGATACTTAAAACTCGTACTTGTCATAGCTGATTTTGAAAATATTAATTTTTCACAAAATGGCGGACTTCCGAACGTAATTTAACGATTTTCGATAAAAAATTCGTCATTATTTTACCTATAAAAAATGAACGAAGCTACGAAAAAAAATCCTATGACAAGTACGAGATTATTATGAATAAAATAAGCCTGCAAAAAAATCAAAACGATCGGTTCACTGAGTTTTGAGAAATCTTGGTCACCGACTTTGAAAACATGGTTTCGAGAAAAACGAGTTTGAAAATAAGGGCCAGCACTGCGCGCTCTGGAATTTGGTTCTTTAATAACTTAACTATTAAGTACTTAAATAACTTTGTTATTTTTTGAGATATCAACTTGAAATTTTAACCACATATTTTTGAGACTTGAAGATTTGAAAAGTTTTGGGTATATAACCCCTCTTAAGGCAGCCATAATCATTATGACGATTTGTGATTTGTGTCATTAACCCTCTTAAAGGCCCTGATTTCGAGCAAAATGATTTTGGTTCTAATTTGATGTAGATCAAATAATTTACGATATAATTTCTATCTTCAATCAATAATTATGTTTAATCAACATTAAAAAATTCATCAGGTCTTTCTTCAAATTAAAACAGGAGAACTTATAACTACCATCAGTGGAAAAATATCACCATAATATTGCCAGAATTTCGATCAAATCAATCTAATTTTGTTGTAAAAAATGCAACTAGTACCTAAATTTGTTGAAAAAAAAAAAATGAACCAATCTCTTTCGTGCCATGAATGTCTGGGATTTTGCTGGGATGAGATACAATAAAGATATTTTTGGATTGACTTCGAATGTGGAAATTTCTGTGAATTTTTTTAATCGGTCTGGTTATTGGATTCGAAAGATTATTCCTTAACTCTGTTAAAACCATTCTTGATGAACATATTTGAAAAGTTTTTTTATTCTGAAGACTTTTTTTTCTTTAAAATAGATGACATAAAGTCAATGAACCGTTAAACTCTTCATCCACACCGCAGCAACAGTTAAATGACGCTTAATTGACTCTTTCGCTACAACGCAACAAAAGACTTAAAAAAAAGGCAAAGTATATAATTTAAAAATGTTAACCTGTTGCTATAATAACAACACATAACATATTTTGGAAAAAACAAAAAAAAAAAAAAAAAAAAAAAAACTAAAACACGATCGACGGTTTCAGCATTGGAACAAATATTCCACATAACACACAACTAGCAATTATGAAAATTATTGAACAGGAAATACAATTTCTAAGCCCAGCTTTCAAGCTGAACAAACAAAAGTTTCACCAATTTCATGAAAAAGTATACTAGAAGAAATTAAGAGCTTTTTTTAAAAAAAAAAGAAATTTAAAAAAAAAATATTGACCAACATAATCATTTTTTTGGCGTTTCCAGTCAATGCTTAAAAATTGGTTGTACTTCACGGTCTGGCATGACATTAATAAGTGTGAATGTAAGCTTATAACAGAACATGGCTTGGCACATGATGAGCGCATGGCATGATTTTTAATGGGTTTGTTCAAAAGAACAAAACACGAAGAACAATAAAACGTTAGCTTTAGCATCAAGATTTTTCTATATTCCGAGCTGCAGTTTATTATTTAAACTATTTTCTTTGGCTGCTGCTTTTTCATGCTTCTAAGTTTTGGTTTTGTTTTTTCTTTTTTGTTTTGTTTTTAGACTGTTATTCTATCTGGCTCTAGTTTTTTATTGTTTTTTTTTTTAAATATATTTATATATATATATATAAATTTTCTTTCATATACATACCATCTGTAGTAGCTTCTTTTAGTAGCTTGTTGTTGGCAGAGCTCAATAAACCAGGCAACAGCGTCGAGGATGCCGTAGTTGATGTCGTTGAACTATCAGCGGCATTTGAGTTGATGATGCTCTGGCTGCTATTGAGCAATGCTGTTGGTGTTGGTGTTGGCGTCATTGTAGTCGGTGTTGTTATTGTTGGTATATCAACAGCAATTGTTGTTGTTGCTGCAGCAGCATCTTCAGCTGCATTTGCATCGTCTGCTGCACGAACTGCTTTAATGCCAGTCAGCAGCAAAAGTAATCCAAAAATTATGGCCTGCAGCAGCTGAGATTTTCTTCTTTTGTTGTAAAACATTTTCACGTATTTATTATTATTTTTTGTTTTTTTTTTCTATTTTATTCTATTATTGTTGTTTCTGTTGTTGTTTTAAATTGATTTGGCAAGCTGTGTTTTTTTTTTCTTGCCTTGTTTTTCGTTTGGAATATTTCTGCAATTTTAGGAAAATTCTTTATTTAATTTGTGGTTGGTTTAGAAGTAATAGGTCACAAAAATTATTTACACTTTTGTTGTCGTAAATTTTTTTGTTGGTTTTTCGAGTTATTTTCTAAATTACATGCTTTAACTGATTGTTAACTTGGTTGCGGTTGGCACATTTTTTTAAGTGTTACGTTTTGTGTGTTTTTACTGTTAATAAAATATTGTTGTTAGTTTTTGATTTTTCAGCAAAATTATTAAAACATTATTTCATCACATGTTTGACTTACTTTAACACACAAAGGTATGCATTTATTGAAGTAATTTATGCATTGGTTTAAAGTAATTTATAAGCTTTATGCAAAACAAAGTTCGTTGCTTAAGTCTTTTGTTTATGTCTGGCAGTTATGGGTTTGACAATAATTATGCGTGATTTTTAGGGTGTGCTTAGTTTTGGATAATATTAGGTAATTAATTTGAATATGCTTTCATTTAAGATGAATGCAATACAAAAGACTTAAGCAACGAACTTGCCTGGCATGCATGGGTTCATGCCTTGAATAGATGTTGAAGAAATTGATATTTTTATGAATAATTAAATACAATGCGTTATAAAATCGTATTGAAATTGTTTTTATGTATATTGGGGTGATGAGGCAAAACGGGTTGGTCACATAAGGTGCCAATACCAGTACATTTTTTAGGATTTGTTTTCCTCTTTCTTTTCTGTGATTCAGACCGAACAAAAAACCAGCTGAAATGTCTTGAATAATTGTTTTAACCAAGTGAAATTAATCAAACCACCATTTCTTATGTGAGTTGAGACCATTTTTATAACTTCCGCTAACCTCAATAAAAAAAAATAAATCTTTACAGCCCACTTACATTATTTAACTCAGTTTTATTGGTACTGCGCCTTCAGCTTGCATTAAAAGTTTATTATTTTAATTTACAAGCTTATTTTAGCAATAATTAAAATACCAAGCTTTGAAAAAATTATCAACCCACGCTTCCGTCTGCACAGTCTATTGCTACTAGAAATATGTAAAATAATTGAAAAACAACGCATGCAAATTTAACCGGTTTGACAAAAACATGGAAAAAAACCCTTAATGTACACAAAGTTGATTCAACAACCACACAGCTCAGCAAGCTACAGCACCTTAAGCAACTTTGTCAGTAACAATATTTCATTTTTTATTTATTTTTTTTTTGTCTTCTCAGCTTAGAAAGTAGGAACTATTCAGAGCGCATAAAATAAATGAAAAAAAACAATATATAATATTCTTAAGCTATTCCAATTAAAGCTTTCATTTATCACAATCATATCTATAGCTCAATGCAAATAATAAAGGAAAAATCACTTGATTATATACTCGAATAAATATAAACTTGTCTTGAAGCGAGTTCGATTTCCTTATGTGACAGCCAGTCACTTGTCACATTTAATTTCTATGGAATGAAACAAGTTTTCCGTGTAAGTAACTTTCTTATAAGAAAACTTGGCATTTCCAAAATCCAATGAAACAGCCTCAGCTTAAATCACAACCAGATGATTTTTTTTATTTATTACAATCATTAAAGAACACAAAAGTTACAATTAGTTCACTCTATTTTTTTGATAATTTTTACATTATTTATTTTTCTCAACAGCACTCTTTGAAACAAAAACAAAAAAAAAAATTAAAATCGCATCCACGCCACTACGATTTGTCGTTAACGCCCGTTACCGTCAAAGCCTGAATTCCAACTAAAGGCTTTGGCTAAACTCAGAAAGATAGCTGCTGCTACTATAGAGCTGTTGCTATTGCGTTTGCCTTAAAAAATGTTTGTCTTGTAAACGTTGTTGAAACGTGTTGAATTCAAATGCTAACTCAACAACGTTTCTTGTATAGCAGCCACAAGTTGTTGTTTTTATTAGTTTTTTTTTTTGCAGCTTAACCGGCCACGTACCATAAAACTCAAAACAACAGCGACAGCAGCAGTACCACCAGCAACAAACAAGGTAAACAGAAAGACAACTAAACACACAAAAACAACAATAAAATACTCAAAAACACCAGCGCGCATACACCACTTGAACACACACACCAACACCAGCAACACTCACACACTTAAGCTAACATTATTGAGCTAACGAATGTACGTACACGTTGCTAGAGTGTTGCTGAGCAATTCAAATGAAACAAACATTTAAAGCAAAAAAACTTAAATTCAACACATCCAGTTATGACTAACATGGCAGCAGAGACAACAACCACCACAGCAGCAGCAGCTACAAAGTCATAGCAATCGACGCAGCAACAACAATGCCAGAACTGCAAAAACAACCTTTTTTCAAAGCATTGAGAGGCAATAAAATGTTAGGAGACAAACTTTGAAATAAGAACGTCTTTTTGAATACGAGTTGAGGCTGGTGAGTGTGGTGAATATTATTAAGCAGCTGAGCGCCACACACTACCTTGAGCACGTTCGAAAAGATCAATGAATGCAAAGGCGGAAAGTTGCTTCATTTGATGGTAATGATGATGATGATGTTGATGATGACAGATCTTCATCATATAAAGCAAGGTGAAAACAAAATCAAAATTCAAATGTTGGCGAAGATTTTTGTAAAATATTTTAATTTAGCATAACTATGTTTGGCATTAAGCTTTAGTTGTGTGCGCAAAATATAACTACAGGCTTGCTCGATTGCGGCGAATTGATCATATACTGTATATGAAACATTTACTGAATTTGATTACTTTTCATAGTGGGTGAAAAAACTAAAATTACAAAACTAATCGTCAAAATAAATCCAACAAGACTTAGCAACCAACAATCGAATTTTTAATTTTTATTAAACATTTGACTGAACAACAATTATTGTCTCTAAATAATTGTATACTCATATCTTCAAATAAGCTGTTATACTAGTATTTATCGAAGTTCAGAAGACTAAACTTAGTTACTGGTAGAAACACTTTCTTGCGGCAAATGTATTATAATCGATTTTGAAATTTTTTGTTATTAACTGTTGTGTATGTATTGTTGTTATTTAATATTATAAAGTATATAATTACCAGAATTGAAGCAGTTAAAATATGGCAAGAAATTATTTTTTTACAAATTATAAATACTTAAAAAATTGCAGTTTCAAAAACCTGTATCATTTGTCTGCTTGTTATTGTCAATATCTCGTTTCATCATCACTTGAATTTACAACGATCGAAATTTGAACAAAAGAGTTAAGGCAGCAACTTTTTCTTTTAAGTAAAAAATTAAATTTATTTTACAAAAACAAAAAAAAAAACATGAGTTGGCTGTGTCGTGGACACACCCGTAGGTTTTGAAGTGACGGTGTTTCTTTATACTTCTATTTCATGCCAAACTCTAGTTTTAATCAATGACCAAATTCTTGTCTTAATCAAATATACCGAATACTTTTCCTTGTTTGGATCGTTGTGTTTTAGGTGTGCACTCATTTTTGTCCTAATCCATATCCTAATTCATGTCATAGTCTTTTTTCGGTTTCATAGTCCGGTTTCGTTTTGTTATTTTGTTATTTGTGAGCAGTGTTGATTGCCACAAAAAAAACTGTTGTGTTGGTATTGTTGTTGTTGATTTTGTTGATGTTGATGTTGCTGTTGATGTTGATGTTGATGTTGATATTGATGTTGATGTTGATGTTGATGTTGATGTTGATGTTGATGTTGATGTTGATGTTGATGTTGATGTTGATGTTGATGTTGATGTTGATGTTGATGTTGATGTTGATGTTGATGTTGATGTTGATGTTGATGTTGATGTTGATGTTGATGTTGATGTTGATGTTGATGTTGATGTTGATGTTGATGTTGATGTTGATGTTGATGTTGATGTTGATGTTGATGTTGATGTTGATGTTGATGTTGATGTTGATGTTGATGTTGATATTGATGTTGATGTTGATGTTGATGTTGATGTTGATGTTGATGTTGATGTTGATGTTGATGTTGATGTTGATGTTGATGTTGATGTTGATGTTGATGTTGATGTTGATGTTGATGTTGATGTTGATGTTGATGTTGATGTTGATGTTGATGTTGATGTTGATGTTGATGTTGATGTTGATGTTGATGTTGATGTTGATGTTGATGTTGATGTTGATGTTGATGTTGATGTTGATGTTGATGTTGATGTTGATGTTGATGTTGATGTTGATGTTGATGTTGATGTTGATGTTGATGTTGATGTTGATGTTGATGTTGATGTTGATGTTGATGTTGATGTTGATGTTGATGTTGATGTTGATGTTGATGTTGATGTTGATGTTGATGTTGATGTTGATGTTGATGTTGATGTTGATGTTGATGTTGATGTTGATGTTGATGTTGATGTTGATGTTGATGTTGATGTTGATGTTGATGTTGATGTTGATGTTGATGTTGATGTTGATGTTGATGTTGATGTTGATGTTGATGTTGATGTTGATGTTGATGTTGATGTTGATGTTGATGTTGATGTTGATGTTGATGTTGATGTTGATGTTGATGTTGATGTTGATGTTGATGTTGATGTTGATGTTGATGTTGATGTTGATGTTGATGTTGATGTTGATGTTGATGTTGATGTTGATGTTGATGTTGATGTTGATGTTGATGTTGATGTTGATGTTGATGTTGATGTTGATGTTGATGTTGATGTTGATGTTGATGTTGATGTTGATGTTGATGTTGATGTTGATGTTGATGTTGATGTTGATGTTGATGTTGATGTTGATGTTGATGTTGATGTTGATGTTGATGTTGATGTTGATGATGATGTTTATGTTGATGTTGATGTTGATGTTGATGTTGATGTTGATGTTGATGTTGATATTGATGTTGATGTTGATGTTGATGTTGATGTTGATGTTGATGTTGATGTTGATGTTGATGTTGATGTTAATAATGTTGATGAAAATATTGATGTTGATGTTGTTGTTGGTGTTGTCGTTGGTGTTGTTGCTTCTCCATTGGTTGTGCTTTTCCTTTGCCTTAGCTTTATGCAATTAATCCATACAGCTGTATGCAAAAGCGATGCATATGCGTCACATTAGGCGGTTCCCTGAGGGACCTCACGACGCCGTCAATTTTTTTTGTAATTTTGATCATGTGCCCGAAGTCCTCATCTTCGTTTTCGTTCCTTAAAAATTACCATTACGGCAGTAGTCACAGAGTTAAAATTCCATGCAACGTTTGTTTCATGTTTGTTGGAATTCTACTGCATTATGTGGTTGCCACCCTGAAATCAAGACGATAAGAATTTTTATACCCACACGTTTAAAAAACGTAAATGGGGGTATATTTCTTTTGTCACTCCGTTTGTAACGCCCATACGGAGGCTTGGCAGGTATAGAAAAGTGTATATATTATTGATCAGCATCACCACCCGAGTCGATTTAGGCATGTCCGTCTGTCCGTCAATATTTAAGCTTTTATCTAAAAAATAAAGGTCAAGTTTGAAAATGAGCCAAATCGGATGAAAACCACGCCTACCTCCCATACAAAGTGCCTTTATCAAAACGGTAAAATATCTTAGAATTCCACAAAATTTAATATATGTGACCCGGTCTACGAAAAGGGACCTTCGGTGTGAAAATATCATTTTTCACTTTTTTGGCGATTCGGATAGACTAATGTGTGCTCTTTCTAATGGCGCAAAGCAGAAGTTTCCAACTCTTCATAATCAAAGACGTCAAAAGAAATAAATGAAAAGACGCCATTCAGTGTGCGACAATTAAACGTTTACAAACAGCTGTTTTCTCGAAAACTTGTTTTTACACCGAAGGTCCCTTTTCGTAGACCGGGTCACATATGGTCTTGAAATTTTGCATATGAAGTTTTGATATTTAAAATACACTCTGAGTATAAAATTCAACCAAATCGGATGAAAACCTCGCCTACCTCCCATACAAAGTGACTTTATCAAAAAGGTAAAATCTCTTTAAATCCCACAAAAAATAATATATGTGACCCGGTCTACGAAAAGGGACCTTCGGTGTGAAAATATCATTTTTCACTTTTTTGGCGATTCGGATAGACTAATGTGTGCTCTTTCTAATGGCGCAAAGCAGAAGTTTCCAACTCGTAAAGAAGTTTGTCAGGAATTTTCCAAAAAAAAAAGACGCCATTTCAGTGTGCGACAATTAAACGTTTACAAACAGCTGTCTCGAAAACTTGTTTTTACACCGAAGGTCCCTTTTCGTAGACCGGGTCACATATGGACTTGAAATTTCGCATATGAACTTTTGAATCTAAAAAATAAAGGTCAAGTTCGAAAATGAGCCAAATCGGATGAAAACCACACCCACCTCCCATACAAAGTGATATGTCAAAAAACAAAAGCAAATATTTCCTGTTAAAAATATGACGAAAATGTTTTTACAAATAAACATTTTATTGACTGTTTAAGACACTTTAAATATTCTTCGGTTCGGACGTGGGGGTATTTTAACTTCGGCCCAGTCGAAGATCATTTCTTACTAGTTTTTTGTAATTTAGTTATGAGGCATAATAACACATCTATGCTGTCATAAAACAAAATTTACCACAGCACGTCTACTGAGTGAGTAATAATTTCATTCAACGTTATTACATATCTGTTACATATGCTGCTATATTCACGACCTGGTGACATTAGAATTTTTTTTTTTATTTTTATCGTAGAGCAAAATATAAATCCTTCATTTTCCTTTTTAAACATTTTCGGAACATTTAACAGAAATTTTTTATCTAATTTTGTTGTGAGGGACTAGATTAGGCCTTTATTGTTGTATCATATTTATAATTCTAGCACTAATACTCAGCGAGTAATAATTTCATGTAACAAATTTGCAGTTGCGTTGCTTAAGCAGCTCCCACCGCGTTCCGATGACGTTTTGAATTTTTGTTTTGTTTTTACAAAAAAGTCAAAAAATTACCCTTTACGGTCGTCCGATTTTTTTAATCATAGCTCTTATACACAGTGAGTAACAATTCAATACAACGCCGACGCATTTTGAAAAAATAAATTTTTCAATTTTTTTTAGAAACCTGCGCGGTACGTAAAGTTGTACGTTCATCACGTCAAAAAAAAAAATAAAATTTTTATCGAAATCTGAATTTTTTGTGTATTTTAATAATTTTCTACAATGATACGTATTTTATTTCTATGGCAAAATAAAATTACTTAATTCTGTAAATATCATCATTTGCCATACACTTCAGCGTAGGCCTTGAATTTCTGTACAAACTTCCTACATACTTATATTTCTGATTCACTTTTATGCATGCATGATGAACAAACTAAGCTATATGACTAAAATGGAATTCTACGTACATGAAAATATTTGTAAAAATCATCACACACCTTATCACATCAAATACACCAACACATAGCAGACAACTGCTAATGAAGAAAGCATCCAGCCTGCGTTAAAAATGTTAAAGTCATCAACTAGTGGCCATACTCAACAATGAAAAAGTCTTTCAAACTGTTTGACTACCTGCCCACCTTGTACTGACAGCGATGATTTTTGACATCTTCACTTGAAGAAAACTCATCTATTTTGCATACACTTTGTGTATATTGGGGCAACAAAATGTAATAAAACAACAAGTCATGACATTTCTTTCAGTTTTATTTATGATTTATTTTTTTTTTTGTCAATGTTGTTGTTGTTAAGTACGTAAGGCATAAATGAAAAATTTCACTTTTACTTTGAGTCCGAATATAAGATGAGCGCAATAAAAAATAAAAAAAAATTTGTGTCACGATGAAAACGAGGTTTCTTTTATGGCACGCGTTTTCGTGAAGTTTTTACTTTTTAATTAAATTTGCAGTAATATTTTTTTTTGCAACTCAAAGTCATTGGTATTAAGTTTTGACGTGACAACGTTACGTTTTACCGCACAGGTTTGCAAAAAAGTTAAAAATATCATTTTTCCAAACTGCATCGATGCTGCATGGAATTGTTACTTAACAACTATATACGTAGGTGTAAATTGACTACAATTAAGACTTATTCTTTGACTTTGTGAAGAACAAAAAAAATGAAGAACATAAAAAATAAATAAAAAAATGTCATCGAGACGTGGAGGAAGCTGCCGAAGCAACGAAACTTCAAATTTGTTACATGGAATTATAACGTGCTGCTATGGTCACAAATACTAAACAACTGTAAAGACTGGTTATTAGCACTTATGATTAAAATACACAAAAAATTCATGATGTCATGAAGTCGGGGAGAGAGCCTCTATAAGATTGAAAATGCATAAATAATGCGTTGCATGGAATTATTACTCTATCAGTATAAACACCACTGCAAATATTATAAAACGGAAATGAAGGATTTAAACTTGGGCTTACAACAAAAATAAAAAAATAAATTATGACGTCACCTGATCGCAGAGTTAGCGCTTATGCAACAAAAATTAAATATTGTTGCATGAAATTATAACTCGCTGGATAGAATTGTTATGAACAATTTTATAAAATGATAGAAAAATGTGGTTCCTTGTCCCCATAACAAAACCATGGAAATAACCGTGGTGGTAACCGTTAAATGCTTTTAAAATACATCAGCGTTGCATGGAATTATTACTTGAAGAGCATATGTGGCACGTTAAATATTAAAAAACATAAAAGAAGGATTAATACTATCCTTACTATAAAAATTGTTAGGTTGCGTAGGTAGTAGATATGAAATTATAGCTCGCTGCACAGTGCGGTGATCCCATACAAACCATGGACAAAATTAGAGAAGTGCTCTGATGATAATGAAATTTTTATGCTTATAGTTTAAGCTACCCAGCAGAAAAGTGGACCTAATTTGAAATAGTTCTGAACTAGTTCCAAAAAGGACCAGTACTAGTTCCACTACAATACCCTTTAACATTGAACGAACTGACGCTTTTTGTGGGTTGATGTCATAGGAAAAGACAATTGTCCCCAGAAACACTCCTTTTTCCCCATATTTGAACTAGTTGCATTATTAACATTTTTAAACTGGTTGCTTTCGCAGTAGCCTGAAAGTAGTTCTTTTTTAACTAGTTTTAAAGTGGACATATTAAAAGTGTAAAAATTTAGTGCAACGGATAGGTCCTAAAGATCTCATTTGTACCATCTTTTCCATCTACATTCCAGAAAACATTTTGTCTATAAACATTTTTTTTATTATGTTTTCTTGTGCGCAGCAAATTTTAAAAAGTAGCCAGAACGCGTTTATTTTTTCAGCAATACTTTTGAAAACAAAAGCAAAGATAACTGTTCTACACTGAACGCCTTTTTTACTTTTTCAGAGCTACTACGAACTGCGCTAGAAATGAACTAGTTCACTTTTTCAATTGACTCCAAAATAACTGCTGGGTAATTAAGAAAAATTTCAAATATTGTTCAAATTGGTTACTCAAAACGAACAGCCGAAGACTTCGCTACTCAACTATCACTCCTGCTTCAAAAAAGCACTTCTCCGATCGACGATATATTCGCGCAGAGGAAACACATTTTCCACTCTATGCGTACGGCTGCCAAAGAGGTGATTGGTTATCACCGTCCTCGCCAAAACCACTGGTACGACCAGGAGTGTCGCGACGATACTGCAAAAAAGGGCGCCGCCTACAAAGCCACCCTGCAGTCGGTTGCAATGCGTGCAGCTAAGGAGCGATACAAACAGAAGAGGAGGGAAGAGATTTCATTTTGAATTTTCAGGTAAAAGAAAAGAGAAGCGGAAAAGCGTAAGTGCGAGAAAATTGAGATGCATAGTGACAGGAATGAGGTCCGAAAATAATTCGAAAAAATAAGACGCCTGGCCGATAGTTTCAAGACCGGGACCTAATCCTGCAAGAATGAAAATGAGAATCTAGTAACATACATATATCCAGAGTACACTGATGATGTGGAGGAATTACTTCTCTAATATTCTGAATGGTGCTGACGACAACAATCCAGCCAATAGAGATGATCTCCCAGAAACCCCAATTGTGGACGACAGTGTGAAGTTCTGCTGCCCGACCATAGTGAAGTCTGGAAGTCTTGAAGTCTACGGTCTACGGTCTACGGTTCGGCATAAAAGCAACAAAACCGTAGGAGCCGATGGCATACCTGCTGAGCTCTTCAAGAATGGAGGCGGAAATCTATTTAAATGCATTCATCAGCTCATATGCAGAATATGGTCGGAAGAATACATTCCAAATTATTGGAACCTCAGTGTGCTCTGCCCAATCCACAAGAAAGGCGATCCCACAATTTGCGCCAACTACCGTGGGATAAGCCTTCTGAATATCGCATATAAGGTCCTGTCGGGCGTATAATGTGAAAGACTGAAGCCCATCGTAAACCAGCTGATTGGACCTTATCAGTGTGGCTTCAGACCTGGCCAATCCACCATAGACCAGATATTTATGCTCAAATAAATCCTGGAGAATGCACTAGAGAAACAAATCGGCACACACCCTCATTTTGTCGAATACAAACCCGGCTTTGACAGTCCAATAAGGAATCATATATACTACACCATGTCTGAATTTGGTATTCCTGCAAAGCTCATTCGTCTTTACGGAATGATACTGAGCAACATCAGCAGCACAGCTAAAATCGGAAAGGATTTCACTCCTCCACAAGGTTGCCAGTTAAAATTCGGAAAAATTCCCACAAAAATTAACTTTTTCCCACAATAGCATAAATTAAATACCACCACAATTACCACGGCAAAAATAAACAAAAAACTTCCCACCACAATTAAAAAATACCACAAAAAACCCCACAATCATTAAAAACTATCACAATAATACCACAATAAATATCACATAATATCACAATAATACCACAATAAATTCCACATGCTACAAAAATTTCAGGGATTTTACATACGAAACTTACGACATAAAATCATTGCGTAAACAGAGCGTTTTATGCGTATAATGGCAATGATTTCATTCGAAATTTTCGCTTAATAAATGTGAAAAAAAAAATTATTTTAAGAAAAAATTCCCAAATCCCACGGCAATTAAAAAATACCACACTGAACTCCCACGCTAATAAAAAAATACCACGCTGAATTAAAAAATACCATGGGAACTCCCAAGAAAAAAAATTCCCAAGGGCAATTAAAAATTATCACGAATGGGATTTTTCAAACATAACTGGCAACCTTGCTCCTCCATTCAATACCAAACGAGGTTTCAGACAAGGTGATTCCTTATCTTGCGGCTTTTTCAACCTTATGGTGGAGAAGATCATACGAGCTGCTTATTTCAGACGTAGTGGCACGATATTCTACAAAAATATTGTGCTGCTGAGGTATGCTGATGATATTGATATTATTGGCCATAATACGCGCGAAGTCAGTGTAGCATTCTCCAGATTAGCGAAAGATTCGAGTCAAATGGGTCTTGCAGTGAACGCAGATAAGACGAAATACCTACTGTCAACAAACAAATAGTCCCAGTATCTTGGAAACCACGTCAAGTTGAGGTTCTTAAGGTCTTTGTCTACCTGGCATCCTGCATAAACTCTTTCAACGATGTCAGTATTGTGATAAGACGAAGGATAACTCTTTGTCAATAGGTGTTACTTTGGGCTGAGTAGACAATTGAGAAGCAGAGCCCTCTCTTGACGTACAAAACTCACGCTCTATAAGTCACTAATCACGCCCGTCCTATTATATACAGCACAAACCTGGACGTTGAGCAGTTATGATGAAAAGACTTTGGTAGCTTTCGAGAGAATAATTCTTCGTAAGATCTTCGGTCCTATCTGCGTCAATGGCGAGTACCAAATTCGATGGAACCACGAACTATATGAGCTGTACGCTGACAACGACATAGTTAAGGGGAGATACGCAGTCAGAACTTTTTTTTTTTTTCAAAAATTTTTTTTGCATTTTCTTAAAGCCTTAAGTTTCAAGAATATTTGGTGAAAATTTCAAGTTGATATCTCAAAAAATAACAAAGTTATAGCCTACTGAGTGAACCGCCTTCTAGAGCGCGCAGTGCTGGCGCTTATTTTCAAACGCGTTTTTCTCGAAACCATGTTTTCAAAGTCGGTGACCAAGATTTCTCAAAGCTCAGTGCAGCGATCGTTTTGATTTTTTTGCAGGCTTATTGTACACATAATAATCTCGTACTTGTCATAGGATTTTTTTTTTTTTTAGCTTCGTTCATTTTTTATAGGCAAAA
This sequence comes from Pherbina coryleti, assembly GCA_943735915.1. NCBI lineage: Eukaryota > Metazoa > Arthropoda > Insecta > Diptera > Sciomyzidae > Pherbina > Pherbina coryleti. The sequence continues at coordinate 153,879,209 of OX030949.1, read as the reverse complement.
CTATGACGAATTTTTGGTCGAAAATCGTTTTTTTACGTTTGAAAGTCCGCCATTTTGTGAAAAATCAATATTTTCAAAAACGGCTATGACAAGTACGAGTTTTAAGTATCTACTTTAATAATATATTTCAGTTTTTTGTTTCAGATGAATTAAGGAGGAGCAATCTTGGTCACCGCATTTCACCTTTTTTTCAGATCGCTCTACAAAAACTGCTGTATCGACCTTAATATTAAATTTTTTTTAATAAAAAAAAAACTAAAAATACTCTTGAATGTGTATATTTTTAGGTATAAAAACCCTCATTCAAAAATATCCCATAGGTTTCCTTAAAAAAATTCACAAACATGACCTTTTTTTCGGCCTCTGGCTGCGTTGCTCCCCTTAAGCACATTAAAATCGAGCGGATCCGCTGGCTAGGTCATGTTGAGCGAATGGAAAACGACATTCCAGCGAAAAAAACATCTTCGTTGAAAGGATCAAGTGTTGGATAACCTGACTACCTCCAACCTTAATAACCTCCAACTGGCGCGAGCAAGCGGTGTTTTTGGGGTTAGGGGTTTTTGGGGTTGCTGATCACGAATCTGAAGTCAAAAGTCTACAAAAAAAGTTTAATGGAGGTAAAATGTTGTATACAGGGGTTTGTGGGGTCGATGATCACGAATCTGAAGTCAAAAACTTGAAATTCAAAATGGCGGCTTCAAACTGGTTGCCATGAACAAGCTAACTTCTACAAAAAACTTTTAATGTAGGTAAAATGTTGAAATTTCTTATTCGAGGCCAAAACCGACCAACGCACAGTGGGGTAATGGAGCCAAAATTTGGTGATCAATTGAAAGGGGCCACTTATCGAGACAAAAATGGTACTTTAGCGGTTTGTGGGGTCGCTGATCACTAATCTGATGTTAAAAATTTGAAATTTAAAAAGCCGGCTTCAAAATGGCGGCCATGAACAAGCTAACTTCTGCAAAAAACGTTTAATGGAGGTAAAATTTTGTATACAGGGGTTTGTGGGGTCGCTGATCACGAATACGAAGTCAATTTAAATTTTAAATTTAAAATGGCGGCTTCAAAATGTAATCATTAGCTATGTACCTTTTACCGAATTACATAGTATATAGAACATCACTTTCGTTATTACTAGAAATTGCACAAAACAAGCTTTGAACGAAATAATAATATATAAAAACAAAGGATTGCAATAACAATAGTTAATAAACATAAACAATGATGTTGATTTCACATGTACCCTGCAAACTACAGGGCAAACAATTTATGTCTTACAAATATCAAAATGAAAAAAATAAGTGTTCAAATCGAACAAATATAATTTAATTTAATAGCTTAACACATTCATCTGCTTCTTTTAATATATAAAAAGCCGGGTTTTGAAAGAAACATCAACTATGCATGTTTCAATGCACCATGCAAAGGTGCACTGAATATGCCGCTTTCCATAATGTAGGGTAAAAAATAGCGGATAACAAAAAAAAAAGTGAAGAAGAGAACTGGTAAACAACAAAAAAAAAAAAGGAAAATCAGCAAAATCTGTTTAGTATTTATATTTATTTTGTACTTTATTTTTATTTGTTTTTATTTTTCGTGACATGTAAGTTATAGTATAAAAATTGAAATACCACGAAAGTGCGCAGCATTGACGCAACTTTTTTTTAATAGAATATAGCCTGAATGTTCATAGCTTATGAAAATCAAATCAGTTTTCTTTAATTCCACTCAACACACAACTATATCTCTATTAACATATTGAAAAATCCAACTTTTTAAGGTTAGATAAAAATAAATAAATTAATATATACAGTATGTCAAGAAATTGTTTACACTATGAAAAAAATCCTAATTTTTCTTTTATTCGTTCGAGAAATACTAAGACTTTATTTTTTCTGGTTATTTCTTTTTACATATTTAATTTCATTCATGTGTTTACATACCAATACAAACAAATTCAGTGCATAATAACAAAAAAAACAAAGAAAATATTACAAAAACAAAATAAATCCGAAAATTTGACTGTCAAGTAATTGTTTACACTTAATGTTTTTCCACGAATTTTGCGATGCGTAATGCATTTACCGTTACCGGCTTCGATATTATTTTGTGCAACGTTCAATTTTTTGTCGTATGATAAGAATAATAGTGCCTTAGTCTTCGTTTGTTATTCAAAATATGAATATGAATAGTTAAATTTTGTGTAGTTATTTCAAAATCGTGATGCCTGGTAAAAGAACATCATTTGATGTTATGCAGTTTGTTTACTATAACCATTCCATAGGGAAAACTGTCAAGGAGTTAGTAGACATGTTTTCCTTGACTAAAAAAACAATATATAACATTTTAAGCCGCGTGAAAAATGAAAACAGACTGGAGCTTAAGTCTTCCAATGGTCGACCATGCAAAATATCAGAGCGAACAGAACGGCATTTGACAAATATTGTAGCTGGAAACCCACAGATTTCGACGAGAGAGCTTGCTAGACATCTAAAAGAAGAGTTTGGTGTTGTGGTTTCACACAAAACCTGTACGACAGGTATTAAAAAGAAATAAATACACATCAAGAGTGGCGCGAAAAAAACCATTGCTATCAAAGGCGAACATTCACAAACGATTGTCGTTTGCTGAGATGTACATAGACCAACCTGACAACTACTGGGATGACGTCATATTTTGTGACGAAACGAAAATAATGTTGTACTATAACGATGGGCCGAATAAAGTCTGGCGAAAACCGTTAAAGGAAAACCGAAACATCATTCCAACCGTGAAATTTGGCAAACTATCGGTGATGGTATGCGGCTTTATTTCAAATAAAGGAGTCGGTGATTTGGCTTTTGTTGAGAACACGATGGATGCACAACAATATTTAAATATTTTAAAATGCAATTTAATCAACAGTGCTAGTAAATTTGGGCTAATAGATGGCAATAAACCTCTGTTCAAATTTTATCAAGACAACGATCCAAAACACAAGGCATATATGGTAAGGACCTGGCTTCTTTATAAATGTAAAAAAGTGTTTGATGCACCAGCCCAAAGCCCAGATATGAACCCCATTGAAAATTTGTGGGTATATTTAAAAAAAAAAGTGGCCAAAAGGCATCCAACAAACCGTGAACAACTGAAATCTTATGTATTAGAAGAATGGAACAAAATTCCTGATACATACGACATGCAGAATTTAATTTATTCAATGAAAAGAAGATTAAAAGCTGTTAGAGATTCTAAAGGTGGTCATACGAAGTATTGAAATTGTTTATGTATTAATATTTTTCTACTTTTTATAACAAAATTAATATAGTGTAAACAATTACTTGACAGTCAAATTTTCGGATTTATTTTGTTTTTTTATATTTTCTTTGTTTTGTTTTGTTATTATGCACTGAATTTGTTTGTATTGGTATGTAAACACATGAATGAAATTAAATATGTAAAAAGAAATAACCAGAAAAAATAAAGCCTTACTATTTCTCGAACGAATAAAAGAAAAATTAGGATTTTTTTCATAGTGTAAACAATTTCTTGATATACTGTATATAAACACTATTTCATAAAAAAAATACTAATTTTGTATTGCTTAAATACCTGAACAAGAATGTTCTATCGTACTTTTTTGTAGTTTTTTAAAAATAATACACAAAAAAAAAACTTGAAAAATTTCGAATAAACACTTTTGTCTCTGTGCACACTCAAAGAGAAAAGAAATGATGACTTTCGAACTGCATAGCGGGTAAACGGTAGAATATTTTTCAACAATTCTTTCACCTAGTGATGCAGAGTTTTATCTTCTTTTATCGGGTATCTAACATCACTATGTACCTTGAACTTTTTTTTTAATTAATCTGCACTTTTGGCATAAATTACCCCATTGTGCAACGGTTGAAAGCGCCAGATAAGTAAGTAAATAAGGAAAGCACTGCATTACCGACGAACTTAAAATAATTGTATTTAGTAATCCCCAACTCACACGGTGATTGCCAATCAAACAATCTAGTCGTTTTGTTTTTGCTTTCAATGTGAAACTATCAAAAGCTCTGAGAGCCGGAGATCACAGATTGCAGCAATCTAAATTTGTTCATTTTGGGATTTCTGTAAATGTCGGCAATCAGCAATCTGTATAGTGTTGCTAGGTTACGAAATAAAATGTTCAAAGAAATGCAAAATTATGATTGGCGTGTCGTGTGAGCTACCAACAATCAGCATGTGAAAGAGAGTGAGAAAAGTTCATTGATTGCCAATCAAGCAATCCCGTGTGAGTTGGCCATAAGTCAATTCACATCATTTTACACACAGCCTTACAGCTCTATTCTTACAGCTCCATTAACGTTACAAGGAACTGTAAAGAAGCTCCTCTTAATGTTCTTGTTATGTAAAGTACATTTTCGTATTCTGGCCAATCATTAACAATTTGAAAACTCTTAAAAGCTGTTAATGTTCACCATGCATGGTGAAAATGTAAATGCCTTAGATATAAAGCGGCAGCTGTTTTTTATTGCTTATTTTGATAGCTTATGTTTTATTTTTTTAATTTACTGACTGTTTTAAATTGTTTTAAGTTTCAATTAATTTTTTCAATAGCAAAACAATGTTCGAGTGTTTTGCAGTCTTTAAAATTTATTTTTCCTTTGATCTTCTACAGTATCAATGCTTAAAAGAAGTAAGAATTCATCCATATTTTATATTTTATTTTATTTACACAGCCTTCGTTTGGCTTGACACTGAACTATCTTTCGTTGTTAAGATGTTTTCTGCCATTAACAAAATAGTTAAGAAAGGAGCTTTTAAATTATCACCAGAATACAAAACCTTAACAATTTATTAATATTAACTATTTTGTTAATGTGGTGAGCTTAGTTAAGCTGCCAGAATAGAGCTGTTAGTCTCAATAAGAAGTGTATAACTATAGTGTTCTTAGTTTAAATATTACTAGTATTGCCTGTGGTCGAAATTCGACCATATCAAAATCGTTTTTTATTTTATTTATCTTATTATTTTTATTGAAAAATGCTTGGTAAATTAAAAAATAAGTTGGCTGTATCGTGGTCACATCCGTAGATTTTGACATGACAGTGTATCTTTATCCTTGTCCCAATCCTTTCATTTGTTCCCAAATTTGTCTTCATTCTTATTCTTATATTTGTTCTAATAATTGTCCTTCTTCCTCTCCAAACTCTTGTTTTAATCTATGTTCAAATCCTGCATCCTGACCTTACCCTTGTTCAAATCCTTTCCTAACCCTGCTCCCACATCCTTTCTAAATCTTTGTCCTAAGTTTTGCTCTTAGTATGTTTAAATCCTTGTTCTATTTCTTTTCCTATTGTCCTTATACTTTTCCAATCTTGTCCCAAATATTGTGTTAGGTATGTTTCAATCTTTGTCCTTAACAATGTCTCAGTCCTTGTCGAAGCCATTTTCTCAATTCTTGTCCTAATCTTTGTCCAATTCTATACTCTAATCTGTGTTCAAATTTTTGTCCTACTCTTTATCTTATTCCTGGTACTAACCTTTGTCCTTGCTCTCATCCCTTGTCTAATCATTGCCCTAACGCTTAACCAAATCCTTGTGCTAGTACTTGTTTAATTTTATTTGATGATTTTTATTTTTCGGCACATTTGTGGCACACTACCTTTTGAAAGGCATAAGTTCCATTCCCTTTTTCTTATTATAAATATTAAAAAAGTATACGACGTCATTCGATGTTTGCGTATTATTATAATATAAGATATTATAATAATATATATAATATATAAAGTAGATAAGGACATGGCTTAAAACATAGATTTGTGTATATAACTTTGGAGTGGTTTGAAATATTTGAAACATTTTTTTACAGAAATTATTTTTTAAGCTGTGTTACTTTGCAAAAAATACAAAAACAACATTTTGAAAAATGTAATTTTCATCAAAAAAATCATAGGGGGGTAAGCTCATGATTTTCGATGATAGAAACACTTAATTAAATGATGTGTCAAAATGACGCAATTTTTGTAAATAAATGATATGGTATATAAAAGAGTGTGAGAGAAGAAAATAGAAAAACAAAAATAAAATTACAAAAAAAGAATGTCTGGTCTAATTTTTAAGCAAAAATTGAATATTTTAGAGTTTTTTTGAAAACAACATAAGAAATTGAATTAGTGAGATAACGGTAAATCTTTTCTTATTTCTCAAAAGTTATTTAATTAAACTTTTAGAAAAAGAAAATTTAGGGAAAATTGATTGAAAAATGGTTGAGATATTTGCATGCAAAATCAAAATTTGAAATATCAATTGTTTTTTTCTCATTCTGAGGCAATGACATTGCTTTAAGAAATGCATTGCATGGAAAAAATCTACAGGTTTCGAAATATCGCAATACTTTTGATGTCATAATAACGGGAAATTTTTTTAACATACTATTCGTGGAAAATATTAGCAAAAAAGTTTTTTTATACCGTTATTTTTCTCAACCAACGAATTTTCATACAAAAAACATTGTACTGAAAACATCTATAGTTTTCGAGATATCACAATAATTTTGATGTCAAAATAACAGAAATTTTTCAAAATTTACTATTTGTAAGCAATTTTACCATCACAATATATATTGACACTTGTTACATGAAAAAGTGCTTATTGTAGGGTAACCGTAAACGGTGGTGAAAAATATCAAAGTAATTTTTGCACATCTTATGAATGTCTAAATTTCTCTCTTATATCATGTTTTTGCATCTCTTACAGTTTAACTTTTGTTCAATAAATGCTCTTTTTCTGCTCATATTTGAGGTCAAAGGTCACCAATCTAATATTCAATAATATTGTGCAGCCAGACCTTTCATTCTACATCTTCCCAGTTCTGAGATCCCTAATTAAAATTAATATAAACTTTCAACATTAATATTTCTGGTCAAAGTTCATCAATTTAAAATCTAACATGATTCGGCACATCTACGGTGCAGTACCTTTCGAATGATATAGGTTTCATTGTCCGTTTTCTAAAATAAATATTGAAAAAGTGTACGACAACATTCGATGTTTGCGTATTAATATATAAGATTTTTTATTTAATTCTACACCTTGTCTTAAGACTAGACTAAACTGCTGTTTCTTTTTTATTTCATTTTTATTGTGCAAAATATGATTGCAATATATTTTTTTTTTAAATAATTATTTAACCTGTTGGTGTCAAATCAATTAATTGTATTAGAAAGATCGCATAGTTATTATTGCAATAGCTGCCCTATATTCACAAGATTACTTAATTATTTTCCACCTCACCATTCAACTGTTGTACACTCACAAGCATGATTGACAATCACTTTACAAGCTTAGACAAAAAAGCAAAACAAAAAGAAAAAGAATGCGTCACACAAATAGAGCTCTTGGAATAAACTCGCACTGTTAAGAGTGAGCGTTTCAAAAAGCCAACACAAACCAGTTGCATATAAAAGTAAAAGTAATCGTTCAGCAAATAAAGCCATACATAAAATATAACAAAAAAAAATAAATAGAATGGCATGGCATGGATTACTAGGAAATAGAAAAAAGGTTGGTAAATAATATTAGTGAGGCAACATCTAACAATTCATGATTTAAGCTAGAAATAATATTGCTGCCACAACACAAAATGTCACAAGTAACAATGAATTCTATTTAATTAAATGAATATATGCACAGCATTAAGCATTTATAGCTACATTATGACTCTTTATAGCCATTAAGCTGTTATATAAATTCAAATAAGTTTTGTCCTTTGAATATATTTAATATTTTATTTATCCTTGAAATGTCACTTTGCGCATATTGACGCATTATTTCTTTGAATTTGTTTGAATTTCTTTGAAATTCTTTCTTTATTTGTTTTTTTTTTCGAAAAGAATCACATCAACCATTGAATAAGCTCAATGATGTCATAAGCACTGTTTACGACTTCATTATGACGAGATTTGGATTTTAATCTCTTCCTTGAATATTAATGATACGTCAAATTTTGTTTTTGGTTCTGATTAGTTGAGATCTTTTAAAGATTTTTTGTTTTGCCATTTTTATTGCAGCGAATTTAACCTTTTTTGAGATGTATTCTTTTATAGCGGCAACAAAAAAATGTGTTCTTCTTTAAAAAATTAATTAAAAGAACACGTTTAAATATTTTCTTATATTTGCGGGAATTCTATGTAAGTATTACTCAGCCTTAAGTCATGGATCAGTAACTTTTTTCCTTTGATTCACAAAGTATTTAAAGTTTTGAATAGTTTGTGTCTTAAGTCTTTTGTTTGTTTATTATGGGTTATGCTTCAATCAACTGCGTTCGGGTATATAAGGGCTTATATGGGTTTAATCTTTGGATCTTCAACAAAGTATACGGAAAATTGAAGACAAAATTTGTTGTAAATTTTTAACAAAAATTATAACAAATGTTGTTAAAATAGACAAACCAATTACAATGATGATTCTATGTATAAAAAAAGATAACAAATGTATTAACAAAATATTTACATTTGCATTTAGAAGCAAAACGGGACCTTCTTAAATTTTAAGGTGAAAAAATTGATTGAGCAATAAAATATTTTTGACGTAAATCTTAAAACAAGCTGAAATTATCCAACAGTGCTCTTAAAAGCTGCAAATATTGCTTATTTAACACTAGCAATATTGGCGGACTCGTTTTTTTGTCGCTTTTGCTCTGCTGCTGACACATAAGAAAATTTTTAATTTTCGCAATAGATTTTTTTTTCAAAAAATCAAATTTTTTTTCATATTTTAAAAATTTAACAACAAATTTATTTAAAGACTATAAATACATAATGGTTAAGCCTGTGAGATGAATAAGTTTGGCAGTCTAGTTAAAAAAAAGAATTTGCCTCCAATCTCACCTAACAATTGAACTTCCAACAGGTTCCACTTTTGATATTATTAGAATTTCCTATGTATAACCAAATACCACCGTGTTCAAAATGTTCCCGGAATTGATTTACTTACTTACTTACTTACTTATCTGGCGCTTAGAACCGGAGGTCGGTTTTGGCCTCGTTTAAGAAATTGAGCAAGCCATTTCTGTTTTGCGCTTGCTGGTGCCAGTTGGAAACACCAAGCGTGATCAGGTTATCCATCACCTGATCCTTCCAACGAAGATGTGGGCATCCTCTTCTGCGTTGACCACCACCGGGCACCGAATCGAATATTTTTTCGCTGGAGCGTCGTTTTCCATTCGCTCAACATGAACTAGCCAGCGAAGCCGCAAAATTTTAATGCGCTTAACTATGTCGATGTCAGCGTATACAGCTCGTGGTTCCATCGAATTCGCCATTGACGCAGATTGGACCGAAGATCTTACGAAGGATCTTTCTCTCGAAGGCTCCCAAAGTCTTTTCATCAGAACTGTTCAACGTCCAAGCTTGTGCTGCATATAATAGGACGGGCATGATTAGTGACTTATAGAGCGTGAGTTTTGTTCGTCGAGAGAGGGCTTTGCTCCTCAATTGTCTACTCAGCCCAAAGTAACACCTGTTGGCAAGAGTTATTCTTCGTTTTATCTTCATACTGACATCGTTGAAAGAGTTAATGCTGCATCCCAGGTAGACGAAGTCCTTAACAACCTCGAAGGAGATGTTGTCAACAGTGACGTGGTTTCCAAGACGCTGGGACTGTTTATTTGTTGACACTAGGTATTTCGTCTTATCTGCGTTCACTGCAGGACCCATTCGACTCGACTCTTTCGCTAATCTGGAGAATGCTGCACTGACTTCTCGCGTATTATGGCCAATGATATCGATATCATCAGCATACGCCAGCAGCATAATACTTTTGTAGAATATAGTGCCACTGCGTCTCAAATCAGCAGCTCGGATGATCTTCTCCATCATTAGGTTGAAAAAGTCGCAACATTAGGAATCACCTTGTCTGAAAACTCGTTTTGTATCGAATGGAGGAGTGAGGTCCTTCCCGATCTTATCTGTGCTGCTGGTGTTGCTCAGTGTCATTCTGCAAAGACGGATGAGCTTTGCAGGAATACCAAATTCTGACATGGTGGAGTATAGATAATTTCTTATTGGACTGTCAAAGCCGGCTTTGTATTCGACAAAAAGATGGTGTGTGTCGATCTGTTTTTCTAGGGTCTTCTCCAAGATTTGTCGTAGCGTAAATATCTGGTCTATGGTGGATTTACCAGGTCTGGAGCCACACTGATAAGGTCCAATCAGCTGGTTTACGATGGGCTTTAGTCTTTCACATAGTACGCTCGACAGGACCTTATATGCGATATTAAGAAGGCTTATCCCACGGTAGTTGGCGCAAATTGTGGGATCGCCTTTTTTGTGGAGTGGGCAGAGCACACTGAGGTTCCTATCATTTGGAATGCATTCTTCCGACCATATTCTGCATAGAAGCTCATGAATGCATTTAAATAGAGCTTCGCCTCCATTCTTGAAGATCTCAGCAGGTAAGCCATCAGCTCCTTCGGCTTTGTTGTTTTTAAGCCGAGCTAAAGCTTTCAAGACTTCGGGCAGCAGAACTTCAACGCTGTCGTCCACAATTGGGGTTTCCGGGATATCATCTCTATTGGCGGGATTGTTGTCGTCGTCACCACTCAGAAGCCTAGATAAGTGTTCCCTGCACATCATCAGTGTACTCTAGATATCTGTCACTAGATTCCCGTTTTCATCCTTGCAGTAAGAGGCCCCGGTCTTGAAACCATCATCGGCCAGGCGTCTTATTTTTTCGAAAAATTTTCGGACCTCATTCCTGTCACCATGCATATCAATTTTATCGCACTTACGTTTTACCGCTTCCCTTTTCTTTCACCCGAAAATGTGTCTCTCTTCCCTCCTCTTCTAATTGTATCGCTCTTTTACAGATCGCGTTATAACCGACTGCAGTGGCGTCGCGACACTCCTGGTCGTGCCACTGGTTTCGGCGAGGGCGATGATAGCCAATCACCTCTTCGGCAGCTGTACGTAAAGAGTGGAAAATGTGATTCCACTGCGCGCATATATCGTCGATCGGAGTAGTGCTTTCTTGAAGCAGGAGTGAGAGCCGAGTAGCGAAGTCTTCGGCTGTTCGTTTTGATTGCAGCTTTTCGACCTCTAGCTTTCTCTGTGCTGGATTGCACGCATTCTTGGTTGCGCACAGGCGTGTACGGATCTTGGCTGCGACAAGATAATGATCCGAGTCTATATTGGCACCACGGATCGTGCGTACATCTAAAACACTGGAAGAGTGCCTTCAAGATTATACATCAAAATCGATATTCTCCCCTTCAAAGTACTCCCCATCGACTGCAATGCACTTATGCCAGCGCTTGATCCAATCCTCGAAACATTTTTTATATTTGGTTTGCGGTATGATCATCAGAGCCATCTTCGATTTTTCCATGATCTCATATTGGTTGCTGAAACGCGTTCCGCGGATTGGTTTCTTGAGTTGACCGAATAGGATAAAGTCGTAGGGAGCCAAATCAGGTGAATTTGGTGGTTGTTGAATGGTGTTCGTTTCGTTTTTAGCCAAATGTTCACGGATAACTATGGCATTGTGTGACGGTGCGTTATCGTGGTGCAATATCCATGAGTTGTTTGCCCGCAAATCCAAATTGCTACACGCCAGCGTCTCATAACGATCAAATAATACTCTTTGTTGACTGTTTGACCTGGTGGAAGGAATTCATGATACACAACTCCCTCATAATCCATGAAAACTGTGAGCATCGCCTTCTTTTTCGACTGAAAACGACGTGGTTTTTTCGGTCGCGGCTCATTCGGTGCACGCCATTCACTCGCTTGATACCTGGATAGCGTGTCGTACTCATAAATCCACGTCTTGTCTCCAGTAATGATCCGTTTGATGAATATTGAGTCGGATTCGGCTTTGGAAATCATGTATTTTGTGACGCCAACGCGGTCTCTCTTTTGTATGAAATTCAGGTCTTTCGGCAGCAGCTTTGCAGCGACACGTCTGAGGCCCAAATCATTAACCAAAATGCCTCGAACGGATCGAAAAGCAAGAACCAAGTCCTCTGCCATCTCTCCCTAATGGTCAATTTGTGGTCTACGATCATCCATTCTTTGATTTTGTTGATGTTTTCGTCGGTTTTCGATGTCGATGGCCTGCCACTGCATTCATCATCGTTTACGGACTCACGGCTACTTCTAGACGTACGTGCCACTGACAAACGACTGTGATAAACACTGATAAACGACTGCGGCCCCAGTAGTCGAGTAGGTAACGTGCTCGACTGCTTCCCCGGAGGTCCCGGGTTCGATTCCCAGCCAGGCCATGGTCCTTCGCTTTACCTTTCGCATTTGCAATTTTCTATCCTCATTTCTAATCAACTGAAATTGGAGATTAATCAATATTTACGACTTAACGTTGTAATTGATGGTAGAGAAGTTTGTGGATGAGATTGCCTTATAACTTGAATTGACTGAGGTCAAGGCATAACACTTGCCTCTGATTCAAAATTCACTAGTTTCTTTGGCTTTCGACCACGCTAAGAACATTCTACACGTGTTTCACTTGATTGACCTTTCCTTTCCTTCCCACTAATCTATCACCACCTTTAGAACCAAGGTAAACTTGACTGAATAGGTATTCCACTTGGAATCCTTGGTTCAGAGCTAAAAAAAAAGCTGAAAATTGCATAGAAAGAGAACTCATATTGGGTGACTGAGAGCGAAACACGGTGATGATTCCGGGAAATTTTTCATCGAGGTGGTATAGAAGAACTTTAAAAATACTTGTGAATACGATAAGGAAATTTCCGTCCTAGATAGGAACTTACGTTGTAGTAGGAACTTTCTTGTAAGATACAAAGCAAAATCCGTAGCCAAGTAGGTAGCGCATTCGACTGTCACCCCACAAAATCGGGGTATTTGAATTCCGGCTAGGCCATTGTCCTACACGCAAAAAAATTTTTCGTTTACTGCAACTGAAAAATTCACCAACTACATCTTGTTTGCGAGATGTATTTGCCGCGAATAAATATTCAGTTGTCATCAACTTTAAAATCTATATTTTATATATATATACCGCAAGCTCTTTCGGTCATTATTATTTATTATATTAATTATCTTTCTCCCTATATCCGTCCGTCTTCTTATGGATTGCACTCATTGCATCTCTGTTACTATCTCCGTCCGCGTATCAATCAAGTTACCAATTTGCTTATATAGTAACAATTTGTCCAAAAAGTAACTTTGAACTATGAGCGTTGTGTTTATACAACGGAGGGAAAAACAAACGGAATTTTCAGTTGGGAAAATCAAATTTGTAATTGCTCCAATTTAAAAATCACTCGTGTTTATGACAAACAAATTTAATTTCCTGTAACTAAATGACGCGTTTCTCGCAACTGACTGTTATTATGACAACTGTTGTGGGTTTGCAAATAACGATTTCAAGCACGACAAACGAAGTTCGTTTGCGGCAAACTGGCGATAAACGTTTTTTTTTTTTTGCGTGTACACTTTAACCTATCTGCATTTCTTTCCTCATTTCTATTCAACTGAAAGTGAAAATTCAGTTAAAAGTTTTAGTGGGTGGTAGAGCAATTTTGAAGTTTGGGATTTATTTTTTGACCATTTCTAACTATAACGCTACGAGACTCTTTAAAATTGTTAATCAAGCAAAGGCATTAGTTGAGCTAACCTGAAAGCATTCCTGAAAGCTTCAAAATTCTTAAATAAATAATAAGCTGCTTAAAATTCTCGAAATAAAATTTGTTTAAATTATCGAAAGCGTTAGACAGCAAAATTTAAATAACTTGGTCAAGTTTAAGCGGTCAAATTCAAGTTTATACCTACTTACTAACTCTTTAGCACTAAAGTAGTTTTTTCTTTCAAATTTAATTAACTGTGCAACTTTAAAATGTGGCTATAAATAACAAATATTTATTATGTTAGGCAAACAATTTATGAAAGCTCTTGGAATGTAGCAAGAGTGATAAAAATATTAATAAAAGCAAAGCAATAACAAACAGTATTGACCATTTTGTCTTGAATTTGAACTAACTTTTAACAAAGTGGTAATAAAACGAGATTTCGTTAAGATATTGAAATTTTTACAAAAAAAAAAACAAAAAAGAATTAATTTTTCAATGAATGCTCAGTTAAAAAACTAGTAAAAAAGAATAAAAAAAGTTGCTGCTACAAAAGCTCAAGATCAATTTTAATAGCTGGCTACACATACGGCTTGGATTTATGAAGTTTAAGCTGTTACTTGTTGATGTGGAATTGGGCATAAACGTTTATTTAGGCTGGTATTTAGTAATGTGCAGCTTTGTTGTTGAAGCTATGACCCACTGGTAAAAAATTGTAGTTGATCCCTATGTTAAGTAGATATGTAAGCGGGTTGTGATACAATTTTTTTTCTTGTGTTATTAAGGGTTACTAGTTTATTTATAGTCATTTCCACAGTTTAACTTCCTTTATCTAAGTTGCAACATCGTGTTTTCTAACATATAATTATACGATGAAAGGGAATTTGTGAAAACTGATATGCAACGAAACTTTAAATTTGTTACATGAAATTTTAACGCGCTTTGCATAGGTACTGTGGCAAAAAATATTACACGGCAGTTGAGGCTGGTTCTGCCGTAGCAATAGTGAGGACTCATGGAAAACTTATAAATCCAAACTAGGTAGTTACAAAACTGCAGTCAGGAAAGCAAAGAGAGCCTCTTGGTCTTCCTTCTGTACAGAAATAGAAAGTACTTCCGAGACCTCAAGGCTTAGGAAAATATTATCAAAGTCTCCAACAGCACCAAGCTTTCTTCAAAAGGAAGATGGTAGCTGGACAGACTCAAGCGTCGAAACCTTAGATACTCTTATGGACTCACATTTTCCTGGAAGTGTATACATACACTAACAATTCCAGCTTTCAAACATACCCCTTAGGACATTACACCTCAACAAATTGAGCAGCTGACCAGCAAGGAGAAGTTAAGATGGGCGATTTACTCGTTCCAACCCTATAAATCTTCGGTTCCCGAGGGTATTATACCAGCTCAACTCCACTATAGTTTCAATGCAATAGTACCCCGGCTTCAGGCAATCTACCGAGGTTGCCTATTCCTTAATTATATTCCAACAGCTTGGAGAGAAACCAAAGTTATCTTTATACCAAAAGCGGGTAGATCCTCTCACACTAAATCAATCTAAATCAAATCTCCTTTTTAGTTAAAATACTGGAGAGACTCATTGGACTTCTTCTTAAACCGAAACTCGAAAGGCTTAAAAAAACTCAACATGCCTATATAAAGGGCAGATCTACAGAAACCACTCTACATTCTCGTGAGGCTACAATCGAAAAGGAACTTGAGAGCAAAGAATACGCGCTTGTCGCCTTTCTAGATAAAGCAGGAGCATTCAATAATGTTCTTCCCTGTGCGGTCACCTCAGCCCTCTCAGAACTGGGGATGGAGGATTTTCTCGTGAGTCTCATTAATCAGATGCTATTGGGCAGGGTGGTGGACTCAGAAATGGGAAGATCCTCTACCCGTAGGTTTGTAAGCAGGGAAACACCGTAAGGAGGAGTCTTGTCTCCAATTCTCGCCTCGGTAGTCGAGTAGGTAGCGTGCTCGACTGCTATCTCAGAGGTCCCGGGTTCGATTCCCGGCCAGGCCATGGTCCTTCGCTTTAAAAACCTTTATAAATTTTCTTTTCCTCTTTCCTAAATCAACCGAAACAAATTTACCACTGAAACAATTAATATTTTACCACTTGAAATGAAATTATTGAAATGTATTTTTCACCAATGTTTACGACTTGAAATGAAACTATTGAAACTATTGAAACTATTGAAACTATTGAAACTATTGAATATGTATCTATGAATAATTTAATATAAGTAGTCTATAAACGTTGATCTCTGTTAGATGAAATAAATAAATAAATAAATAAAAATAAAATAAATAAATAAATGCTGTGGTCCGTGACGGTTGACCGACTGTTGCGCATCATAGAGGGGGAAGGCTACAAGGTTATTGCATATGCCGATGATATCGCTCTCGTCTTTAACGGAAAATTTCCTGAACCCTCTGTCAATTCATGGAAAGAGCAGTCTTAATCCTTTAGAGATGGGCGTCCTCTTGTGGATTAAGCGTAAACCCAGATAAAACAGACCTCACTCTTTTCACTAGGAAATCTAAAATCCCCAACCTAGTATCACCTCGTCTGAATGGCACTAGGTTGCTCTTTAGTGATAGCACGAAGTACCTAGGAGTTATTCTTTATAAGAAACTTATCTGGAATGATTACATAAAGGAGCGCGTCAAAAAGGCAAATATAGCTCCATTTGCCTGTAAAAAATCTATAGGTAAAAAATGCGGTTTTTCCCCTAAAATAGTACGCTGGATTAATACGGCAATTGTCCGCCCCATACTTGTATACGGTTCACTGGTATCGTGGAGGGCCCTTGACAAGGCAACTGCACTTCAGAAATTTGCAAAAGTTCAAAGAAGTACATGTCTCTGTATTACAGGTGCATTATCCACTACCCAAACAAATACTCTTAATGTCATACTTCACTTTCCTCCTCTACATATCTTTTCCAGAGAGTGTGTTAGCTCAGCAGCCCTCAGATTAAGAGAATCTGGCAATTGGATAGGTAACAGCTGCGGTCACACGGTAATTCTGAACTCGTCGGTCGCTGACAAAACAGATTACTGTGTACCTTGTTTAAATCTTGAAAAGAACTATGAAGTTCTCATCCCTTCACGGCTACACTGGGCTAACAAAACCCCCCTTAAAATAAACGGAATTAAAATCTTAACAGACGGATCCAAGCTTCAAAAACTTCAAAAGGGGGAGGAATTTAATCCCAAGATCTGGAAATAGAAGCTTCCTTTAGACTCCCAAACTATTGTAGTGTCCAAACCAAGCGGAGATGATGGCTATATATTAAACCGCTAAGATTTTAGGTCAGAGAGACCTTAGGGGAAAGAATATTTACATATTCCCTGATAGTCAAGTTGCGCTCAAAGCGCTGAACTCACATATTGACAACTCTAAAACTCTCACTGAGTGCCGCAGATCTCTTAACGAGATGGAAAGGTTATTCAGGATCCACCTCATATGGGTATCCGGTCATAGGGATATCGAGGGCAATAATCTGGCTGACGAATTGGCAAGGAAGGATACGACCTCGAACACCCTCTTAAATGAGGATTTCATTGGTATACCCATGTCCTCCTATAAACTCCAGTGCAAGAACAATCCTTTGGGTCTTGCACAAGTACGTTGGGAACACCTTGACACATGTAGGGTAGCTAAGCTAACATGGTCTCGCTACGACTTAAAACGCACCAAATCACTACTTGAATTAAGCAGGGTGATAATTTCAAAAATAGTAGGAATTGTTACGGGTCACTGTCTAATCGGAATACATGCTCTTCGATTGTGACTGACATCAAATGATTTCTGCATAAGCTGCAAATGCAAATAAGAGGTAGAAAATGTCCAGCATTTCCTCTGCGAATGTCCGGCGCTAAGTAAAAGGAGATTGGAAACTCTGGGCCATCCCTTTTTAAATGGACTTACCGAGGTCTATTGCCTGGAAATCAGGCATATAATAAAATTCATAATCCGTTCGAACTGTATTGTTGAGGAGGAATATCTCTCATAGGTCAAAAGAGATTATGTGGTATCACAACGGGCCTGCACTGGCCT
Organism: Pherbina coryleti; assembly: GCA_943735915.1. Lineage (NCBI taxonomy): Eukaryota > Metazoa > Arthropoda > Insecta > Diptera > Sciomyzidae > Pherbina > Pherbina coryleti. The sequence goes on along the minus strand of OX030949.1, from coordinate 153,861,564 downwards.
AAGTGTACAAGTCGTATGCCGGCTCAGCCATAAGAACCTAACCTAACCTAAGACTGGTTCTAAACCCTCATAACAAAAATAGTCGAAAAATGCATGCATTTTAGTTACAAAACACAACTAAGCGTCGCAGCGAGCTGAGATTTTGACAATAGTCTATGTATTAACAGATGGTAGTTGACAGGATCAGTGTAGCATTTAAAGTTACTGCCCGGAAAATAAAAAAATTCACTACCTACTCATATTTCCTCGTAAAAACATACAAAAAAAAAATTAATGACGACATGAGGTCCAACAGGAGTTTCTTAAAGTGGCTTAAATGCACCAATGCAAAATCATATAAATTTAAAATAAAGGCAAGGATTTGCACTAAGGTTAGGACCAGGAGTAAGAAAATGAGTATAACAAAGATTTGAACAAAGGTTAGAGAATGGAAGTGGACAAGAAAGAAGACAAAAACTCTAACTATGGGATTCGGAAAAAGGCTAAGACAAGAATATTGACAATTATAAGGACTAAAAGATTTACGCACACCTAATATAATATTAAGGATACGAATGGGAAAAGGATAAGAAAAAAAATAGGACAAGGAATAGCATAAGGATTTGAGGATGAATTAAATCAAAAATTTGGACTAGAAGTGGAACAATTATTAGGATATGTGTAAAAGTATGATAGGGATGAGGGCAATTTTGGGAGCACATAAAAGGATAAGGACAAAAATAAGAACAAACATGCATGGTACGCTGGCACGTCAAAACTTACGACTATGTTTACTATATGGCCAACTTATTTTTTTAGCATTGAGTGGAATTGCGTTCAACTATGTGGGTTCTAAAGCGATGCATGATTCGTAAACAACATGCCTACTCCAATGGCCGCTTACTATGTAAGGTAGATGTCATCAGTGCCTAATCGACCATGCACGAACAATTATAATAAATAAAATAGTGAATGCTTTTAAGACGGTGGAGGCTTCGCAGCAACATAGTATTTAACCTTAGACCCGTGAATTGGGTCAAATCGACCCAACACAAATTTCACAGTGAATTACACACATTTCAAAATAATAAATTTAACGATATTTTGATATGAGTGTATACATTGGACTATAAGCTTTGTAATGAGACTTGAGGTATTACATAATTATATGTAATGCATGTGGGATATATTCTGGTAAAACACACATGTTCTCTATACGTGAATCCGGGTCAGATCGACCCAACTCTTTTCTTCTTAGTTTAGTCTCTTTGTTTCTAGTTTCTTTTCGAGTATATCACTTCTCTATTATGTAGAGACACATTTTAGTGTTGGTATTTATTCATTCACATATATTTACAAGTTCCATCATGTTCAATCATGTTTTTGGCGCAGTTCATGTTCATGTTGAACAGTTGTCAATTTTGTTTGGCCTTTGATAGTTATTAGTCTGATTTTTATAGTTATTAGTCAGAACAATGTCGCACTATAATCTTCGTCGACCAGCGGTAAATATAAATCGTGAATTAACAGAAGAAGAAGAAAACGAAATTGCTAACGAAAATGATAACAATAGTGATTATGACGAAGTCATTGATGTGCAAGATAACTCCGATTCAGAGTGTAGTGATAATGCTTCGTATTTTGCTGAAGGTACTAGAAACAACGTAATTCAAGATGTTCGTTTGACTGAATTGCAGGGTTATGTTGAGAAGTTCATTTAGAAGAAAATGTGGTCAGTGCAGTTGAACCAAATCGTGGCGCAAGATATCATGGCCAAGGCAAAAACGATGCCACCGTTTGGTGCTCAGTGCCAAGTTCAGTCGAAAAGAATCGCACCCAAATTATGAAACGAGCTCGATCTGAAGCAGGATATGCTTCATATGCTTGATGCTTCATATGCTTGATTTGAAACAAAATTTTGATAAAAAAAAAAGATGACTTTGTGAGAATTTTACCACCCGGTATCATTGAATTGATTGTGATCGAAATGAACCAAAAAGCAAAGAGAGCATATGAAGCAAACAGAAATAGCCCACTAAAAATGAAATATTGGAAGGACACAGATGAAGACGAAATGTATGCATACATCGCAATTTTATTACACGCTGGTGCCGAAAAGACGAATAATGTCTTTGCTAAAGAGCTATTCCATAAGTCCAACAGGCCATTTTACTGAGCACAGTGATGAGCTTGTTTCGGTTCGAGCAACTTACACGTTTTTTTCGATTTGACTACACAAGAACGCGAATGGACCGATTATGTGAGAAAAAGCTGGCCCCGATCGATCATGTTTGGACTTGGATTTTTGAAATATTTGACAATGTGCATCTTTAGAACTATGCATCAGAAACGGATATAGCTTTCGCCAATACATTCCATCGAAACCGGGTAAGTGTCTTTTTTTGTTAGGTTCTTTTTTGGCACTTTTCAAAATATTTCATGCAATTTATAGGCAAATATGGAATCAAAATTTTTTGGCTCGTTGATGCCAAAAATAAATATCCGCTCCGGGGTGAAGTTTATACCTCTACAGAACCGAATGAAAATCGTTCAAAAGGGGTCGCTCATGATTTGATGATGCGTCTCTCTTAGAATTACACGATTATGAATGCAAACATAACAATGGATAACTTTTTTACTACCTATGAATTGGCAAATGATTTAATCGAAAAGGAAACATCTATAGGCACAATCAGACTGCTTTAGACTCAATCTAAAAACAACAAAACAACTGGCACGTGTGATCATTGCTTGAAGCCAACATGTCCATTGCATTATATTCGTTCATGCGAATCATGTTATTTGAGAAATTACAAAGGTCCTGATACAGTCGATGAAAGTTCTGAAGAAGAAAATAACGATGATAATGAAATGGAACCAGGACCATCAACATTGAAAGCATTGAAATGCCAGAAATATTTGATGTCCGTTATAAATATTTAAATTTGATTTTTTTAAAACTTTTTTCATTAAACCATATGTAACCAACACATGAATATAAAAAAAAAAATATAAAAAACTTTACAATAAAAATAAAGAAACACAATAAAATCGTTATTTCATGAAATAAAATATGTCAGCTCATTAAATTTGATTAAAAATAGGCGATTTACACATAAATTACCATAAGGGTCGATCTGACCCAGATTCACGAAAATATGTTGGAATCACCATGTAAGGTGGTGTGTAAGGTTAAGAATTATTCGGTTTCCTCATGACCACTCTATTATTGAGATGATGAAAAATAGCCGAAACCTTCGTGCCCATTTACCAACGGGCCATAATGCACGTAGTTTAAAAAGCGAATTGTTTGAATCAAATGATAATTAAGCTTGATTTTTAAAGCAATTAGAGTAGAGGAGTTTTTAGACAATAATTAAATTATATTTATTATTTTTTTTTTTAATTAAATTATATTTTCTGCAGATTAAAGCTTTTTATTGGAATTTATCAGAACACATTGTGTCTTTGATCGAGTTTGGTTGGCCTAAGAAAGAAATTATTTTTTCTTAATTTTTTTTTTTTTTTTGTTTTTAATATATTAAAGTTAATTGCCATCCAACACGAATTGCCTATCCAACACTATATTATATGAAAAAATCATTAAATTTTTAATGTCAGCTTCAGCGTTTTTATGGGTATTAAATAAAAAGATCGGCTCTTATCGTCTTGTATTTAAATCGCAATTAATTCATTTTCATATCTTTAAAATATATGCTAAGATATAAGCACATCGACACAAATACACACACGCAGTCAATGCAAACAGGATATTGTATTTGATGTAAATTTTTCAAGCATTTCTATTACGTCTAAATAAAAGAGATTGTTTTCAAAATGCAACTTCTTGGTTAGAAAAAAAATGTCATTAAAATTTTTGTTAATTTTTTTATAGAACTTGTGTATGATTCATAATAAAATTTTTTATACGAATGTCAGATATATTTTAATCCACATTTATTGCTTCGATTTTCTAACTTGTTGACATTTTGATCTCCATAAAAAAAATCGCATGCCGCTTAGCTCAGCCGCTTGGATCAAGCAACAACTTTGCTTTTGCAGAATTATATTTAGGCACGTACTCGTACACACACACTCACGCACACTTAGACTTTAGCACGACTGCCTACCCTCATAACTGGTTTTAGCTTCTAACTTGGAAATTCTTTAAAAATTCTTTATTGGAATTGCATTGATAGAAGTTGTTCTGGTTTGTTTTGGCTTTAAAGCCGCTGTACTCGTAACATTCGACTTAAGAACACAAGAACCTGCTATTCGAAGGTAGTCAAGTTTTTACTAGTGGTTTATTTATTTTAAATATTGACATAAATTAGCCACACAAAATTGGCGGTTGGACTCGTTTCAACTTCGACACATGTTTGGCTTTTACTAGAAGATCTTGTGATATTTTATTAAAAATTGTTAAATATTAATTCTTATTTATATTCAACACAGAATTTAAAACCGGCTCAAATTATTGAAATTAGCAGCAGCAGCAGCTATTTCTGTGTTAATTTTTCTTTAATTAAATAAACCACAGTTTATAAAAATATTTTTTATATATTTTTAAAAATGTTACATAATTTGTACAGTTCTCTAAAAATCAAAAATAAATACGAAAAAAAAATTAATTTTTATTAAAAATTGAAATTCACAACATTACTCTTTGCCATCTAAACGCCTCAGCCACAACGAGTTGCTCACTTAAGTCTTTTGTTTTATGTGCAATGAGCACAAAGGAATTTATAGTATTGAGCATTTTTTCACCCACCATTCTTCACCATAGCAACTTATTTCAACTCACCTTCGCAAAAAAAAACAAAAAACCCGCATTAGCAACAACCTCGATCATATTTTCTTGTTTTATTTTTATTATTTCTTTGTTTACCCCGTTTCCAAGCTGGCGCAACTTTATTGTTCGTCATGCAAAATCAAAGCATAAGAAATCGAAAAAAAAAATAAAAGCAAACAACTCACAACAAAGTTGTTCCATTTGAAATTTTAACCGAAAATCAAGAATTTCAAAGACATTAACTGAAAACAAAAGTAAAAATTATACAGTCAGAAAAATTTTTGCGTTTTTTTCTGCCCACAAAATGACGAAATGTTGCCATTGTTGCTGTTTTTGCCGCGCTTTAGTGTAACAAAATCCACTCTGTGTTGGCGTTATAGTAATAACAATGTTTTGCGGTCGTTGTTGTTGTTATTGTTGTTGTTGTCTCTGTTTGAAATTAACATTAAGAATGCAGTTGATGTCTGCACCTAGATAAATAATATTTTGCACACAATGAATGCACTTATTTAAGACATGCGAACAACCTTAATTCTATTGCTTTAAAAACAACCTTAAGAATGTCTCAGCGCAATGAACTTTGAGTATTTTCTCGTATATCAGCATAAAGTGAGACGAGTTAAGGTGAGAAGCTTATTAAAAACAATACATTTTTACTTTTTCTTATTTTGAAAATAAATCTTAAAACTTTAATAAGTAACTAACTTAATATAAGAACTAAGGTTGTTTTTATTCAAGAAAATGTCAATATGATTCGGCATAACTCCTTAAAAGTTTCCTTCATTACCCGAAAAATGTAGGCGTGGTTTTCATTCGATTTCGCTCATTTTTTTATTTTGATCTTTATTTTTAAGATGGATGCTTATATACTGAATTTCATTACGGTTGTTCAAAAATTACAACTGTAATTGGGATCACAAGATCACTAGAAGACAGGCAGCCATACAGACGGACATACAGACAAACGGACATGGCTAAAGCGACTTAGGTGTTGATGCTGATGCTGAGGCGGGGTGCAGTTAAAACTGTTTGAGTGTGTCGGGAAGCCGTAGAAACATATGTATTAGAACTAGTGTTGTCATTCCCGGTTTCGGGTTATTCGAGAAACCGGGTTTTTATTGATTTTTCGGTTTTTTCGGTTTCGGTTTTTTTTAAATTGTGCATTTCGAATAACTCGAAAAACCAGGTTTTTCTGGTCGGGTTATTCGACATTTTCGAATACTTAAAATTCTTAGCTTTTCCATTTTTTTTTTTTTTTGTCAATATCCAGCGTATAAAATTATTTACAAAATAAAAGTTTATTTATAGAAAAATCTGCAGCAAATCAAGTGGCAACACTATTTTGTCTATTAAACACATCCACTAAAGTGCAACAATCAAACAGATTTACTAACTATTTGCCCAACATCTACAATAAGTGAAAGATTATTTTCCGTTTCAACTTCAATTAAATCAAAAGACAGAAATAGATTTTTTTTTGTAAAGTTATAGATTGTCACCAAAGCATTTAAATTGAACCAAAGTGAAACGAAGTGTTAAGCTGTGTACTTATTTTTTTTAATATTAATGGATTCATTTCTTTTTATTGTATGTTCCTTGCAAGTCCTTATTTTTTTCATACATATATGGATTTAAATTACTATTTTTATTTTGGTCTTACTGTACTATTAAATACGCTTTATAAAATCTTTATTTAAATGGACTATATATATATAAAAGAAAAATATTTACGATGCCTTTTATTTTCCTTTCAATCTTTTATTAAATTTAAAAATATATTTTAATAAAAACCGGTTAACCGGTTTGAGCCGGTTATTTTTTTTAAGTATTCGAAAATCCGGTTTTTAAAATATTTTCATTTTCGGGTTATTCGAGTACCCGGTTTTTACATTTCGTCGAATATTTGACAACACTTATTAGAACCTCATTCAAGTAAACCACCTTTACCTCAGTCAATTCTAGTTATAAAGCAATCCCATCCACTAAATTCTATATCACCAACTACAACTTTTAAGTTATAAATGTTGATAGATTTTCTATTTCAGTTCATTAGAAATGGGTAAAAAAATGCAGAAAAGTTAGTGTTGGAAAATGGCCTGCCCAAGACTCGAACCCAGAATCCCTGGTATGACAGTCAAGTTCGCTACCTACTTGAATAACGATGCCTCCAATTGGAATTCTTGGAACTAAAGTGTGTACATTTAATACGATTATCGTCTATACATTTCAAAGAAATTAAAAAAAAGAGTTGGCTTGACGTAACGGTGTTTCTTGTTGTTGTTGATGTTGATGTTGATGTTGATGTTGATGTTGATGTTGATGTTGATGTTGATGTTGATGTTGATGTTGATGTTGATGTTGATGTTGATGTTGATGTTGATGTTGATGTTGATGTTGATGTTGATGTTGATGTTGATGTTGATGTTGATGTTGATGTTGATGTTGATGTTGATGTTGATGTTGATGTTGATGTTGATGTTGATGTTGATGTTGATGTTGATGTTGATGTTGATGTTGATGTTGATGTTGATGTTGATGTTGATGTTGATGTTGATGTTGATGTTGATGTTGATGTTGATGTTGATGTTGATGTTGATGTTGATGTTGATGTTGATGTTGATGTTGATGTTGATGTTGATGTTGATGTTGATGTTGATGTTGATGTTGATGTTGATGTTGATGTTGATGTTGATGTTGATGTTGATGTTGATGTTGATGTTGATGTTGATGTTGATGTTGATGTTGATGTTGATGTTGATGTTGATGTTGATGTTGATGTTGATGTTGATGTTGATGTTGATGTTGATGTTGATGTTGATGTTGATGTTGATGTTGATGTTGATGTTGATGTTGATGTTGATGTTGATGTTGATGTTGATGTTGATGTTGATGTTGATGTTGATGTTGATGTTGATGTTGATGTTGATGTTGATGTTGATGTTGATGTTGATGTTGATGTTGATGTTGATGTTGATGTTGATGTTGATGTTGATGTTGATGTTGATGTTGATGTTGATGTTGATGTTGATGTTGATGTTGATGTTGATGTTGATGTTGATGTTGATGTTGATGTTGATGTTGATGTTCATGTTCATGTTGATGTTGATGTTGATTTTGATGTTGATGTTGATGTTGATGTTGATGTTGATGCTGATGTTGATGTTGATGTTGATGTTGGTTTTGGTGTTGGTGTTGATGTTGGTGTTGTTGTTGTGTTTGTTGTTGTTGTTGTTGTTGTTGTTGGTGATGTTGTTTTTGCATTTGCTGTTTTTTATTTGCCTCTCCATTGGTTGTGCTTTTTCTTGGTGCATTAACTTTGCCTTAGCTACATCCGTCACATTAGGCGGTTCCCTGAGGGGACTCATGACGCCGTCATGTTTTTATTATTTTTACAATATGCCCGAAGACCTCAACTTTATTTTGTTCCTTAACATTTACCGTTACGCCAGTAGTCACCGAGTTAAAATTCCATGCAACGGTTTTTCATGGTTGTAGCATTTAAACTACATTATGTTGTTGCCTCCCTGAAATCATGACGCAAAGAAATTTTTTTTTAATTTAGTTGTGAGGCCTGTAACACATCTATGCTCTCGTAAAACAAAATTTACCGTAGCACATCTCCTCAGTGAGTAATAATTCCAACGATATTATATTTCTGTTACATATGCTGCTATATTCACGACCTGGTGAGGTTAGATTTTTTTTTATTTTTGTCGTAAGGCCAAGTATAAATCCTTCATTTTCCTTTTTAAACATTTATCGTAGCTTATATACTCATCGAGTAAAAATTTAATGCAACGCCGCTGCATGAATGTTGCATTTACGATCTTTGAGCGGCTCTCTCTACGTCCCCATGGCGTTAGAAATTTTTTGTCTCATTTTGTTGTGAGGACTTAAAACAGGGCTTTATTGTATCATATTTTTAATCCTAGCAGCAATAGTCAGCGAGTAATAATTCCATGTAACAAATTTTCAGTTGCGTTGCTTAATCAGCTCTCACTCCGTGCCGATGACGTTTTGAATTTTCTTTTTGTGATGTCAAAGAATTAACCTGTACGGTTGTACCATTTTTTTAGTCATAACTTGTATACTCAGCAAGTAACAATTCAATGCAACGCCGATGCATTTTGGAAAAATGCATTTTTCAACTTTTTTTGAAACCTGCGCGGTAAAACGTTACTTCGTCACGTCAAAATACATAGCTTTGGCTAGTATTAAAATATTTGGAAATATCGCCAGCTAAACTTGCGTAATCTAAGCTGAAAATATATGCAGCATACAAGACACTTTGATGTAATGAAATACTTACATTAATTTTTACACGCGATTCATTCATTAAAGCTTCAAAGCGAATAAAAAATATTACCATATGGAGCTGCTGACACACACACTCACATTCATATACAAATCATACCATGCATATCTTCAAATAATTTTCAAACCGCTGCACATGCACACGTTATACAACCCAGTATTAGTCGTAGTTTTTATACTAAATGCCTTTCTCCCTTCGTCTTATAATCATTCATTCATTCATTCATTCATTGAGGAAGCAGAAGTGCCTCATGAGATGCTGTCTTTTAGAAGTGCCACATTTTAAAGTCTTCATACTCGACTACCAACCGAGTCCAAAGTGATTATTTTAATGACTGCTGGTGTTTTAACATTTTTTGTTTTTTTTTTTTTTTTTTCTTTTCAACTTCTGCCAGTACTTTTGTCTACCGCAACGCTAATTATTGGTCTACTAGCCACACTTGATGCATTCATTGAAGCAGCACGTTTCTTTGTCTGCTGTTGTTGCATTGCAAATGACCGTGACTTCAGTTGGCGGCAAGGAGGTGAATGCGTGTGTTTTTGTGTGAATCTCCGGATAACGCTCGAATTGTTGACGGCATTATTAACAAATTGCTTTTTAATCATTAAATTTCAATTGTTGGCTGTTGCCAACATCATTTAATATATGTTTGATGATGTGTAAATTAATATTACGACGTGGTTATTAATTACAATGCGAACGTTCATTGACATCTTGTAAATCTTCAGAAAATTATGTTGTTGGGCATAATGGCGAAATGTATAAAAATTGGGAATTATATAATCAAGTTTTACGAATTTGAAAAGAAAGGTAGACTCAGAAACTATAACAGTTTTTCGCGCAAAATTTTTCGCTTATACCACTGTGCATCATTTTAATTGTTATATGATTATAATCTTTACTAACCAAGCATTTATTAACCAAACACCTACAAGCAATTTCTGAAATGATTTTGCATAAAATTACAACAGTTTAACTGCGCTAAAATATGAAATAAGCGAAAGTTTTGACGTCAATTAAAAAAAAAAATAAATGTTATTAAAAATAAGCTAAAAAAACTGGCTGGTAACAAAAAACTAACTCACAACAACGAAAAATACAAAACATAAAATATCAATACTACCGCCTGGCAGTTTAGATCTGGTTTAACTTGATTTGATGTTAGTATTTTTATTAACAGTCAATTAATTTATGGCTAAATATAAAAAAAAAATATCAAAAAAACAAAAAAAAGAACAAATAAATACCATGTGGTTTCGCATAATTGTCACCCAACTTTAGCTTCGGGAAACCCGTTTAGTTCCGATAATGCAGGAAAAAAGCAAATAACCGCTGAGTTGCATACCAAACAATGTTTGCCTGCATGCTTGTGCCTAGCATAGTTAATAGAAGAATTTGGTTTTTTCTTATATTACTTTTTATGGATGACGTCATTCCGTTCGAGCTGCTTTAAGGTCAATGCAATTCTTTTTTAATAGCCTTCGGAAGCGCTATACAGATTTATTTTTCTAAATATGTGTCGTAACTTGGCGTAAATTATTTAAAGTTAAGACTGTAGCTTTTGTGGGACCGCGACTGTGGTAAACAATAAAAACAACGGAGTAAACAATAGAAAAATAAAATTTCAAAAGTAAGCGGTAAACAGTTTTATTTATGAAGCACGTTCTTCAAAGCTCAACTTGAAGTTTTTGGCGAAACTAGAGTGAATCATGAAATTAAACGGAAACAATATACTCGTATAAGTGGTACCACTGAGTCACTGTTAGCTGAAAATCTTAAGGGAGTATCACTGTCTTTCCTTTCCCCAAACGAATCTGCAGACACATAAACTCGTTTCGTTAGTGGAAGAGCAGAGCCAAGCAAGGAAATACAATCAACTTCTATGAATTCTTAATTATTATTATTTTACTTTTGTTTTTTAACTAACCTTTTTTTCGAAATTTTTTGTAAGAATTTTATTTAATAGGTGACATTGTATAGCGCTCAAAATCGTACAATTGTACAAATTGCTTTTGTGCTTTCACTCGTATAGAAACTCAAGCTTTTAGTAAAATTTAGTTGGCTTTGAGACGATATTTGACAATTGGCGCTATCTTCTAACACCATTTCTCTCAGCCCGAATACTATAAATTCTGTGAGATAGAAGCCCACCGATTCCTTTTACTTTCAACAAACCTCAAAACAGCAAGTTCTACAACTATTGTTCTATCAAACGCGCATTAAAAAAAAGAATTTGAACAAAAGTTTACTTTCGGCTCAAAACAAACTCAAAAATTTTGGCAGAAGGGTCACATTCCACCGTACGGGAAACAGTATTGCGAAAAAAAAACTAATGAAATTGTACAAAGAATGGAAAACCCTACTAAAGCGTCGAGCCAGTACTTCGGAAGTTCATCGGCAAAGAGAAAACGAATTTAGTGAACAACTGAACGATTTGTTCGATATCGCTAATTCGGATGCACTTCACATAATAAAAAACGAAGAAGATACAAAGTTTCTTCTAAAGCAGCGAGAAAAAGGCTGGCCTGGATCTATGGTAGGAATCGATAAAAATTTAGCATTGAAAGAGCACCGTAAAATTTCTCGACTCATGCAGGAAGAACGAAGACGAGAAAAGAAACAGGCTAATAATAATAAAGTATTTTGGATATATAATACTATATAAAGCGTTTTGGACATGTTGAAACCAGAGAAAAGCTTGATTACATTCAAATTGCGTTTCGAATGTATCCTTAATATACGAGCACCGAATGTGCCTTCTGCATTAAAATTAATACGGGTATACATGCACCAATCGCTGCGGATACGAATACCATAGAGTACGAGCAGTCGCGATTACAAATCGAAGCGAGACATGAGCAACATTCGCCAAAAGCAATGAATATCCATGCTTTTATGCCCATTCGCACAAACAAAACAAAAAAAAATTATAAATATTAAAGCAAAGGGAAACAAACAACACAAAGCGCTGCTAGAGAACGGTAGAGAAGTATGAAAACAACAAAAATTCATGCAACAGCAAACACTCGAGTGTGAAGTGAAGCATCCGAATGTCTGCATTGTCTGGATACTGCCTTTTTATATATTCGCAATCGCTACAAACTGTGCTTAGCACCAATCGTTGTTTACGAACTTGAGCGGTATGCGTGCATTAATTTTTGTGTGCGGTTGTGGCTGACGACGATTGTTATTCGAGTGGCAAAAATTGACGATTGGGCTTGTGCAAATCTCTGGTTGGAACATTTGACCTCTCTTGTGGTCATTCGAATGAGCTAGGGGCTATTTTCGACGCATTTTCCCAACTTGTGGGATTTTGAATAATTTGAATATCATAAAGTGTCCCATTTATTACACTTTTTCGGATGCCATATTGGAACCGCCATACTAGATTTCTTTAGATCCATTAGTAAAATTAAGCCAACTAGCATATTTAGACCGCAGATTTTAAAAATTGGTTTTATGAATGTATTGTGAACAAATATTTATGAAAAGACGCATACTGGATTGAAAAAAATTAAAGCAGAACATTAATTAGCGTATTTCGATAGTTTTTTTTATTAAAAATACAAAACTGAGGAAAATGGGAATTTGAGTATATCCTCAATTTTTCCTTAAAATATATATATCTCGAAACTAGATATCTCAAATAATCGACCAATTTATCAAAATGTTTGTATTTTGACGTCCTACCAATGCTTGGTACATTCCAATGACGTTTTTCCACTTATATAGATGCCGTGGAACAAATAAGCCAAAAAATTGTCTTTAGGTCTAACTATAGGCCCAAGTGGACGCGGGTTTCGGCCATTCAATCGAGATGAAATTTTGGGAACTTGAATTTGGCACCAAATGGCACATTTTGACCCTGTTTAACATTTGGATATCGAAAAAAAAAAATTCGCATACAACGTGCGGCCACTCTAATCTATATATCTATATAAATACTTCTGCCAGTACTTTTGTCTACCGTAACGCTAATTATTGGTCTACTAGCCCAGGGGCGGTTCCAGGAATATATTTCGGGGGGGGTTTCAAAAATATATATGTACGTTATATATAGTATATAAAGGGTAGTTAAATTTTAAAGGCCTATGTTGATTTTGAATAAAACACAAATTATTACGGAAATTATTGTCGTTTCTTTTTATTATGATAATATTGGTATGGTTCAATTATGCATGGAACAAAATATCGGCTAAATGGCCGCCGCGACCTCGGCGGCACACCTCCATCCGATGGTCCAAATTTTCGATGACGCCGAGGCATAAGTGAGGTGCTATGCCCTTAATGTGCCGAATTGGCGGGGTGCAATAAGGCCAACGGCAATAAGGCCGAATTGGCTTTATTTCCTTTTCAAAGAGAAATAAGGCCGAAATTGTGAATTTGGTTTTATTTCCATTTGAAAAGGAAATAAAGCCTAAAAAAAATTTTAGCAAAATGGTAATAAGGCCGAAAAATAATTTTTGCAAACTAAGGATTATTTTTTATAATTATTTTTAATAAAAAGTACGCACCCTGCAGTCTGTTGTTTGAAAAGTTACTGGACTCAGCGTAGGTACTCAATTTGCAAGAGAACAGTTGCCATTGTCAACCTCAATGCTTGTTTTCGTATCAACGCGAAAAATTTATTAGTAGTAGTTCAATAGTGAAGGTGAAGAAGTTTTAATATTATAAGGAATGAGCGCCGCAGGCAAAAAAATTTTATTAAAAATCGCGGCGATTTATTATAAACCTGCGGCGCTCATTCTTTATAATATTAAAGCTTCATTGAAAATTTTTGTAAAAATCGCGCATATTTTATAAATTTTCATTCATAACTTTTACGTTTATATTTTACATTTTTTTCTCGACCACTTACAAAAAGATGTATGTTCTTTAGCATTTAAACGATCCTTCTCAATAAAAAAATATGTAAATTTTTCAGACTTTCACGATTTTTATCTCCTAAACCATTTGAGACCTACCTATTTTTTTTGCAGTATTAGATTTAGAAGTTACATACACATTTAAAAAACAAAAAAAAAAAAAAGAAGCGTATACCTAGAGTGCAATTATTCCAAAATATGTACATTTTTCAAACTTTCACGATTTTTATCTCCTAAACCATTTGAGACCGACCTTTTTTTGCAGCATGTGCATTAGGAGCTCCAAATGCACATTTAGAAAAAAAAGAAAAAAGGAGCATGGGCCCTAAAGTACAATTATTCCAATACTTTATATCTTTAATTTTTCATTAAATAAAACTAAAAAACTTATTTGATGGCGTTTTAATATTGGTTCCTTTTAAAGGGAAATAAGGCCAAATTGGCTTAATTTCTTTTTTAAATGGAAATAAGGCCGAATTCGGCCTTATTGCCGTTGGCCTTATTGCACCCCGCCGCCGAATTATCTCATCCTTTAGCTTTTGAATTGTTGCTGGCTTATCGACGTACACCTTTTCTTTCAAATAACCCCAAAGAAAGAAGTCCAACGGTGTCAAATCACATGATTGGTGGCCAAATGACATCGCCACCACGTGAGATAACACGGCCATTGAATTTGTCGCCCAAAAGAGCCATTGTTTCGTTATCTGTGTGGCAAGTGGCACCGTTCTGTTGAAACCACATATCGTCCACATCCATATCTTCCAATTCGGGCCATAAAAAGTTCGTTATCATCTCACGCTACCGAACACCATTCACAGTAACTGCCTGACCAGCCTCATTTTGGAAAAAAATACGGCCCGATGATGCCGCCAGCCCATAAACCGCACCAAACAGTCACTCTTTGTGGGTGCATTGGTTTTTCGACAATCACTCTTGGATTATCATTCGCCCAAATGCGGTAATTCTGCTTATTGACGCATCCACTGAGCTGAAAATGTGCCTCATCACTGAAGATGATTTTCTTCGAAAATTGATCATCCACTGTTGCCATTTCTTGCCACCATTCTGACCGTGTAAATGCAAGTCTTTATGCATAATGTTCATCAACGACGAACGTGAGAGGTGCATATAGAGCGGGATAATTTTTTTTTCAAAAAATCGTAGGCGTGGGAAGAAACCGTTAGTCTAAAATCTATTTCGAGCCTCTGGTTTCTCAAAAGAAGGTTATAATTTGGGTTTTGCTGCAATATGTGAAAAAATTATTCCACTTATTGGAAAAAACTTTGCTACGAAATAAATATCCATCCACATTTCACTCCATATTCACTCCATATGATTGTGTGGTGCTCAGGATTATTTTTTTGTGTTAAATTCCACAAGCTGACGCTGGGGTGAAGATAATTATAATAATAAAAGTTATTTCTCTGTTTATTTGACTCGAATATAAATCTTAAAGGCCAACATAAAACCAACATCAAAATAAATAAAAACTACAAAAACCTGAATTTTTCTCCATTACTGTATAAAAAGGAATTTTACGTCAAACTACAAAAACCGGAATTTTTCTCCATTACTGTATAAAAAGGAATTTTAAGTCTACACTTCCGATACTATCGAAACTGTGGGTTTTTAAATTAAGACTGTGCGGTGTTTGGATATATTTTATACAAAAAATGCGGTGTTTTTGTGATTTCAAGTTAAGATTGTATGTGTGACTGTTTACAGCTACAGGCGCAATATCGCAAAAACAAACAAAAACTGGAACAGAATTCAGTATTTTAGCAATACGTGTAGAAACAGCTACAAACGTTTACAGTATAGGGATGTGAATATTTAAAGTAAATTATAAAAAACCAATTTTTTTTCTTTTTGGTACTCTTAGCCCACATAATAAACATCAGTACATCACATTTAAATACAGGTTCTTTTAGAATTTCGGGGGGGGGGGGGGGGGTTTGAACCCCCAAAACCCCCCCTGGATCCGCGCCTGTACTAGCCACACTTGATGCATTCATTGAAGCTATAAAAATCTTCTATCTATCTATTTATCTATATAAATAAAAATGTAAATGTATGTTTGTACAAAACCGCAAATCTCCGAAAGTTCTACACCGATTGCCTTGGAATTTTTGCACAACAGTGTATTTAAATAGAATCGTGTTATTAAATAAAAAAACAAATGTTCCCACTCCCTCTTTTCCCGTCTACAAATCAATAAAAATGCTACATTTCAAACGGTTTGGATCGTATTAGACTAAAATTTTGTAATTTAATTCGTATGGTTACTGTTGGCAACTGTGATAAAAATGGGAGTAGTCAAACTATATACAAGTCCACTTTTCTATAAATAAAATAAATAACTGTTCATTTCAGCCCTTGAAAGGACTTTGACCTAGCTTCTTATGATCAATTGTGTTGTGCGTGTTATTAAGTTTGTAAACAATTGACCGAGAACCGGACCTACAGGTTTAATGCCGACTCCGAACGGCGATGAAGGAAATGTTCTTATTCTCAAGAAGCTTAACATAGCCTTTTGATTACTCTCTGAGGCTTGCCATTGTCTGCAGAGAGGTGGCGGCCGTACAGAAAAATTATTTTAATTCAAATAATTTTCTGTCGCTGCTGGGATTCGAACTTGGGTCTCCAGGTTCGTTGACATAGAGGCCTCGCACTTTAACCAACTACGCCATGGACGGCCACTTTTCAGAAATCATTATATTTCCTGAATTTCACATGTTCTTATAGTGAAACTTGGTATGTAGGTGCTATGGGACCAATTGGCTGTCACTATATATTTAGTTGTATAGTTGTTATGGCCATAAAACCTTAGTAGTTATGGCTTTTTTTAAGATAATTTTTGTAATTTATTATAAGATTATCTCTTCAATAAATAAATAAAATATATATTTAAATATTGCAACGAACACTGTTACCGCCCATCTATATATGTATATCAAAAGAAAAGCAAATTGTGTCATATACAACACAGGTGATCTTTTATCGTATGTGCAATCGTATATTCCTAAGCTAACGCTTGAGCAAAAAGGAATTTACGATCAAATAATACGAACTGTCAAAAATGGAATTGGAGACATTTTTTTTCTTAGATGCGCCAAGAGGAACTAGTAAAACGTTTCTAATTAAATTGATTCTGGCAGGAATTCGATCCCAAAATGACATAGCTTTAGCTCTTGTATCGTCCGGAATAGTTGCGACATTGCTACCATGGTAAAAGTATTGCAGAAATGCAAACTAATTGTTTGGGACGTATGCACAATAGCTCACAAAAAATCGCTCGAGGCTCTTAATCGATCATTGGAAGAATTGCATGGAAATATAAGACCATTTGGAAACGCATTAATATTACTTGCAGGAGATTTCATACAAATAATACCTGTATTTCCTCGATCAACACCAGCGGACGAAATAAACGCTTGCCTGAAATAATTTTCTTTGTGGCGACACGTTAGGACATTGAAATTAACTACAAATATTAACTAAAAAACAATCGATCAGCTGAGATATTCTCAAATCAATTGCTAGATGTTGGGAACGGAAAGATGATGGTTGATCTGAACTCTGGTCGAATTTCATTGCCTCATAACTTCTGCAATTTAGTGACGTTAAAAGAAGAATTAATTGGAAAAATATTTCCCAATATTCAAACCAACTATAAGAATCACGATTAGCTGAGTGAACGAGCTATTCTTGCCGCAACGAACAAAGACGTTAACGAACTTAACAATATAATTCAGAATGACATCCAATGCGACGCAGTCATATACAAGTCCGTCGACACTGTTGTGGAAGCAGATGAATCGGTTCATTATCAAATAAAATTTTTAAATTCACTCGATCTGCCAGGGATGCCACCGCACGTATTGCAATTGAAAATCGACGTACCAGTGATGATGTTGAGAGATATCAACCAGCCAAAGCTTTGTAATGGAACGCGGCTTACATTAAAAAAAATTAATGAGCAACTTCGTAGAAGCAACAATATTTACAGGACCATTCAAAGGTGAAAATGTTCTCATTCCTCGCATTTCAATGATTCCAATGATTCCAACGAATGTGCCATTTCAATTAAAGAGATTGCAATCCCCAATTTGATTTGCGTTTGCAATCACGATCAACAAAGCTCAGAGTCAATCCTTAGAATTTTGCGGCTTAGATCTACACACGGATTGCTTCTCATAAAAAAAAAAAAAAAAAAATAAATAACTGGCCATTTCAGCCCTTGAAAGGACTTTGACCTAGCTTCTTATGATCAATTGTGTTGTGCGTGTTATTAAGTTTGTATACAATTCACCGAGAAATGGACCTACAGGCTTAACGCCGACTCCGAACGGCGATGAACGAAATGTTCTTATTCTCAAGAAGCTTTACATGGCATTTTGATTACTCTCTGAGGTTTGCCATTGTCTGCAGAGAGGTGGCGGCCGTACAGAAAAATTATTTTATTTAAATAATTTTCTGTCGGTGCTGGGGTTCGAACCTGGGTCTCCAAAGTTCTTTGACATAGCGGCCACGCACTTTAACCAACTACGCCACGGTCGCCACATATTGCTTCTCACATGGACAATTATATGTTGCGTGTTCTAGAGTTAGCAAACCAGACAAACTCTTTATCTGCACAGAAAATGGAACAACAAAAATATTGTGTACCCACAAGAATTGTGAAACAAAAGAGAAATTCAAGGAGTTATTTGTTCGAACATATCTAGAAATATACATTAATTCATTATTCATTAATACGTTCAATTCGTGAGTATTGTGTATTTTTCTTTTTACGATGTGCGAGCCACAGCAACGCGTGGGCGGGAACGCTAGTTTTAAATATAATCTATATAGGCAATTCCCAAAATTTTAACATCTATGTTAACATCTCGTATAACCGTGTTAATATTTTAACTTGCATGTTTCTTAAGCTTAGTATAATCTTTATATGAGCATCCAATCAGAATAGATGGAACAAAATTTCCCATCTGATTTATTTTCTACTGATCACAGTAAAAAAAAAAAAAAAAACGACAAAAACTGAGTTGATTTGCACACAGATTTTTGTCTACTTAACTATATAAAAACTACGCTCGCCATCTTCCTCTTAAACTTGAATGATGTTTGTACGGAAATACCTGAATACAAAATATGTATTTATCTGATTGATGTGTCATGAAACCAACGAAAGCACATTCAAGGCATGATACCGCTTTTTTGGGGTTTTCTTCTTTTTCGCAGTTTTTGGGATATAGAAAATGGGCCGCCCATTAGAAAATACTATTTATAACTACTCATTTTAAGAATAATTGTCCAAAAACTATGTTTTGGAGGTGTCTCAAGCTGTATGGAATAAGTGTTAAGGCAAATGGTTCAAAGGCATGCAAAAATGTATTAATATAAGAAGAATGTTTCGAAAAAAGTGATGCAATTGGCTGTGTCATGGACACAGACGTAGACTCTGATGTACAACTTATCTTTATCCTCGTGCCTATCCTATCGTTTCCCTTGACCTTAATCTAGTCTCCATCTCATCTTTATTCAAATGTTTGACTTTATCCTTGTCTAACTCCATGTCCTGAACTTTGACCAAATTCTTCTTTTAAACCATGTCCAAATCATTGTCATAGTTCTTGTCAGAATACATTTTTTAAAATTTTTCTTAATTCTTGTTTTTTATGGTATCTTCATTCTTTTCCCAATTCTTGTCTAAATCTTGGTCTAAATCGTTACCTGAATCCTTTTCCTAATTCTTGACCAACTCTTCGTTCTCGTTCTTTATCTAATATATGTCATAATCCTTGTCCGAATCCGTGTCCAAATCCTTGTCTACGCCTTTGTCCTAATCTATATAATTTTCCTGGTCTTAATTGTTGTACAAATCTTTGTCCTCGTCCTTTTTCTAACCCTGTTTGGATTTGGATTGTTCTAATTTCTGTCATGTTTAAGTTTTGATTTTTATTTTGCTTTTGCTATTGACGCTCATGAGGCTATTGAATTTTTTTTTTATTTTATTATGTAATAAAAAACCTTATCTTTATTGTCGTTCCATAAAATTTACCCTTGCTCCTATGGTCTTGGAGTTAAAATTCCATGCAACGTTTCTTCATTGTTGTTGCATTTATACTGCATTAAGCGGTTACCTCCATATTACTATGACGCAAAAATTTGTGTTTTTATTTTCGTTATGAAGTCAAAGACGCAATCTTTGTTGTCATAAAATAGAATTTACCGTAGCACCGTCGAATTAGCCTTTAGCGTCGTTCCATTATTTTTTTCATAGCACTTATACTCATCGAGTAACAATTCCATGCAACGCTGATGTATTTAACAAAAAAAAAACAATCCCCTATCAACTTTTCTGGAAACCTGCGTGGTAAAACGCAACGTTGTTACATCAAAACAAAAAAGAAAAAATTCGAAAAAATCTATCTTTATTCCCGAAATTTATGTAGTATGGCCTACGTATTAGGCATATCCTTAATAATATGCAGCTTTCGAAGATCAATCACAACTTTTTACTCCTAACAGAGTTTGTAGCCGTAGTTTTCTGTTGTTATTCTTCTTTTTCCACGGTTCCACTTTGACTTCAGCTTATTTGGCTAATATTTAAACATGGCCCTTGGCGGTGTTTGTATTTGTTGAAAACTTCGTTTTTTTGTGCCATCATTACCATAATACCAAACTCATCATCCATTTCCAACGCAATACACCATCAAACATTACCTATCATATCACACCTATCATACCATATACCATTAAGCATACCATTAAGCAGAGTCAACATAACATTCCCATCATACCATGTCCATAATACCAAGCTCATCATCCATTACAATACACCATCAAACCATACCTATCATATCACTCCCATCATAACATACCATAGTATTGAAGTGTGTTTATAGGTTGATATACAAAGTCCCATGATTTTATATTTTTAAAATAAAATAAGTGTCATAAGATTTTTATGAATTAAGTTTCTGTGGAATTTCTTTACAACTTTTATTTACATCACAGCTCTTAATAATTCTATCGACATTTCTGCGAATCAATCAAAATCGTCATAAGCACCTCAATATTTAAATAATATTAAACGAGCAAATAACAAATATTAGTCATTTCTTTCGAAATATACGCGTTAATTTCAATGTCATTTAATTTATTAATCAGTTCATTAACTGTCCATTACATTCATTGCAATGCCAGGAATTTCAAATATATTTTCTCGGCATTAGTTATTGATGTTAAATAGCATTCGATGTGACAGCCGAAAAAATATAAATCCTAAACATAGCTTTAAGCTTAACGTGTTACTCATTAACGGTTTTTTTTTTTTTTTCTAAACGCAGTCATTTCTGCTTAACATTTTTAAGCTCTGACGGCCGTATTTTATGCACACACCTTCTCACATGTGACACATTTTTGCACATTTTAAAGGTCGTAGCAATAAAATCTTGTAAGTGTAAAAATTAAGTTTTTTATTTAAAACTAGGTGATATACCACAAGTGTCACTAGAGATTTTATTAACACTAAGCTTTGGCAGATGTATTTGACAGTTTCATTTGAAAATTTGACGCTTTCTAGCATAAAAGTACTCACAACGTTTTGGTGTGTGTGCGCTTATTGTGTTGTTTGCAGTGGGTTGAAACTTTAATTTCAGCAAGTAAATGGAATAACCACATGAACATTTTCGGGTGAAGATTTTTTACGATTTTCAAGGCGTATTGACAAGAACAGAATGCATCGATTACTAAGTAAGACTTTTGGTGATAAAACACCACACTCAAGACTGTAAAACGCTTGTTCCATGAGCTTGAGCATCGTCGTCGTTCTCTCCAAGATGAAAGTCGTGAAGATCATCCAAGAACCCAAGAACGGCTGATGTGGCGGAAAACATTGATACTGTTCTTGAACAATTGGAAGCAGACCGGCATGTGACATACCATGAGATGAAGTCATTCTTGGACATTAGTGGGACTAGCATAATACATTCGATTTTTTGCATTTAGGCGTCAAGAAGATTTGTCCCCGTTGTATATCCCATCATTTGACGGTTGCACACAAACAAATGCTCGTGTCAATTGGTGAAAGGAAATGCTGAAAAAATACAGTGGGGTTGATTCGAAACACAACTACCACAACTCACTACGGGAGACATATCATGAAAGCACTCGTATAAGCCCGAAACAAAGCAGCAATCCACTGTTTAGGTCTTTCAAAGTGAATAAAACCCAAAAAAATTGTCAACGGACGGAGCACTGGCAAAGGTTGCCAGTTCTTTCAGAAAAACCAGTCATGTCACAACTGAACCACTTGAGCTACGGACAATTGTCAATGCTACGGACAATTGTCAATGCTAAATGGTACACAATCATTTCTTTGCCGAAAGTCTTCGGAGAATTGAGAAACACTAACCATGGAAGGAAGATCATCCTCCATAACGACAATGCG
Source organism: Pherbina coryleti (assembly GCA_943735915.1). NCBI lineage: Eukaryota > Metazoa > Arthropoda > Insecta > Diptera > Sciomyzidae > Pherbina > Pherbina coryleti. Next base: position 153,839,158 of record OX030949.1, on the reverse strand, counting down.
ATTTCCCGCACATCAGCTCAAACAAAATAGTTTCCGAAAACTCAAAACGTGGAATTGATGGGTCATTTGACTATACGACAAACAAAAAAACAAATTTTCTGTTCATACTTTCAGGCTGAAAATTTTAAAAAGCACTGTATTAGCAAGAAATAATTGCAGTTTGAGCAATATTGTTTTATTTTTTCACGACTACTTTTTATATTTTAAGATTAACAAAATTTTTATCAATATAAAATTTCTTTGTATTTGTTTTTTTTTAAGTTTAGTCATTGGAAAAATGAAATGGTTTTTATATTTTGTTTTTTATTTTATTTAGTGTACATTTTTAGTGTAAAAGCTTATGAAGTATATGTTATGCACCAAAAAAGTGTCTTATGCCCAAAAAATTTGTTTATTAATTTCCAAAAAAATATTAAAGATATACAAAAACAAAACAAGAAAAAAGAAAAGAGTTGGCTGTGTCGTGGACACACCCATATGTTTTGAAGTGACGGTGTTTCTTTATACTCCTATTTCATGCCCAAACTCTTGTCTTAAGCCCTGACCAAATTCTTGACTTAATCAAGTATCCCTGCCCTAGTTTGGAAAGCTGTGTAATAGGTGTGGGTTAATTTTTGTCCTCATCCATATCCTAATTCATGTCATAGTCCTTTACCGGTTTCATAGTACGATTTTATTGTGTTATTTTTTGTGAGCAGTGTTGGTTACCACGAAAAAAAACTGTTGAAATCAAAACTAACTAGATTTTTGTTGCTGTTGTTGTTATTGTAGATGTTGTTGTAGATGTTGATGTTGATGTTGATGTTGATGTTGATGTTGATGTTGATGTTGATGTTGATGTTGATGTTGATGTTGATGTTGATGTTGATGTTAATGTTAATGTTAATGTTGATGTTGATGTTGATGTTGATGTTGATGTTGATGTTGATGTTGATGTTGATGTTGATGTTGATGTTGATGTTGATGTTGATGTTGATGTTGATGTTGATGTTGATGTTGATGTTGATGTTGATGTTGATGTTGATGTTGATGTTGATGTTGATGTTGATGTTGATGTTGATGTTGATGTTGATGTTGATGTTGATGTTGATGTTGATGTTGATGTTGATGTTGATGTTGATGTTGATGTTGATGTTGATGTTGATGTTGATGTTGATGTTGATGTTGATGTTGATGTTGATGTTGATGTTGATGTTGATGTTGATGTTGATGTTGATGTTGATGTTGATGTTGATGTTGATGTTGATGTTGATGTTGATTTTGATGTTGATGTTGATGTTGATGTTGATGTTGATGTTGATGTTGATGTTGATGTTGATGTTGATGTTGATGTTGATGTTGATGTTGATGTTGATGTTGATGTTGATGTTGATGTTGATGTTGATGTTGATGTTGATGTTGATGTTAATGTTTATGTTGATGTTGATGTTGATGTTGATGTTGGTGTTGATTTTGATAAGGATGTTGGTTTTGGTGTTGATGTTGATGTTGATGTTGATGTTGATGTTGATGTTGATGTTGATGTTGATGTTGATGTTGATGTTGATGTTGATGTTGATGTTGATGTTGATGTTGATGTTGATGTTGATGTTGATGTTGATGTTGATGTTGATGTTGATGTTGATGTTGATGTTGATGTTGATGTTGATGTTGATGTTGATGTTGATGTTGATGTTGATGTTGATGTTGATGTTGATGTTGATGTTGATGTTGATGTTGATGTTGATGTTGATGTTGATGTTGATGTTGATGTTGATGTTGATGTTGATGTTGATGTTGATGTTGATGTTGATGTTGATGTTGATGTTGATGTTGATGTGGATGTTGATGTTGATGTTGATGTTGATGTTGATGTTGATGTTGATGTTGATGTTGATGTTGATGTTGATGTTGATGTTGATGTTGATGTTGATGTTGATGTTGATGTTGATGTTGATGTTGATGTTGATGTTGATGTTGATGTTGATGTTGATGTTGATGTTGATGTTGATGTTGATGTCGATGTTGATGTTGATGTTGATGTTGATGTTGATGTTGATGTTGATGTTGATGTTGATGTTGATGTTGATGTTGATGTTGATGTTGATGTTGATGTTGATGTTGATGTTGATGTTGATGTTGATGTTGATGTTGATGTTGATGTTGATGTTGATGTTGATGTTGATGTTGATGTTGATGTTGATGTTGATGTTGATGTTGATGTTGATGTTGATGTCGATGTTGATGTTGATGTTGATGTTGATGTTGATGTTGATGTTGGTTTTGATGTTGATGTTGATGTTGATGCATATGCTTCACATTAGGCGGTTCCCTGAGGGGACTCATGACGCCGTCATTTTTTTTATTATTTTTATAATATGCCCGAAGACCTTACCTTCATTTTCATTCCTAAAAATTTACCGTTACGCCAGTAGTCACAGAGTTAAAATTCCATGCAACGTTTTTTCATGGTTATAGCATATTTACTGCATTATGTGGTTGCCACCCTGAAATCATGACGATAAGAATTTTTTTTATTCTATTTGTGAGGCATATAACGCATCTATGATGTCGTAAAACAAAATTTACTGTGGCACGTCTCCTGAGTGAGTAATAATTTCATGCAACGATATTACATTTCTGTTACATAAGCTGCGTTTTTCACGATCTGACGTAAGGACAAACTTAAATCCTTCATTTTCCTTTTTAATTATTTATCGTAGCTTATATACTCACCGAGTAAAAATTCAATGCAACGCCACTTCATGAATGTTGCATTGTCGATCTTTGATCGGCTCTCTCTGTGTCCCCATAAAATCAGAAATTTTTTGTCTAATATTTTGTAAGGACTTAGAACAGACCTTTATTGGCGTATTTTTAATCCTAGAACTAATACTCTGTGAGTAATAATTCCATGTAACAAATTTTCAGTTGCGTTGCTTAAGCAGCTCCCACCGCATTTCAATGACGTTTTGAATTTTGTTTTTGTTTTTAAAATGAAGTCAAAGAATTAACCTTTACGGTTGTGCCATTTTTTTAATCATAGCACCTTTACTCAGCGAGTAAAAATTCAATGCAACGCTGATAAATTTTGAAAAAATGCTTTTTTTAACTTTTTTGGAAACCTGCGCGGTAAAATGTAACATCGTCACATCAAAAAGTCTATTCCAAGTTCAATATACTCGCTGAGTTCGTAGTTTAACTTTTGTTACTTTGAAATATTTCATATTCTCAGTCCTTGCTTTTTATGAGGCAATACATTATCTACACCGCCTTTTTTCCTCGAACCTACATAACGCGATTTGTTATGAAATATTAGGTCAACTTTTATTATTGCAACATTTTCTATGCTGTCACAATTCCACCCAAAAACCTTGCTGACTGTGCCAATGGCTCTCATTTAACTGCCACTTAATCTACATTGTAATTGTATCAATAGCTTTTACATTGATCCGAATTCGACGTTTGATGATGATAATGATGTTTATTACAATTATGACAATTACGATAATGATGATGATGATGATGACGATTATAACGTGAGTGTTAATAATAACGTTGATGATGATTTTGACAATAATAATGATGTTGCTGAGCCGGATAATGAAAGTGAACTGCAGCTAATAGGTTTATCCACGGTCTCCTTCATTGACTTAAATCAGACATTTTTCAGTGTTTTTTTTTTTGTATTTTTTTTTTTTTTAATTTTTTTGTTTTTCCATCATTTGAGGCTGTTCATTGAGCTGTAAGCAATACGTTGATAAGATTTCAAAGTAGCTGCCAGCAGAGTGAGCAGCATTTAATGCAATTAATTTGTTTACACTTTATGGGCGGTAGTTAAGATATATTTTCAATTTTACTGATTTTGATAAAAAAAAAAATAATATAAAACTTGCACCATAACACCAGATAAACGCCAAAGTCGTTGACATCGCTTACTATTAAATCAAAATAGCTTCAAACATGCCACTAAAAGGCTGCTTGCTTGCACTTCAAATGCCGACAAGTTTTTACACACAAAAAATAAACCGAAAAATTGTCGTAAACGCGTGCCTAACCCGCTCTGGCAACAACTACAAAAACTTCCTTCTCTGACCACTACTCTAACTCTGACCATAGCAACAACTGAAATTAATATTGTTTTTTAAATATTTTTGTTTTATTTTTTTTTCAATTAAAGTGCCTTCATTCCAACCTATGTAAACGTTTATCTGGTTTGTCGTCTAGTGCAAAAGCTAGTTCGTACCATTTAGCCACTATTGGTTACGCATTAAACGCACACACACAGACACATTAATTACCAAAAAATGCTTCCTCTTTTTGGTCAAGGTAATTATGTTGGCCCGCAACGCTACACAAAAAACATGCCTTCCTACTAAACTAATTTGTCTGCTGTATCATCCGGTTTTTACGTATACCAGAAAAAAAAAATACAAAATTACAAAAATATCTTAATCTTTAACAGCTATTAAAAATTTTATGTTTATCTGCTTTGGCGCTGTTAACCAGTTTTAATTGAGTTTCATACAATTCATTATGTATTTCTGGTTTGGTCTTTTTGGTTTGGCTGCGTTTACGCATGCGCTGTTATCGACACTTAAAACATGAATTTTTTCGATATGGTTGTGAAATATTTCCTGTAGATATATTAAGTATGCTGCGTTGACTGCATGTTCTGGGTATCATAAAAGTTACAGTTGATAAAAAAAAAATTCAATCTGCATAGAGCTCAATAGTTAGCATTTTATACTTCTGTGAAGATAGCTCCAAATCTTTAGCCAAACTTTTTGCTCAATTCGCCGCAAAAATTTCTGAATTTGAATTCGCCGCAATAAAAAAAAGGTGTTTGATAAATTTTCTACAAAATAATGGAATTAAAAACACAAATTCGTCCTAGCATCCCACAATTGCTAGCAATCGTCATCCATACTTTAAAATGGTTTGGAAGTGAAAACGTCAGGCCATGAAAATGTTATCAGAGAAAAAAGCTATAAAAATCAAAAATTAAAAGCGATTTGCTTGAAAATGGACAGATTATACCTTCATGCTGTCAGAAAAAAATTCCGAAAGCTAAATTGCATCAAATGAGTTACTAGCAATTTTGAAGTTTGTTTTGTTTTGGAAAAACGACAAAAGAGGTAAAAGATAAAAAGTTCTCATCCTGAATTTTTGCTCAAAATTGTTTTTTATACGGACAACCGAATGAAAATATGCCCAAGTTCCGCTCTATCGTCCTTAGTACCAAAATTTCTTCCAAAAATTTGGTTTCGAATTGGGCTTGATAGCCATCGAGTGGTCTACACACAGTTTAACGCATTCGGCCACGGCCGCCACTGTATTGGGAACGTATATAGGATGGTTCATACCATTCATGGTATGATAGATTTATTTTGATGGGTAAATTATGATTGATATAGTATGATGATATAGTGTAATGGTATGGTTTTATGATATGCATGCTAGGGTGAGTTGTGTATGATAGGTTTGGTATGATGTGTTTGGTATAAAGGATATGGTATGAGGGTGTGGTATGATGACATACAATGATATGGTATGATATGATGATATGGTATGATAAATTTGAAATTATGGCTATGGTGTGATAATATAGGTTTATGGGTTTTATATGACGGTTTTTTGGAAGTTGTTTGCTATGAATGGTTTTGTGTGATGGGCATGATATGTTTTACATGAAAAGGGACCTTATCTTCCCAGACCAAATTTTTCCGCACAGCTAAAAATATGCATTTGGGTAAATTTTATGGGTTTTCAGGTTAAGATTGGCAATACTGCCCAGATATGTTCTGAGCATTTTACAATCGGTTTTAAGTCGTTTTTTAAATCATAAATACTAAAAAAAGATAATTTCCCCAACCTCTTCTTCCTTAAAGAAAGAAACCCTTATCTTCCAACATGTATTTTAAATGGGGAAGTTAAGGTTCCTTTTATTCGTCTAACTTTGAAAATCACTATCTCAAAATTTGAGATTTGCATGGTAGAACTTCAAAATGTTTTAAATAGACCAATTTTGGAAATTTTTTGGTGACTAAGTGTCTTTTTGTTCAAGATAATAAATAGGTAATTGTACACTGAAAGAAAAACATTAGCTTAAGATTTACCACAATGTGTTCAAAATATGTGTTAATAATTTGCCTTTTTTTCATATGTTTTCAAAAAATTTAAACACATATGCTCTAACTTTGACGAAATTTGTTGTAAGCTATTTTTTTAACACAAAATTCGTCAAATTAATAACAATTGTCGTCAATTTTAAAACATGATTTTTTTTTCAGTGTAAGAAACGTAAATTAACGAACTTTGATTCCGGTAAGATAAGGTCCGTTTTGCAGTGAGACATCACGTATAATGTTATGATGAGTTATGATGAGTTTTGTATGATGAATTCTGTATTATAAGATTGATGTGATGGTTATTGTGTCTTGATGTGGTTTGATGTTGGGGCATGATAGTATGGTCTAATTGCTGTGGTATGTTGGGTTTCATAAAATGGTATGATTGTATAGTAGATATAAATTGCGCTTGTGCGGTGATGAAGTCTATATTTATTTGTGTCTCTTCAGACAATTGACCAAAAGATAATTCAAATGTTCAAATAACTTTACACCCGTGTGTTTCTTTGTTTATCTCTATTTACAGACCGATTCTGTGCGTTACCGGTAACAGCAATATTGCTGTAATAGAAATTGGTATTCTGAGCACTCGGTAACGCTTTCAACAGTCGTAAACACACCTTATTGAAATGAAGCTCTCTCTTTTGTGTGGTGAAATATGAACAATGGAAAATGAGAAGTATATACATAGAATTAATTGCTTAATGGAACTTGCTACAAAAAAAAATAACTAATTTGACAGCATGAACCGTTTTTGATGCAACCCTAAAAGACACATCATTTGAAACTGCAACTATTATAAAATGATTGCCTACTTTCAGGATCATCTCAATTGAAAACAGTTAAATTGTCAACATTTTAAAAGTAAACTACAACAGCCGTATTCATAAAAATATTTTTAATGTAAAAAATCTTTAAATCTTTTCAAATTTTGCTATTCATAAACATGTTGTAGCTGCTTTGTAGTAGTGGTGATCAACACACGGTTCAAACAACAACAAAGAGAGCTTTCTGAGTGCACAGTATTACACTGAAACAAGAAGTTGTTAAAAGCTCTCACAACATTTGGTGCAAGGGATTCTTGTCGACTGTTTTTCGATTTTCAAGGATTTACAATATAATGGTTTCTATTTTATTTTTGTGTTTGTTTTTCGATATTTAAACCCATTAATGACAACGTATGATATATCATACGCGATGAAATTTGTTTACGCCTTTTTCGAAAATTCCTCAAAAATTCACCGACAATGTATAACTTTTGATTTCGACAGTGTGCGAAAGCTAAAAGTATGCTTTTTCAAAAAAGTACTGAAGTTGACGCCAAAAGCTCTTTTGCTTACATTTTCGCGCCATTTTTCTTCAGAATGATGAGCCCATCCGAGTTCTGGTGGTGAGCATTGATGGGTTAACACAGAAAAGATCAAAAAAAGGTAAAAGTTTAGAAAAGAATGTATTAATGTTTTTCCTGAAACATTGCAAAATATTAACGTACATTTAAAAATAAAACAGCAAGCAACAACTTTACCGTATGAACGCTCAAAGCATACTGACTTTAATTTTAAAGCATAGCAGAAAAAACAAACTTTCTCGCAGTGTACAAACGCAGCGAGCCGATTGCTACTTCGTGTGCAAAAGCACAGCGATACACGACGCCCGCGGGCTATGGGCAGTGTTGCCAGAAAATGTTTGAGGGTGTAGCTAAAAATGCTACAAAAAGTAGCTAAAAATAGCTAAAAAATTTATTTTGTAGCTAAAAAAGGAAGCTAGTTCTTAAAAACAACTTAGTTACTATATTATATTCATTCAGTTTTAATTTTTTTTTTTTTTTAATTTTGTGTACATTAATAAAAACAACAAAAGGAATATATTTTCATATGTTAAGGTACATTTTGATCAGTAAAATACACTTTCAATATACTAATAATTTTTTTAAAACGGTTATTTATTATTTTTTAAACGGCTTAGTTGGTTAAAGTGCGTGGCCTCTATGTAAACGAACCTGGAGTCCCGGGTTCAAATCTCAGCAGCGACAAAAAATTATTTGAATTAAATTGATTTTTCTCTACGGCCGCCACCTCTCTGCAGACATTTGAAAACCTCAGAGAGTAATCAAAATGCCATGTGAAGCTCTTGAGAACAAGATCATTCCGTTCATCGCCGTTCGGAGTCGGCGTTAAACCTGTAGGTCCGGTTCTCGGTCAATTGTGTACAAACTTTAATAACACGTACAACACAATTGATCATAAGAAGCTAGGTCAAAGTCCTTTCAAGGACTGAAATGGCCAATTATTTATTTATTTTTTTTTTTGTTTACTGATTTTTTTATCCTTAACCCTGTGAGAACAATGGGTCATATATGACCCACCTATTTTTTTTTCAAGTAAATCTTTAACTAGTTTTTGTAAAGCAGAAGTGATGTCTGTTTTCAGTTTTTTACTTTTCTTAACCTTCTTTTGGTCTTGGGTCATATATGATCCCCAAGTGATATTTGTTTTTTGATATATTTTTTTGAAATTCGCAAAATTGCTTGTTTTTAACTTTAAAATTAAAATAATTTCCTTGTAAGTTATATTCTAAGTAAGTAAAAAATGAGAAAATATTTAATGTGTATTAAATATAAATCATTAATCACATAAATTTTTAAATGATGTAAAATATTTCAACACGGCTCCTGTTATTCTAACATGATAATTTTTATATATCATGAATTCCATGTCACGCACTGTTACAGCTTGCGAATAATTGCAACTGATTTACTTAAGAAGAAATTTTTGCGAAAACTGGTTTGCAATTTTTATTAATTAATTTTACGGTCTATTTAAAATGGGTAAAGGTTTTACGAATCCACTTATGAATTTCGGTGATATTAAGCAAAATGTAGCGTACGCACGTGCTACAAAATGTTCCCTTTAAAAATTTGATGTCAGCTTCTATCTGAAATTTCTGCGAATTGACTTCAGATAGAATTTTCATATTTTTTTACAGCAATAAAAGGCTATCCTAGATTATATTAGTAGCTAAGTTATTTGAGAAAAAAAAATTATAAAACAATTTTTTCAACTTTAAACACCGTCACGCACATGTTACTTTCGTCACAATTACACCGTACGTTCATAATACTGTTACCTTCGACCATATTTACTAAAAACTGAAATACAAAACAAAAGGATTAAAAATTTCTTATTTTCTTTTTTTTAATCTCTTTTATGTCATGACTAGATACATTTAAGAAAAAAATTTGAAATTCAATTATTTTAATCGATAAAAACTATTCTATTCCCTTCGATCCAAAAGTCGATGCTCTCAATCACTGGAATTGAAGTAGCTGGAACTTTGGGGACTCTTCAAATTCTTCAACAGATTCCATGTGGACCTATTCAGGTGTATTCTCATTTCTAATGCAAAGAAATTCGCCTGGCCTTTGAGAGAGTACCCGTAAAGGCTGCTCCCGTACATCACCAAGTTCAGTGTTTTTGTGAATATGATTCCTTAAAATGGATTTATTTGAATAATAATTTATATTCCGATTTATTTTAACCCTTAAATGCCCAACAACACCGATATCATTAAAATTATGTTGTGCTAAATGATCCCCTGATCCCCCCCGTTTTTATTTTTTTTGGAAAAAATTTTTGTGTAAAGAAAACATGGTTGTATCCAAAAAGATACAGTGGGCATTCTGACGTATACCATCAATCAGCTTGGTTGTAGGAGTTCAAGGCAAAAACGTGGAAAACGATTTTTTTTATGATAACTCTAAATTTGTTTGTTAAATGATACTCTAAAATTGTTAATAGTTTAAAAGGTATTTCATGTCAAAAAGCGAATTTTCCGTTAAAATTAAAAACACTATTTTTTAATTTGACGGTCAATATTTCCCAAACCAACAAAGTTATGCCAATAATTAAATTTTTGTTTTATATTTACAATTTTCTGAGTGAAGCTACATATTCAGCATTTTAATTTTTGCAATATTTTAAAATAATTAGCTTATTTTCTCGGTTGTATCCAAAAAGATACACTGGGCTTTTAAGGGTTAAATTAAATAAAACTCACTTATGAGAATTCATATTGACACTTGTCAATAGTTAACCGTCAATTTAGACGTTTGACCGTCTAATGCAGATATAAGGATGGAAATTTTTTTAAATGAAGTGTGTATTAATTTTAATTTTTTCGAGTTGTTTTATTTTTGGTCACTTTGCTATATATGAGACCCCCCATATCATTACTAATCGTAATGCATTTTAATGCCCCTCCTCCCCTCTAAATTGGTAACGTAATTTATGAACGACCCCGTAGTGTGTAAAAACTACATTGTTGTATAGAAAAAAGTGTAACATGTGCGAAACGCGCGGAATTTTTTTCAATGAAAATAGTAAAAAAAAAGTTTTTCAATCTGGTTTGCCATCTCAATATCCACACATAACAGCATTTTTCGCAAAAAATTTCTTATATTAGAGTCTGCATTGAAACTTATATCAATATTGTCACGCACATGCTACATATTTTCTTAATTTATTTAACTGCTCTTACCACGGTATGTCGTTGATAATTATTTATTCATATATATGTATGATTATTAGGAAAATATTAAAAAATTTGAAGCAAATATTTTTTTTTTTAATTGTTGTAATAAACAGCGCACGCCCTCACGGCAAATATCAAAATAAAACTGCAAAATTTTCGCTCAACTTATTCACCACGCGAAAGTAAAAAAAAACACAGAAAACTACCGTTATCTTGAAAAATTCAACTTAAAACGTGTTGTCCGAATTCGATAGAATATATTCTATATAGTTTCTCTTCTCTCTTTACAATTTGATTTTTGACCTATGAGGTTGACTTTTTGGTGGAAATCGTGATATAAAACAGCAACACTTTTTAAATATTTACATTACATTATACAGTGTTAAAATAATAATATGAGCAAAGTGTAGATTTTCTTATTGCATCAATAGGTCATTGAAAAAATTTTGAAATTTTTAAGAAAAAAAAAGTCGAAAAAATCCGACGTTGATTTTGTTCGATTTCACTTATATGGAAAAATTTAATTTTAAGAAATCATCAATTCGACGAATCCGCATACCAACGACTGATCGGTAAGAATCAAATAAGTGGAAAAAAATCTTACCTTGTTAATTAATAATGGACTTGCGCTTTTCGTTCGCATTTCCATTTTTAACAGATTGCGAAATAGATTTGAAATCATTTAAGCTTTTAGAAGAAGCCGATATTAATGAGCCCATTACCTTATCTCAGTTGGGTTTGCGAGTAAAATTTCGGAAAAAAACTTGAAGATTGGCGGAATGATTGCAAAATATAAGCTGCTTCGCCCCACCAACAATCGCATTTAATGTACGCCCAGTTCTAAGTTTGACCGAGCTACTTACAAAAACCCCGAAAGGACAGAGTGTGATGTCAAAACAACTAGTTTAAAAGTGTTATTTTTTACAATATTATTTTGTTCATAAAACATTTTGATAGTGTTCTTTTAACAGTTTTGAAATGTAAGCTTTACAATATAATCTTGTTCAGATAACATTTTGATCGTGTTCTTTTAACAGTTTTAAAGTATTAGTTTTACAATATTATCCTGTTAACATAACATGTTCATCGTGTTATGTTAACACTGAAAAATCATCGTGTAAAGTGTTAAGTATTAACATAGCAGATCGTGTTGAATTTCAATAACATGATAAAATGTTAAAAAAGTGTTGTATTTACAGGATTTTTTTCCTGAGCGGAAGTAAGTAAGATATAAAATCGAAGGTACTATAGCAGACTGATCTGTTGTTTGCAAATACATAGCTAAAGGGTTATTTACCGGATATTTAAACTTATTTTTTTTAATTTTTTAAATTTAAAATAAAAAAAAAAAAAAAAAATAAAAAAAAAAATTAAATATTTAAACTTATCTGATTCTTGAGATTCCAAGAACAATATGTAATTTAAAGAAATAATTAAATATTATAACGTTTAATAAAAAAACAAATAAAAACGTTCGTTTTTTCAAGTGTAGGGTAAGAAAAGGGTAAGGGTAAGTAAGAAATACTACTAACTCTGTTAAGTAAGCATATACATATTTGACGTCTACTTTTGAATTCGATTCGATTATAGCTTATCTCACTTCTAAGATATGGCGCAAAATGTGTTTAAGTTGTATGGGAGCTACCACGCCCACTTGTCCGATTGCGCCTTAATTTTGAGAATTGTTTAAAAGTTACATAACTGACGTCTATTATTGATGTCGATATTGCAGGTTATCTCACTTCTAAGATATAGCGCAAAATGTGTTTTAGTTGCATGGGAGCTACCACGCCCACTTCTTGGATTGTAAATTATTTTTGAGGATTGTTTAAAAATTACATAACGGACGTCTACTATTGATTTCGATATTGTAGATTATTTCGTTTCTAAGATATAGCGCTAAATGTGTTTAAGTTGTATGGGAGCTACCACGACCACTTGTCCGATTATGCCTTAATTTTGAGGATTGCTTAGAAATTACATAACTGACGTCTACTATTGCTTTCGATATTGTAACTTTTTCGTTTCTAAGATATAGCGTAAAATGGTTTTACTTTGTGTGGGATCTGCCACGCCCACTTGTCTAAAGTTTCTTAAATACTTTTTTTTTGTTCTTTCCTATACCTTAAACATCGAAAACTATCAAAAAAACCAAAAAAATAATTTTCTCCGTCTAACTTGTATGAAACGAAACGCTGTGTACCGTGGTCAAATGCGTCAGCCTGTTCTTCTCAATTCAATCCTCTTTGTAACACAGAAATTTTTTCAATTGAAATTAATTGTTTTGATCGGCTGTCACCTCTTCAGACCATGACGCAAACCTCAGAGCGTAAATGTCACGTAAAGAGTTGGAATTAAACAAGTAAGTTAAGTTATCGATCATTGTGATGAAACATAAAAAAGAGTTGGCTGTGCCGTGGACACACCCGTAGGTTTTGACGTGATGAAGTTTCTTGCTGTTGTTATTAATGTTGATGTTGATGTTGATGATGATGTTGATGTTTATGATGATGTTGATGTTGATGTTGATGTTGATGTTGATGTTGATGTTGATGTTGATGTTGATGTTGATGTTGATGTTGATGTTGATGTTGATGTTGATGTTGATGTTGATGTTGATGTTGATGTTGATGTTGATGTTGATGTTGATGTTGATGTTGATGTTGATGTTGATGTTGATGTTGATGTTGATGTTGATGTTGATGTTGATGTTGATGTTGATGTTGATGTTGATGTTGATGTTGATGTTGATGTTGATGTTGATGTTGATGTTGATGTTGATGTTGATGTTGATGTTGATGTTGATGTTGATGTTGATGTTGATGTTGATATTGATGTTGATGTTGATATTGATGTTGATGTTGATGTTGATGTTGATGTTGATGTTGATGTTGATGTTGATGTTGATGTTGGTGTTGATGTTGGTGTTGGTGTTGGTGTTGGTGTTGGTGTTGGTGTTGGTGTTGGTGTTGGTGTTGGTGTTGGTGTTGGTGTTGGTGTTGGTGTTGGTGTTGGTGTTGGTGTTGGTGTTGGTGTTGGTGTTGGTGTTGGTGTTGGTGTTGGTGTTGGTGTTGGTGTTGGTGTTGGTGTTGGTGTTGGTGTTGGTGTTGGTGTTGGTGTTGGTGTTGGTGTTGGTGTTGGTGTTGGAGTTGTTGTTGGATTTGGAGTTTGTGCTTTTCGTTTAGCTTTTTTTTTGCTTCCCCATTGGTTGTGCTCTAATTTCAATTAATCCAGCAAAAGTGATGCATATGCGTCACATTAGGCGGTTCCCTGAGGATTTTTGACACGCCGTCAAATTTTGTTTTTATTTTTGTCATATGCCCGAAGACCTCATCTTTGTTTTCGTTCCTTAAAATTTACCGTTGCACCAGTAGTCACAGAGTTAAAAATCCATGCAACGTTTTTTCATGGCTGTAGCATTTTTACTGCATTATGTGATTGCAGCCCTGAAATCATGACAACAAAATTTTTTTTGTAATTTAGTTGTGAAGCGTAATAATACATCCCTGCTGTCGTAAATTAAAATTTACTGTAGCACTCCTCCTGAGTGAGTAATAATTCCATGCAACGATATTACATTTCTGTTACATAAGCTGCTATATTCACGACCTGACGACGCCGGAATTTTTTTTTTTATTTTTGTCGTAAAGCCATGTATAAAACTTCATTTTCCTTTCTAAACTTTTATCGTAGGTTATATACTCATTGAGTAAAAATTCAATGCAACGCCGCTGCATGAATGTTGCGTTATCGATCTTTGAGCGGCTCTCTCAGCGTCCCCATGATGTCAGAAATTTTTTGTCTAATTTTGTTGTGAGGGCTTACAGTAGGCCCTTTATTGGCGTATCGTATTTTTAATCCTAGCACTAATACTCAGCGAGTAATAATTCCATGTAACAAATTTTCAGTTGCGTTGCTTACGCAGCTCCCACTACGTCCCTATGCCGTATTGATTTTTTTTTTGTTTTTTTAATATATTCAAAGAATTAACCTTTATGGCCATACTATTTTTTTAATCATAGCTCTTACATCCAGCGATTAACAATTCAATGAAACGCAGATGAAATTTTTAAAAATTCATTTTTCAACTTTTTTGGAAACTAGAGCAGTACAACGTAACTTCGTCACATCAATAACACGCACAACACGTCAAGTCAAGAGTTGAAATTGTCAATTCATTCATTTCTTATGGTTCGGTTGGATGATATCCTATGATGATTTGATGTGATGGGTTTGGTGTGATGGGCTCTGATGTTATGATTGGTGCTATTGAATTGAGAACCACAACTTAAGAAACTTTTATTTCGGCTAAAATCTCAAAACTTGATTTTGATTTTTTTTTTTTTTATTATTTGATAACAAGCATTAAAATCCAAGGAAATCTATAAGAAATCGACCTAGAGCTAACATCAAACTATAATTTCTTAGCTGGTGAACTGATGATTTATGCGTTTTTATTCAAAACTAGAAAAAAATTTGCCATGATATTCATTTCAATTACAAAGGAAACAGCAGTCAATCATTTTCAGCTGCAATAATAGAAGCTATGGCCTAAGCA
This sequence comes from Pherbina coryleti, assembly GCA_943735915.1. NCBI lineage: Eukaryota > Metazoa > Arthropoda > Insecta > Diptera > Sciomyzidae > Pherbina > Pherbina coryleti. The sequence continues at coordinate 153,823,960 of OX030949.1, read as the reverse complement.
ACTATTATGAATCTGGTAAAACAAAAAATTCACGTCATGCATGGCTTGTGCCAAACAATTAAGACAAGCTAAGGAAAAAATCATTTTTTTTCGATAGCTTCTATTCTCTACAATAACAAAACCAAAAATACGTACTTCCAAATATATGGTGTATGATATGAGTTCAAGGTCGTTATAACAAAGCTTCACGAGACGCAAAAGTAAACAATTGAAAAATTATCATAGTTATGGTGGCTGGAAGAATTTAAATTTATAGACAGTCAAATATTATATTCAAACTTATCTCACTTTAAGCTACTGTTTATTGTCTTTCTATAAACAAACACACACACACAAAACTGCACAAATCAAATCAAAGCCAGCTGATTTAACTGCTCAAGCTCAACAAGACGTTTCCACAATTAATGTTGCTCATACGCACCAGAGCACAAATAAATTATTTGATTTTTTTTTTTTTTTTTAATTTACTCCAATAAAACACTTTTAAATGTTGATGCAAAATCCTGTTCACTGGTCACCGTACGAAAATCCTTTTAATTGTCCTGACATTCGTCACTCAACTAATTATAATGGCAAAAAGTTGCTTGGCAAAAAAAATGCTGGCTGTGTGGCATGCAAAGGCAAGCAACTTTGTATACAAAACAACAAAAAAACAAGCAAAAATTAAAATAAAAAAATAAAAAAATCATTCTCTCAAAAAGACCAAATAAAGAAAGAAGATGATAAAATAGAAAATGAAAGCAAAACTTAAGCATAAACGGTGGATATATGAGCCACTTTTCACACGCACACTTAAAAAAAAAAAATAAACAACGACGAGTATGAAAAAAAAAATACGAATAATATTGATTAAAAAACAGTAATTTTCCACCAACTATCGACCAAGACACGCTTAGATTTATTATTTTTTTTTTAATAATTTTCGACAAAATGTAGTTCTTAAGAATATTAATTTTATGACAAAATCATTCGCAGTGTAATAGCAATAATTGAAGTGTAAATGTTTTCCTTGAATGCCGGCAAATGCATGTCGTGCATATGTATGTACGTAAAGCTAGATGAGACCATGTTTTTGTCTGTTTGTGTGTGTATATATGTGCATGTATCTAATACACTTTGTAGTGCTCTTAAGTGACATAATTGTTGTTGTTGTTGTTGTTGATGTCGTTTTTTAGTTTTGCCTCAAGTAATGCCCATTTTCTTTTTTTGCACACAAGAGTTGAACTAGAATCATGCTTGTGTGCATGTGATTGTGTGCATATATACAAATGTTCAAGTGTTAGTTAAATTAAGGTGAATGTCAAACAATTTGTAGAGTCCTAAATAGGATATACGCCTGAATGACGTTATCTTTACTTAAGTTGCTGACTTTGGATGAAAGTTCAAAATTCAAATCAACGTAGTAATTCGATTAAGACTTTGGATACAAGTTCAAAATTAAATAAATGCAGAAATTCGATACATATCGGATAAAAAACAAAATTGTCTTATTTTATAAATAAAATGCATGTCATTTAGCAAGGCTTAATATAAAACAATAAAAACTAATTCCGAATAAATAACAACTACATTCATTCACGTAGTATTAAAGGACTTTTAAAAGGACTTAGGTTGAAAGTAATCGATTAGCTATTTCTGACCTAAATGCACGCAATAAAATTTAAAACTTTTAATAAAACTCTTCAAACTTACGCAATCTTGTGGAATTCTAAATACCGCTGCATACTTATAGGCGGCGTTTTTATTCATTATCATTGACACACACCAGCAATCGAATGAAATGAGTCAAGCTCTTAGCATGTACTGTAGTGGTAAATTTCTCAGGGCTGCGGACTTGTTTTCATTACCAATCATGGTATAATAATACAAGGTAGCATTGACAGTTGCTTGGGAAATCATATAGGCTGACTTCATAAACGCAAGTTGCAATGCAACACTGCAAAGTCAAATGTTCATAAACATCCACACTTTATTTTTGACAATGTAGTGTGTTCACTAATGCATCGCAACCCTTTGCGATGCGCATCAGATGTCATTTCGGCGCATCATTTCATTTTATGATGCAACATGGATGTCTCACAAACAAATCAAGTATATTTATACATTATTAAATTGATTAAATTAGAAATTTATAAAATATTTGATTTTATTAATGCATGAATTATTTACCATTCTATTTAAAGTAATAATAAATGGACACACGAAAGGAAGCTATTGCTAATAAGCACAAGATTGCGCTTTGAAAGTGACTTTACCGCCAACAAAAAGAAAAGGAAAACAATCTGGGAAAAATTTTGCTGGAGATAAAAGAAATTTAATGGCACGTTTCCTTTCACAAGGGACGAAATAAGTAGATGATTTTTGAATATAATGGTCGCTTACAAACGCATCAAAGATGTACTTTCTGCCAGTTGCACAAAATTTAATAGCTAAAATATAAAAAGCATGGAATATATATTCCATTTTATTTATTTATTTTATTTATACAAACAGTTGGCGCTAATGTACAAACATTGCATGGTGGTGTTCACAAACGCCTTCAAATGCACTGCATCATTTGACAAAGTAGTGATGTAAGGCAACACTGCTTTGCATTTGTTGCGCAATGCTTTGCAATGTTGCATTGCAACTTGCGTTTATGAAGTCAGCCATACTGTCAAAAAATATACTCAAAAAGAGAGCGCTCACAATCCGCCATTGAAAACACAAGCAATGTTGAAAACGTTGAAGTGAAAAAAAACAACAAACACAGCAGCTACTGATGTATTTCCACAAAAAGCTGTTTTTGACAGTTTATGTTTTCCTGTTGAAGAGAAAATAAGCAGTTGTCAATGCTACCATGTATTATTATACCATGATTACCAATATAACCACAAGTTTTTGCTTTTTAAATGTCTCAGAAATAAACGTACCGTTTGACAGATACCTGAAGATAACTGGAACATATCGCTCGTTTTCTATAATAACGTTATAACTCAAAAAACTAGATTTTTCAGAAAAAGCATTTTAAGTTTTGAACAGTCAAAGGAAATTAATTCACCATTTTCAAAATATGGACAAAACATCAAATATACAAGTACTACTGTAATGTACGTGGTTTAATCCATAGAAAGTGACAAAAAAACACTGGTTATTATCGATAAATGATACGATCTAATCGGAAATATATTGAGGTGAATGAATCACAAATTCTACTCTCCTGCAAAAATTAAAGAAGATATCGTTACCAAACTTGTACACAGCATAGATCATGGTAACACGAATATTGCTGTGAAATTAACTTAATTTTTATGTTTTTTGGATTATAACGTTATTGAAGAAAACGAGCGATATATTATTAAACTGGACAATTAATGACAACATAGACAAAATAACCAAAGACCAAAAAGCAAAGACATAGACAAAAATAAAAATCGACTTTAGAAAATATATACGGGTATATTCTTAAAATTGATGAAACTCTTATAAAGCCTTTATAAAGAATACATCGAAAAACGTTATTCATTAAGGTTTCATGACGATAAAGTTTTTTAAAAGCTTCATAAATATTAAAAATTTTGAAAATGGTTTTTGTACTTACATTTTTACAATTTCTAAGCACTTTTTGTTTATTACAGTTTTTCCCCAAAGAGCCTTATTTTTTAATAACAAATCATTTACGTTTGAACATTAATTATTTTTGGACCTACTTTTGCTGATATGAGTTAACTTTTTAGAAACATTTACATTTTTCAAAATATTTTTGGTAAGGAACAAGATTCTGTCATTAAACAGAAAAAAACTAACCTAAGCCATTTTTTTTTAACGTTCGTTCTTTTGCGTAGTCATCTTTGTCCAAAAAAGGGAACAGAACAACTCTTTAAAAAAAAAAACAAAATAAAAATCAAGAGCGCCAAACGGCGGTAAGAAAAAGAGATTTCAAGGAAAATTTTAAGCTGCTGTGGAACATTTTATCTTAAATATTCAGACGTTTAGTTGGGGGGGGGGGCCGATTTGACTAAGAACGCCCCATATATATTTATATCTATATATCAAACATATTTAAAATTATTTCAAAATATTTCAAATTAAACACAATGTCAAAAATTGCTTGAAATGATGTTCACAAAACCTCTAATAAAGGCTTTTTTTTGTGTTCTCATCTTTGTCAAATAATATCAAAAACTTATAAGTTATTTCAAAATATATCAAAACATAAGTCGAAAAATATTTGAACATGTTTTTTTATAAACGAGATGATTTTTAAAAATGGCTGAAATGTTCTATAAGCCCCTCATAAAGCATTTTTCAAATGATTTGCTCTCGTTTGAGCACAAACATATGTCAAAAATATTTCTAAATATTTCAAACATTTGGATAATATGTTAAAAAATTAACGGTTGTATTCATAAAAAATTATTAACCTCTTATAAAGTCTTTATAAGAAAAAAATTGAAAACCATTATTCATAAACGTTCATTATTCATAGCGTTGAAAATCTCTTTTAAAAACGAGAGAATTTTAAAAATGGTTGAGACCTTAAATAAACCCTAGATAAAGCATTTTTAATTCATGTTTTTTTTTTTTGTTCTCATCTGAGCATAAATTTTGTCAAAAATTTATAAAATTATATAAAAATATATCAAAACAAAGAAAATGTTAAAAAATGCTTGTAAATGTTTGTTTACAAATGAGAGTATTTTAAAAATACGTCAAAACATTAACAAAAAAAAAAAAATTAAAATTATAATTTTTTCAGTGCAAAGGGCAGCTTTGAAAAAATGCTGAAGTTTAAATATCAAAATGTCGACGAAATTGTGACTTAAAAAATAAAAAGTCATTAAATTTATCTAATACAAAAACCATTTTTACACACTTCCCACTTCAAATCATAAGTGTTCTTATTTTAACTACAAAGCAGATATAACATCTTTATGAATACAAAATTTTAAAATACTTTTTACATTAAAAAGCTTTTTAACTATTGAAGGTTTTAAAGCTATTTTAAAATATTTTTATGAATACAGCTGTTTATATTCATAAATATAAATCGAGTATTTTTAGCTTTTTTTTATAAAGTTTTCATAACGGAAAAGCATTTTTTAAGATTTTAAAGCTATTATAAAGTATTTTTTTAATCAAATAATTAAAAAATCAAATAATTCCAATTCTTTTTTTAGAAATGTGCGAGAATGATTATTTGAAAATCGAAATCAGAAAGTTTTCCCATTTCGACTTTTGAAATATCTTTGAACTCGGTTTGGATAACTATAATTCTGAACTCTGATAAGGTACTAAAAACGTCACATTTGCTTCTAACGTTGAGTTTTAATCATATTGATTTCAGAAAAATATTTTTTACATTTGATATTGACAGAGGAATTGATAAAAGAGTATAAAACAGTTTCCTTAGTAATGGAAAGACTTCAAAATTATAAAGGGTATTTTTTTAAATAGGTATAGAACTTTTCTTTCAAATAAAATAAAAAATGAATTAAATTATCATAATTTTGGCATTATAAGATCGCAAATTTTATGGCTTTTAGTGTTTGAACACAATTTCGGACGGAGTTGGATTTTACATGGGTGCAAGCTAAGGGCTGTCTTCAATGTGTATGTGTATGTATATTTTGTCAGTCTTGAATAGCTTAGGAGATAAGAATCGTGAAAGTTTGAAAACTCTGTACAAATTTTTAAGTATGTACACCTACCATTAATATGGAATCAAACCTGTTACAATAAGTAATACGTCATCAGAATCAGTTTCGTGAGAAAAAACATCAGAAAATATACAAGAGTATAGCCTGAAGCCGAATTATGACAAATTTCGTACATTAATAGGAGTAAGCGAACAATTTTTATTAAAAATTGCCACGATATTAAATCACAAATACTTCACTTTAATACTAAAAATTTCTGCTATTTGTACATTTCAAATTTTGTTCACTATAAAACACTTTCATTTTATTAATGAATCAAAGAAAACTCGCTACTCTTCGAGCTGAGCTAGTATTCAAACACTACTAATTTGAGAACACTTTCATGATCATTAGAATATTTCACTGATTTGATTTCAATCCCTTGAATTTTTTAAAGTATTATATGGAATTTCGCAGTTAGTATTGTATTTAAACGGTCATATTTTACTCTTTCAATGGGTATATATTATTCGTAGAAATAACCATTCGTTACCTACAAAATTTTATTAAACCAATAGGTTAAGGAGGCCCATATACATATTATAGAGATTAGAAAAAATATTAAGGCATGGATCCTAAAAAAAAATTATTCCGAATGGTCCACAAGAATTCCATTTGGAACTGTTTTCGGAATGGAAAACAAGCAACACTATTTTCTTATATTGCACATTGCATCCCTGGTTAGGAATGCAAATGTCAAAATAATCGTTTCTTGTGCTTATTTAAAAAATTAATTATTTACTTATTTTGTAAAAATATATGTGGAGTTAGTTTTAAAATACAGTGCTCCCAACATTCCATAATGAATCCTCCACGAGGACGTTTCATTCGTGGTCGCGCTAGAGGCGGAGGAGCTTATCGCCCATATTTCTATTTTCGTCGCAATGGACGAACAATTCCAGCTGTTGGTGCCAGAGGTAGTGCTCCGGTTGCTTCAAGAGGAAGCACTGCTAGAGTATCCACAGCACGGCGTGGAAATAGAGGAGTGCTCAGACGAATTACTTCCATCGGCGCTGGAGCGCAAACGCAAGATGGCATAACATCATCATTTTTACGTCCGGAATTCTATGCAGCACCTGAAAATGCTCTGGAAGTCTCCTGTATAAGCATTGATAGTCCAGTGCAATGCCCCGGCTGGCGCTTATATTTTCCAAGAACCGATTACAAAGAAACTTCCGAGTTGGGAAAACGCATTAAAGCGCTGGAGGCGCATTATAGCAACAATCCGGCTAACTATGATCTGTTGGAAATACAAAAAAGCTGCAGTTTCAAGCTGTTGCCAAAAGTTTTAATGGCTGATGCTAGTTTAATGGAAGCTTGGCCATCATTGATGCAGGACTTGCAGGCGAGTCCTAAAACTACTATAGCAACATTTGGTGTTGCTATGCATTCGGTGGTAACCATGGCTATTATTGATGCTTCACTGAGTTTGCCAGAGTGCACGCGTAGCCATTATTATCCTAGATATGCTAGAGTGCGTAAAATCTACGCACGTCCGGTGGGCTTTATGGAAGTACAACTGATGTCCATGATAGGTAACGAAGAATTAGATCGACTGTATTGCGTGCGCGGCTACATAGCAGCTCTGGGCGCACTCCAGTTGCGTTACAGTTGGGTGGCCTTTAAGTGCGGTCGTTGTGGACACGAACAAACACTCAAGCAACAGGGTAAGCTTTGAATTATTATGGGTATTTCTAATCTGACAGCTTGACTCAAATAGGATTCTTTCCGAAACGTCCCAAAAGCTGCAAACGTGCAGAATGCCACGCCAAAGATGGCTTCATGGAGCAGCGCTCTTCGCCTTATACACAAATAGCACGCGTACAAATCGTGCACCTAGCAGAGTCTCAGATGCAAACATTCGATATGAATTCTGAACTGCCAGCTATGCTGGATGTAGAATTAAGTCAGGAACAAGTCGATTCAGTGTCTCCAGGAGAAGACGTTGTTGTCACAGGTATACTCAAAATTCGTCCTCTAGCTGACGAGCAAGAACAGCAACAATCAAACCCTTCGCTTTCGGCAAAAGGTCAAAATTTCCAGATTTACATGCAAGCTTTATCTGTAGAGACTGCGCAGAATTTAGGTCAAAAATTTAGCGACCGTGATTTGCAAGCCATCACCATGATAAATGGCGAACCAGACAGTTTTAAGCTTTTGGTACGCTCCTTAGCACCTGAAGTGTATGGTCATGAATTGGTAAAAGCAGCTATTTTGTTATCGCTTTTTGGTGGCTCTGGCTCGCAGTTGCACGATGAGTCTGAAATAAATATTTTGCTCGTCGGCGATCCTGGTGTGGGCAAGTCATCGTTGCTTCAAATGGTTTCACAGATATCAACACGAGGTATGAATTTCAAGATAAATATTTAAATTGACTCAAACAAATAAGCATGAAAAAAATTAAAGGCGCCTTTACCAGTGGCAAACCCGCTAGTGCTGCAGAGCAGCAGCTAGCCTTAGTTACGCAAGGACGTTCCCACATTGCTCTTCACGCGGGGGCTCTTTCCTCCGCGCTCACTGGACACTGTTCTATTGACGATATTGATCGTTTAGCTTCACAGCAAGAGACTCTGCTTCAAGTTATGCAGTCACAAACGTTGACTGTGCCGTTTTCTAGCATTTTTGCTACCTTTAAAACGCCCACTTCAATCATGGCCACAGCCAACGCCATGCGTGGTCACTATGATCACTCAAAATTAATAACCGAAAATATACGCCTGCATCCAGCATTGCTGCTACAATTTCACCTAGTATTTCTGATGCTTGATAAGCCGAATAAAGATTTAGACACATCGCTGACAGAACACATCAAGGAGTTGCACGCTGGCACTAAAAAGAGCTCAGCAATTGCCGCGCGTTATGAATTAAAACCAAAGGCAAACAACTCTATGATCACAACGTCGAGTGAAGAGCTTGAGGATGCTTACTATGATCTAGAAAAACGACTGCAATTGTCCGGTTTGATGGCGGATGATCAGCATGAGCTCGATTTACTGCCACCAATATTGATAAAAAAGTTTATTGGTACAGCAAATTTATAGTTCCTTATTGGGATTTTCAAATAAAAATTATTTATTTTTCAGCTTATGCGCGGCAACAGGTGAAACCGCTGCTGACAAATGAAGCTGCTAAGGAAATTAAAAACTTCTACATGAATTTGAGATCTCAATCAACAGATGAAAAACAAACAACTTGTAGTACCAGGTAAGAATAATTAAGTAGTTTCCAGAACAAAAAAAAAAAAACAATTAAAAAAGTTCGATCTAATTACTACCAAATAAAATGCATGTACTTTGTTAAATAAGCAAAATAAAACCTAAACGAAATCTCAGACCCGTTCGCGAGCCTAAGCTGATTTTTGAATTGTTGCAGCTCTCGCTTTTGAACCCGAGCAATTTCGTGTACCGCACTGGCGAGCAAGAGCCCGAGCTGCAGATAAAAAATTTCAGCAACACTCAAGAAGAAAAGTGACTAAAAATTGTTAAAATGATTGTCAGAAAAAAAAAAATTGTCAATATTTCTCTTCGGCATAGTAGAATAGCTGAGAGCCAAGAGTCAGAATAGTAAAAAAAAAAAGAAAATAAAATACCGAACTATGAAGTACAGCAAAAAGATCGATTTTACATTGGTCAAGACTTGAAATCAAGTCTGTGAGTTTGTTGATGAAAGACGCGGATATCAACGTGAGAGAGGGTAAGTTTAAAAGGGAATAGCAAAGAATTGATTTCAAGTCTTGACCAATGTAAAAAGGGGCAAAGAAGCATAATTTAACCTTTTCGACCATTTTATAAGGTTAAATAAGATTTTAACCATTTCGACTCAGAGCGCGAGAGGATTTTGTTTCTCTTTGGTGTGGCGAGTGGGAGCAGCAGATACTAAAATAAATGCCTGGGACTCGTGAGCGTGGGCTGAGAACAATAAAACATAAGCTTAAGCTCGCGAGCGAGCATTTCCATTCCCTGAATAAAAGAAAATTTTTCATGTATTTATTTGTTTATTTTATAAATAATTTTTTATATAAGATATATTTCTATTATTATATTATTATATTAATAAAAAAATACTTAACTATGTATTAAACTTGTAAAAATATTATTAATTTTATAAATTAAAATCTTAGCAACAAAAAAAGTAACAATTATTCTCTAAGTTCTTAATTCCTTAAACCTAAAATATATTAATATTGTCAGTAACTGAAACTTTAGTAACGTAAAAGTTTCAAAAATGCTGAAACAGGCAACTCGATAAATAAAGCCAACATCAATGAAAACAAGTAGGAAGCAGCTACATTGAAAGTAATAAAGGAAAACTGCAAAAAATGGAAAACAGATGTGTTCAAGCTTAAATTATAAATAAAAAATTATAAGAAAATACCATCATGCTAGTGCCGAAATAAATTGGTTGTCTTATGGTGCCAACAACAATGCGTCCTACCAGCAGATGCACTATAAATGCGCCATAAGTCAAGCGGCCCAGTATGCGAAATATTGGCAAACAAGTAAATTCTCTAAAAATCCCTAAAAACAAAAAGAAAAATATGTTTAGACTTTTTATTCAAGCAAAAGTTATGTGAATGTTAAAGTTACAGCCAACTTTGGCGGATATGCCAACAATAAAGATGGCTAAACCAAAGCCCCATGTATTGCGCTGCATTGCTGCATATAGGCTGCTCCATATCAATGACGGTTTATGCTGATAATATTGCAACATGGGATGTGCGGAGAATAGCAATAAAATGCCCACCGGTATCAAAGCATACCAGATGACTTGAAAAATGTTCTGCTCACGTAGACGATATTGCTTTAAGCTCAACTCATAGTAGACCAAAGCGGCTAAAACACCAAAAAAATACGGACCAAAATTCATATAGAATGGAGTATAAAATTCAGTAAATTGGCGATCAGCAATAAAGGAGTCCTTTTGGGTTCTGTACATGAAACAAGAGAGTTAAGAAATATGCTCTTTAGTATTGTAGATAGCACCTACTGTGGTGATGGTATAAAGAGAGCATCAGAATTTTTGATATAAACAAAAACACCGGGTATCAAAAAACTTAAAAATATCACCGAGCTGAATAAATATTTTCGTATTTTAGGCCAACTGTAAATTGTGTGAGAGAGAGAGAGAGAGACGATATAGTTTTGATACATAAAGTGCTTATATAATTCATTGCATACTTTGTGGCAACCATGAGCACTAATAAGCTCAGCATAAAGGAATGAGTATCGGCCGCTAAATACCAGCTTTGCAACAAACACTAAAATTAAAAAAAAAATATGAAAATTTGGTAAAATAAAATAAAAATAGAGAGGAACATATACAAATAAAGGGGAAAAAAAGAAAAAAAAAACAGGAAAGAGAAAAAAAAGGGAAAAAATAAAAAGAAAACAAGAAAACTATATAAGTAAAGAGATAATTAAAATTAATAGTGAAATCATAAAACAAGCAAAAGAAAGATAAAAATATAAGAGAGAAAATATGAAAATTAAAAGAATAGACCTTAACATTTAAAGAAAAAATACAAAATTGGCATATCTAAATTTTGACAGAAAATGTAATAATTCAGAACAACATGAAAATTGAGAACGAATGAATAAAAAGAATTTAGAAATAAAGTATAAAGATTGAGAGAAAATAAATTATCTCCTTTTTATTTTCATACGAGATAAAATATGAACATTGAGAGCAAATTATAAAATGGCGATAGAATTCTGGATTGCATTAAAACAAAATAAAAATTTACCTCGATATTACAAATCTGTTTCGAAACTTTCATTTTTTATTTTGTTTTGGATAAAATCGGCTTGAAAGAAAAATAAATTCTTTACTTAAGCCTCTAAGGCATAACAATGCCTTAAGGCACACTTACGTTTGTATTCAAATTTAGAACTGAAAACCTTTTTTCCAAATTCAGAAGTCAAATCATAGATTATATATCGGTCCTATGCACTTCGGGTAACATTTTTTGTAACGGAAATTTTTTTCTAGCTTAGCGCATTTTGTAATTATTGTCAGTTGTAATTGTAAAAGTGAGCGTTTCGCACGCAAAAATCATGCATTAGAGGGTTAAGAGCCGCGAGATGCCATCTGACACAGAAAGTTTTTTCGATTGAAATTGATTTCTCTGATCGGCTCTTCAAACAAAGGTAAACCTTGACGACTTCTTTATCTCTATCATTTGTGTACGAACAGTTAATGAAACGCAAACACAATTAATCATAAGAAGTTCGGGTAAATTCCTTTCAAAGGCTGAAATGAGGAATTCTTTTTTTTTTTTTATTTTAAGCTTCGATCATTTTGGATCATTAAACAAAAGAAACAACGTCTTTGTGCTTTAAAACCATTTCCGTCACATTTCCAAAGGTTTTGCAAATCTTTTTAAATTATTTACCACTCTTTTCAAAGTGGGAGCGCATAAGAGAGGACTATTTACCCTAAGTTGTAAACAAATTATTCTAATAGTTCAAAAATGCCTTTCGAAAATATAAAAATGAAAAAAAAAATAGAGCGAAAATAATAAAAAAGAAAAATTAAAAAAATGATAGTGAATTTGAGAAATTGACAGATAAGAAATATAAATATAACAAAATAAAAAACAAAACAAAGTCCAAGTCACAATAATTAAAAAACAATATTTAGAGGGAAAATATAAAAATTAATAGTAAAATTTAAAATAAAAAAAAAAATAGACAAAAAATAAAAATTACAAAGTCATAAATGAATAAAACTTTATAGATAAAATAAAAAAATTTAAAGATAAATATAAAAATTGAGAAAATTTTAAAACATACATTTTTAACATATCACGAATTCCATGAAAAAGTCAACCTCATAGGTCAAAAATCAAATTGTAAAGAGAGAAGAGAAACTATATAGAATATATTCTATCGAATTCGGACAACACGTTTTAAGTTGAATTTTTCAAGATAACGGTAGTTTTTCTGTGTTTTTTTTTACTTTCGCGTGGTGAATAAGTTGAGCGAAAATTTTGCAGTTTTATTGTGATATTTGCCGTGAGGGCGTGCGCTGTTTATTACAACAATTAAAAAAAAAATATTTGCTTCAATTTTTTTAATATTTTCCTAATAATCATACATATATATGAATAAATAATTATCAACGACATACCGTGGTAAGAGCAGTTAAATAAATTAAGAAAATATGTAGCATGTGCGTGACAATATTGATATATGTTTCAATGCAGACTCTAATATAAGAAATTTTTTGCGGAAAATGCTATTATGTGTGGATATTGAGATGGCAAACCAGATTGAAAAACATTTTTTTTACTATTTCCATTGAAAAAAATTCCACGCGTTTCGCACATGTTACACTTTTTTCTATACAACAATGTATGTTAGTTTTTACACACTACGGGGTCGTTCATAAATTACGTTACCAATTTAGATGGGAGGAGGGGCTTTAAAATGTATTACGATTAGTAATGATATGGGTGGTCTCATATATAGCAAAGTGACTAAAAATAAAACAACTTAAAAAATTGAAATTAATACACCCTTCATTTAAAAAAATTTCCATCCTTACATCTGCATTATACGGTCAAACGTCTAAATTGGCGGTTAACTATAGACAAGTGTCAATATGAATTCTCATAAGTGAGTTTTATTTAATTTAACCCTTAAATGCCCAGTGCATCTTTTTGGATACAACCGAGAAAATAAGCTATTTATTTTAAAATATTGCAAAAATTAAAATACTGGATATGTAATTTCACTCAGAAAATTTCAAATATTAAACAAAAATTTATTATTGGCATAACTTGGTTTGAGAAATATTGACCGTCAAATTAAAAAGTTTTTTCATTTTTACGGAAAGTTCGGTTTCTGACATGAAATACCTTTTAAACTATTAACAATTTTAGAGTATCATTTAACAAACAAATTAAGAGTTATCATACAAAGAATCGCTTTTACGTTTTTGCCAACCAAGCTGATTGATGGTATACGTCGGAATGTCCACTGTATCTATTTTGATACAACCATGTTTTCTTTAAAAAAAATTTTTTCCAAAAAAAATAAAAACGGGGTCGTGTTCAGGGGATCATTTAGCACAACATAATTTTAATGATATCGGTGTTGTTGGGCATTTAAGGGTTCAAAAAAATCGGAATATAAATTATTATTCAAATTAACCCATTTTAAGGAATCATATTCACAAAAACACTGAACTTGGTGATGTACGGGTGCAGCCTTTACGGGTACTCTCTCAAAGGCCAGGCGAATTTCTTTGCATAAGAAATGAGAATACACCTGAATAGGTCCACATGGAATCTGTTGAAGAGTCCCCAAAGTTCCAGCTTCTTCAATTCCAATGATTGAGAGCATCGACTTTTGGATCGAATAGAATGGAATAGTTTTTATCGATTAAAATAATTGATTTTCAAATTTTTTTCTTAAATGTATCTTGTCATGACATAAAAGAGATTAAAAAAAAGAAAATAAGAAATTTTTAATCCTTTTGTTCCGTATTTCAGTTTTTAGTAAATATGGTCGAAGGTAACAGTAATATGAACTTACGGTGTAATTGTGCGTGACGAATGTAACATGTGCGTGACGGTGTTTAAAGTTGAAAAAATTGTTTTATAATTTTTTTTTTCTCAAATAACTTAACTACTAATATAATCTAGGATAACCTCTTATTGCTGTAAAAAAAAATGAAAATTCTATCTGAAGTCAATTCGCAGAAATTTCAGATAGAAGCTGACATCAAATTTTTAAAGGGAACATTTTGTAGCACGTGCGTACGCTACATTTTGCTTAATATCACCGAAATTCATAAGTGGATTCATACAACCTTTACCCATTTTAAATAGACCGTAAAATTAATTAATAAAAATTGCAAACCAGTTTTCGCAAAAATTTCTTCTTAAGTAAATCAGTTGCAATTATTCGCAAGCTGTAACAGTACGTGACATGGAATTCATGATATAAAAATAAAAAATTAATTTTAATTAAAAAAAAGAAAATTCAAATTAAAAAGTAAAAAATAAATATTAATATTTCGAAGTACATTTTATAATATATTAATTAGGACAGTAAATATAAAAATTGAGAAAGAAAATGAAAATTATTTCAGACAAAATTTAAAAATGAAGACATAAAATACAAAATTCATAGCGAAAATAAAAAAAAAATTGCAAAAAAGAAAATAACAAATTTCGGCCTACAAAACAATAAAAAGTATTTCAATTTAAAAATTGAACTAAAAAAAAAAAAAAAAATTAAGAGCAAATATAAAATTAAAAAAAAATAATAATAGCTGCGTTCGATTCGCCAGCCTATACTCAACTCATGTCGCTTATTTAAAAATTTGTATGTGAAAACAACAACAAAGTCTGCAGTTAGTTGAGTATAGAGTAGGTCAATTATTAGTGGAGTTGAGTAAAGTTGCGTTGCCAAGTTCTTATTTTTTAGTTGGTTTGTGTACGAAATAAGTAAAATGTAATAGATTCTGTCAAAATGTGATGTGAGTACAAATACAAAATTATTTTCCTTTAAGGGGGGAGATACCTCATAGTTTCGGAAAGATTTCAAATGTTTTTTCGAATTTTTCTTTAAAACAAGTTTTAAGTCATTCATATTGGTTTTAAATTGCATAGTGACCCAAAGACACAGCGTGACGTGAATAGGGTTAAAAAAAAAATGATAAACTGGTTGTAGTGACCATATTCGCACAAATCCTTTGCATGGCTACAACGTTATTGAAATCTTCGAAGTTTTTACTGCGCTATCAGAATTTTTAATTTGTTCTGTATGCAAGCACAAAATAAGTTTTGGTGAGTCAGGATCGAGAGGCCTGGGTTTCAAAATTTCAGCTAACTTTGCTGCTGAAATATTTAGTGAAGGCTACACCTCCATTCTGAAGCTTTTGAACGAACTGGGTATAATTATTGGCACCTATTGCAAAGTTTTCGCCAAAAATACCGATAAGGCACGAGTAGCGAAGCAGAACCGAAAGAGTCTCTCGAGAGACAAAGCAGCTCGTACAACTCGGATGTACCTTCCGGAAGGATGTACCTACAAGTTGAAAGATATCGTGTGAATAAATAATTTTTTTGGAGACAAAACTGTTGAAAAACTACTCGAATCTGGACCTTCGATTAAATAGCCGATATAAATTTTAATTTTTAACTTTTTTTATGATATTGCAGGTTTATCCTTCCCTTCAAAATATAAGTTCTCGAAGTAAAAAACCTCTTTTGTTTCATATAAGTGGAAAAATTTAGGAAAATAAAAAAATGATCCAATTATGTTATCATCTTGAAAACAAATTATTAAACAAAACTAATTTTACCATGTCTAGGGATATCTCCCCCTTAAGCAGTTTCTTCGTTTTCAATTTAATTTATTGACAGACTTCTTGTGCTCTGTCAAAACAAAAGTGTTGCCAGCTATTCAGTAAGTAACAGCTAAGTGAGTAGCCGTTTTTTTCGTAATTGAGCTAAGCACTGGCGAATCGAACGCAGCTAATATAAAGTGGATATAAAAAATATGAAATTGGTAACCATTATAAAAAAAATGGCAAAGCAAATACAAAAATGCTAAAAAAAAACATAAAAATTATATTTAAATTGATAGAGAAAATATAAAAATTAATGCATGATATTGAGTGAGAAAACACCAAATGTATAAAAGAAACTTAAATTGAGAGAAATATATAAATTTTTGAGAGAATAAATTGTCAAATTTTTCACGAAGCTTACGCGTTCGTCCGTATTCACAAAGCTATTGATGTACAGCAAATTTGTCCACCAATTTTTGCGGCATGCAAGCTGCTCTCGTTCGACTATGTGACGCCATAAAGGTCCACCAGGATTTTCAAAATACACACCGCTCAGTAGCAGCACAAAAGCATAGGGAACAGTTAACCTAAAGTCATAAAAAATATTCGCATAAGTATAAAGAATTTCTTAATCCAGCATTAAAAAAACGAAAAAGTTCTCCCACCTGATATAACGAAATATGTTAAATTTGATAAACAGCTGCAAATATTCACCCGCACTTAGCTGTTTCTTATCGCCAATCACAGCTATCCAATTGATTGTCAGCAGTAAGCCGCCAATAACGAAAAATGTCACCGTTATGATTGCACCTGTAATCAGCAACGTGCCCGCGGATGTGTGCAAAAGACGTTCAGGATCCTGTGGATTTGTAATGGCACCCGCATATAAAATCCAGTTTGAGTGCGCAAATATGACCAGAAACATGGAGAAGAATTTAAAGCAATCAAGAAAACGTAGATCGCGTCCAATTTTACCCACAGGTTCTTGATTCAAACGGTACCAATTGCGTGCCACTGAAAAGGTGACGCAAATTTTATTACCGCTGCCACTGGGTGGTGCCTTGTAATGATCGCGATCAGTCAATAGTTTATCTCTACGTTTGTGCTTCAAGAAGAGATCAAAGAAGCTGCTAAAGCTTGTTAGCACTACGAGTGCGCACATAACGCCATAAAAAGTTAGATTCCAACTATCTGCAGGCGTTTAATTGTCAGCTTGAATACAGTTTAACAAATTTGTAATTACAACACTGAAATAATTACCATGCTCGATTACTTTTCTATTCGTATCGCAATATTCGATCACGCTCTCAGCACTCAGTCCATCATGCTCTGTCTTCAAGCGTTGATTGATGCATTGATTAAGCAGACGATTGTAATGTTGACGATTGCTATATTCAGCGGAAAATAATTTCAAATAAGTATTCACCTAAAAATACATAATTTTACAAATTAATTAGATTGTTGAAACGACAAAAAAGAACAAGATAAAAAAGGAAAAAATATACACTTGAACGTATTTAAATTTGACCTTGAGATGCAAAGAAAAGTAAATTTATTAAAACTAATGTTTTTGCTTAAGGGGTGATTCGTAGTCAGGAGGCTAACAATATCTTATTTTATTTTCGTAATGGCGTTATATTTATGTACATGTACAGAAAATTTTACTTCACCAACAAATATTCTCGAAGTTATACGCACATTTGTAAAGACGTCTCATAACTCAGAAATGCGAAACCTTTAACGCGTTTTTCTTAAAACAATGTTTGTATGTCAGTGAGCAAGATTTCTGAAACATGACATTCATGAAACATTTATTAAGTAAATTTTTTAGGAATTGTTCGAAGATTTTTCTCACCGATAAATATTTTCTATTAAATAAACAATTTAAATCCTTAATTTATGTTGAAAATTTACCTATTTTTGAGAGCCGACTTATTCTGATTATTCCTTTGATTAAATACTAGATAACGAAAGACTATGTTAACGAAATAATTTTGTTTTTTTTTCATTTCAGATGATCCCGAACAGAGATATCGCCCTTTTTTATAGAAGCTCTATGATATAGGCTAAAAATCATCACATCAGCTTTAAAAATAATTATTTTTACAAATAAAAAATATGAAAGTGAAGTTCGAAGCACCGAAATATGTAAATATATAAAGTTTTACGTTAAAAAATTGAAATGTTTACACATGGAATATTCTTAAAAAATTTCCGCCTCCTGACTGCGTTTAAACCTCTTAATATAAGCTAAAAAGTGCTGGCTCATTTAAGTGCCAAACATCACCATCATCTCGTCGATTATTTAGAGCGCCTAACAGGCTTTAATAACGCCCTCCAAGTTACATTTAACTGCACCCTTAATAACCTTCGTGCCACATATATTGATGTTTACCATTACAGTAGCTCGAATGAATATGTGTGTGTCATAGTCACAACATTGTTTCATCATTTTAATGTGCTGTTGAAATTTGCATCAAACTTTAATCAAAATATTTAGATGATCAACATTAAAATCAAACAACGCATAAAAAGCTTATAAGCATCGAGCTGTAATTTGTTTTCATAGTTTCCACATTGTTTACTTCTTACGCTGCACTTAAAATAAAAATAGTTGAATAAACTTTTAATGGAATTATTTAAAATTTTAACATCCTCACTATTAGTCGTGAGTGTGTTTGTTTGCATGTATTATTGAATTTAATACATATTTTTACCAATATTAAATTTGTTTATTGTGGGTTGTGTTGTTTATATAAAAGGTTTAGCGGTTATTTTAGTTTTTCTCACGCTTTAAATGCCTCCACTCATGATTGATTGCTTACTTTATCTCTATTTTTTTTCGCTTTTTTTGTATTAATATTTTTTTTATTAATCATCAAGAATTTCAACAGTATATTCACAAGTGTCATTAGTTGTTTAACATCATTTAATTGATGTTGCTTAAAGCAATTTCACCCTAGTTCGTTTCTTAAGTCCTTTGTTTGAGTTGCTATTGAAATGTAACTACAAGTTAATTAATGCCACCTTTTGGGGCTGAATGTTTCGTAGGAAAGCTGTTTCAAATTGTTTATAAGTTGTACTATAGTTTCATTCTTAAGTCTTTTGTTTGAGTTTCCATTTAAATTAAGCTACTAGCTAATGATTATTTTATTATTTAACAGTAAGCTTTGTATTTTTTCTCAAACAAATACTGTTACAAACATAAATAATTTACAATTGTCGAAATTAAAAAGGATTGAAAAAAAAATAACTTAGTTTCAACAGCGAATTCGGCTTTTTAAAGAAGCTCTAAAGTTTTGATATTGAAGAATTCCTAAATCGAAGATGCTAAACAAAACGCATCACGTGTTCTTTCATATCTGAGTTACATGTGAAACTGATTTTAAAATAACCAATGGACATTTTAATGAAAAAAGCCCATTATTCTCAATGCTCAAAATTCTTTATCTCAATGTTCAAAAAATTAAAATTTTTTAATTTTTCACATAAGTCTATGTTGCTGAAGAAGAGCCAATAATATATCCAATACTTTTACGTAATAGTTTGAAAAACATCGTTCTTTACATTTTAAAAAATCTACTCAAAAGAGAAACCACTTGAAAGGAATAAAAAAGGTTTTTTTATTTTATTTAAAAGTTTTTGAATTAATTTTCAAATTCAAGCTTTTATAGTTAAAACAAATTTAATCCGAAAAAACGCTCGAGACTTCTTAAATTTATTTAATAGCATGTTCAAACCGACTTCATTTAACGCGTTACTCGAAAAAAAGCTTTTTTAATATTATCCGTTCATACTGTCTTAACTAGTTTCAAAATGTCAGATTTTTTGTTTATATTTTTAAAGAAATAAAAAATTTGTTTTTAAAAATATGTAAAAAAAATAAAAAAAAAAAAATTCAAACAATACAACAATTTGCAGAGAATTTATTTGTTTACATTAAAAACTTCAAATTAAAAGCCCTTTTCAGATTTTAGTTCATTCCAAAGGCAAAAAAAGTTTTTCTGACGTTAGCAAGAACACACACCAGTGCTTTAACGAGTTTTGAAACGTGTTAAATCATTTAACACGTTAAATTTCTAACAACAATTGTACGCATATAACTGCATTAGAACTCGTTCATTTGAGAACTCCTTTTTCGATTTTATTTCATTAAATTGATTTTACATAATTAAATGCTCGGTTTGAACATGCTGTGAAGCTCGGTTTGAGCATTCTATTAAGCACATTATATTGATTTAACATACATAATTAAATGCTCGGTTTGAACATGCTATGAAGCACATTTGGTTAGTCAGTTCATAAGTAAGAGTCACAGATAAACAATGCATGGAAAAGCTGTTGAAAACTTATGTTTCTACATAAAACTCATATTTTCTTTGTTTATCCCTTTGTTATCTCCCTTGCTTCGACTGAATATAGAAAATTTATGTTTTAGTATTTTTGTACATGTTTGGTCCAGAAATAAATTACTCGATCAGAGGTAGATATTTTTTCCTAAACATAATAAATAAGAAAAAAATCTAAAGCATCAGAAACATTTATCAATCTTTAAAATTATAGATGTTGTTCGCACAATGATTTTGTCAATATATGATCGTGTAACTGAAATTTAAAGAAAACTATCAAAAATTCAAAATGTTGACTTTGAAAGCAATTTTCTTCGTTATTTGTCAATAAAATGAACCAATTCCTAATAAGTTGAAAACTTTTATAAAATTTTAAAACTGAAAAACAAAAGATTTTAGTTAATGTATCTTTATCCTCGTCTTTATTATTATCCTTATCTTTTATATTGACAAAATTCTTGTTTTAGTTCGCGTCCTAGTCGTTATCCGGATCCATTTAAAAATCCTTTAGTCATTTCGTGTCACAATTCTTCTCTTTAGCGCTGCCAAAATTCTTGTCCCAATTATTGTCTGAATTCTTTTCCTAATCCTTGACCAAATCCTTGTTACTTATCTAACTATTTTCTACATTCTTGTTTTAATCCATTTCCAAATTCTTGCCGTAGTCCTTTTCCGAATCCATTGCATAGTCCTTGTCGCATTCCTTGTCGCAATCCCTGACCCAAACTTTTTATTAATTCTTTTTTTAAGTATTGTCCAAATTCTTATCACAATCTTTGTATGAATTCTTGTTCTAATCCTTGACTAAATCTTTGTTCACATTTGCTGGTCTCAAATCCCTGCCCTCATCCTTTTCTAATCCTTGTTCTTGTCCTTGTTTGAATTTGAATCCATGTTCCAATATTTGTTCAATTTTATTTTTAATTTTCGTTATAAGATTAAGGATCCAATCTTTGCTGTCGTAAAATAAAATTTTCTGTGGGACTTCTACTGAGCGAGTAATAATTCCATGCAACAATATTGCATTATTGTTGCATAAGCAGCTACCTCTGCGACCTGACGACATCATTATTTTTATTCATTTTTTTTTTTTTTTTTGGCGCTGAGGTAAAAATACTTAATTTTCAAAAAAACTCATAAAGTTCAAAGTTTTGAATTGTGCGGATATTCGATTAGATACCATTGTTTTTGTTTTTAAAATTCGGTCAAAAGATTAAAAAAGAAATATAAAATTTAATTTATTGTTTAATAATCCATTACATCTTTGTAAGAAAGTATTAAATTATTTAACAAACAATTGTGCAAAATTTGCTTTTCTTTTTAAATAATTCAATTCACAATTCACATACAATTCAATTACATTTTCAAAAAAAAACGAAAGTTTTGCTTCATTGAGAAACAACGAACCCCTTTATTTAATGTTATTTAATTTTGCATAATACCTATATCATTTAAAATTAATACCTATTATAAATCAATTTTACATCGTATTCTTAAATTTAAATATGACTGAAAAGCTGTAAATACAACTCTTTTTTTTCCCCAACTCTTACGAATGTACTATACATAAATTTATTCAAAATCTTTTAATGCTTACTTACTTTTTCATTGCTTGTCAATATGCCCTGGAATAATTCCCTCGTCGTATTTCCATCTAACTGCTCCAAGACTTGCTCACACCAATGCACACATAAACCAAAATATAAATGACGATGATCGAAATGATGTCTATTGTACTGTGAAATATACTCGATTGTGTGCCAAACAGTAGAATCTTGTTGCGGCCGCACTTCAGCGCGCACAAAGCAATAAGTCGATAGATTCTCATATTCCTGTAGACAACGATCGTAGTCATCGAAATCGTATAATTGTGGCATCTTAAAATATTCAGTCACTTAAGGGTAAAAAACGAAAAAAAAAAGAATAAACATAAACTTGTAAACATCGCTTAAACAATGCGTTCTTAATTGACGGAAACCTGTTGTAAACGGAAGTCACTTACATTAAAACCCATCGCAAAGATCGTTTCTTTATATTTTCTTAATGGAATAAGAGCATAAAAAATAAAAACAAAAAATAATGAGGCACTCTAAAAGTGAAAGGATGTTTTGAGCTAGTTTTATTGCTGCTTTTTTGCTGATATAAGTAATGATCAAGAATCAACTGAAAATATGAACAGAATTGGAATGGAAAGTTTTCGTATTCATTAAAACAAATAACAAAGCCGGATAACAAAGTTTTTGCACAAGTAATTAAATGGTTTAGAACCATGAAAGGATCTTTTAAGAAAATAATTTTTTGATAAATTATTGTTTGTCAAAAAGTAAAATGTTTACATCCTTCTAACTCAAAATGTTTTATGTAAGGGTAAGATGATGAGATCAAGTTTAATTTTTTGAGAGCGATTAACTCAAAAAATATATTGAATTCCGAAAATTGCAATACGCCATTTTGTAACTCCAATATCGTACATGAGAATACCATATGAAGAAATTGAAACTGCTTTATTTTAATGGTAGCCTGGACAGTTATAAAAAATGTTTAAAAAACGCTATTAACTTAATATCCGGACTATTAGGACAGTTCAGTCAATAGTATTATATTAGTCAATAATAGTACAATAGTCAATTCTTACTTATTACGCACCCGCTCTTACTGCGCAAGGCGTATATTAACTTCCCTTCGTTTCTAACGCCCATAAGAAAACGTGTAAGGTATTCTTATGTGTTTTGTGAAAAGTGTTTTTATTCTTGATCAGCATTACCACTTTAGCCAATTCAGCTATGGTCATATGGTCATGTGACTGTTTGTCTGTCCTTCTGCCTGTGATCACGATTACAGCCGTAATTTTGGAACAATCATAATAAAATTCCATATTCTAGTTTAATTTAAAAAGTAAATAGCAAGTTTGAAAATGTGCAAAAATTGGATCAAAACCACGCCTACCTCCAGTTAAAAGTAACCCTTTGCAAAACGATAACCTGCTTAAAATTTCACAAAAATTAATCTTTTAACTTGAAAATTTGCTACTGCTTTTCTTAATAATTACTCGAAGTTTTGGAATTTGGCAAAATCAAATGAAAATTCCAACTGTAACTGCACCTCCAAACAAAAAATCGTCACCAATAAATAAATTTATTCACCAATTATTGATCATTAGAATCAATGAATTATAATGATTTAAGACATCATCCTGCTCTCTGATAAAACCCTTGCCTGATTCCTTTTTAGCCTTATCCTTGTCTTAATCCTTGTTTTAATCCTTTTTTGTAACCATTGTCAAAATACTTTAAATATATTTGCCCAAATCCTTGTCCTAATTCTTTTCTTAATCGTTGTCCCAAACTCAACTTTTCCCAGACCTTATCATACCTCATCCTTACCCTAATGCTTGTTACAATACATGTTATACATAGAATATATACAAATTATTGTTCTAATCCTTGTCTTAATTTTTTTTCCCGAAACTTTGTCCTAGTCCTTGTTAAACCTTGTCCTAATCCCCATTTCATTGCTTGTCTCAGCCCTTCTCCAAATCCTTATCTTAATTTTTGTCCTATACCTTGTTCTAATTCTTGTTTTAACTCTTATCTTAACCCTTTGGCGAGTGGTGTACACTATGCTGTACATCGATTTGTAAAGCCTGTTGCTAACTCGCCTATGCATAAAATCGTCCGTAAAATTTTTTCCCGTTATTTATTTCATGGTCAATACTTAAGCATATTTTTTATTGTTTTTTCGTTATTGTTTTTGTTTTTTTGTCAACAAGTGATCAGTTTCGTGCATTCTTTAAAGTCGTCAACATCGTAAACGAAATTGTAGTAAACCGCGTTTTCATAAAATTAAAAAAAAAATATTTTAGGGTTTAATTTTTTTGAAAAAAGTGAGTTTTTGTATTTATCATTATCTATATTAAAAAAATATTCCATTAATTTTAAATTGTTCTTGGAAATTTTTATCAAAACATGTGTTTCAAAAAAATGTACATAATGTACATTTCTAAAATCCATCACCCAGGACATTTTTTCTACAAAAAAACTTTAAAAATGGGCAAAGATAGGCTTTTTTAACAAAATAAAGTCATTCCCATATTTTTATTTCCGCTAGATTTCATTCCCGTGTCAAAGGGTTAATATTTGTTAAAATCCTTGCTCTTCAACTTGTCCTACTTTTTGTCTTAATGCTTATCCTATACAAAATCCAATTGCAAATTTGATGTTCAAAATTTAATAAAATCCACGTCTACTTTCCATGTGACTCAAAATGGTAAAATTTAAAAAAAAAAATTTCACAAAAATTATTCTTAAAACTTGAAACTCTGCACACAAACTTAAATTACAAATATGCACTCAAAGTTTGAATTTTGTTAAAATCGAATGAAAACTCCGCCTACTTTCTATACAAAGTGACGTCATCAATATAGCAAAACCTTAATATTCCACAAAAATATATGTATTGACATGATATCTTACACAAAAGTTCAAGTATTTAAAACGTACAACGAGTTGAAAATTTGGAGATTTAATTACAAACCACGCCTTTTCCCATACAAATTGACGTCATCAAAATGATAAAACCTTCATAACTTCGGATAATATATATGTAACACGTCTATGGAGGTATTTTGATTTTGGCCACGTTGAAGATATTAAAATCTTTGCGAGTTTTTTTTTTATGATTTGGAATGTCTAGAACTATTCACTAATTAAGTTGAAATATGGATTTGTTCAGATATTAAATGGCTTAACTTTACATAAAACTGAAATTTGTGACAGAAATTTGTAAATTTTCTTTATTTCCCTTGAATACTATACAACACTTTTCGTTTTTTATAAAAACTATTTTGAAAATTCTCATTGAACAGTGCAATATGTTGTCAAGAAGTACTTCCAATATTTTTTTTCTTCAAATAAAATTTTCAACGGTGAATTGCTTTACTTTCCTATCATAGTTAAAGCTATTTTGTAATTTTAGTTTTTGTTGCACAAAACAAATTGTCTCGTATTTATTGTTTATGTTTGCATATTTGACTAAACGTCAAGAGGCGTCAATGTATCATTTTCGCGTTTGTTGCTTAAGTCTTTTGTTTGTTTTTCGTAATAAGAACATTTTGCTTATTTACCGATAACGACAAACTCAAGAATATTTACCGTATGTAAGTATTGAATTTCATAGCATTGCTTGAATTTCGAACAATATAATTATAAAAGGCAAAATTAAATTAATAATAAATTTAAAATTTTTTAATAAAAAATCACATTTCTTACTAAAATTTAAGTTGTCATGAAATTATTCTTTAAAATAATAATAAAAAAAAAATATTTTTTTTCTGACAGTGTTTTTTAAATCCTTTACTCACTATTTAGTTCAAAACTTTGAACACCGTTAATAAAATAACCTGCTATTGCCAAGAGCCAAAGTTGCTGTTCGTAAAACATTTTATATATTTTTTAAATAATTTTTTAATTTTAAATATCGTTGCAGTTCTCGTAAAATAATATTTATTTTTTTTAGTAATTTATTATTTATGCTAGTTCAGCCACTCTAGTAAATTATTTTTGCACTATAAGCCGCAACAAAATATCTGATCTTTTCAAACTAAAACACCCGCTCAGTCGCACCGTTACAACAAGAATGATTGTAATGAAAATGAAATGAATTGCTTTGTATTTTGAAATTTCAAAGCAATGCCATTTTAATGCAAACGCATCAGCTGTTTTAACTCTGCTAAACGCAACAAGCTTCACGTTGCTTCTGAGGTTGTGCTTGACTGTGAGATGAAGGCTCTCTTCGGAAATTCATTATGATGCGCAAAATGCTTTTGCAGTACAAGCAGAATGTTCAGAAATGTTAAACTGGCAGCACTGCAAACGTCAAACAGTCTAAAATGTAATTTTTCTATCAAGCGTCGCTCATCGATTGCATCAAGGAATTGACACTGCCGTTTTGACTCTTGCAATATTTTGGAACAAAATTGAAAAAAAAACATTTTTTTTTCTTTTTATAGCAAAAATTTCTTATGTGGCTAAATTTTGAACAATTTAATTTTATATTTTTCTGTTTTTTTATGGAAATCCTTTTTCTGCTTTTTCTGTAGCAAAGAACGTGGTCTAATATGCAAAATATGTTGCCAGTTGTGCGCATACTGTAAATCGTGATGCATTTCCGAAGAGACCCAAAGCATTCAACTTCAAGGGGTTTCATAACTTTAAAAGTCGTTAATGTTTTGTATAAACATCACAGGAATGATATAAAAAGGACTTGCACAATAAGTGTGCAAATATTTTATTTATGGATAATTTCAGGCACTAAACTAATAAATTTTTACACAAAAACACATTTTTTTATTTTAATTTATCAATTTATATTCATACATACCTAAAAACAATCAAAAAATAATTAAATTCAATAAAATTAAATATTTCAGTTGTCTCTAAAAATATACACAAAGCCACATGTGGGGTATATGAGACCACCAGTCGATTTTAAACGAATACCAACGACACACTAACGCATCCCTGACCTTCTAAATTGCTTGAAAGTAAAGCTAGTTAAGTTATGAACACCGAAGTGGCGTTAGGAGTATGCATAAAATGTTTTTGATTTAAAAAATAGGTTTTTTTAAGGCATGGGGCGATGAAAAGCACCAGTGTGGCTCGAAGGGTCAATAAAAGATATAAAATACAGTAGAGCCACAGTTCGGCAAAATTTACGGAAAATTACACCAATTTTAATTTAATTTAAGAGAGAAATTAAACGTTTAAATATTTAAATCAGCTTTCGGTGTTAAAATAAATATATGCTTAAATAACAGTTAATTGCAAAAGTAAAAAAAAAAGAAACAAAAAAAAAATAAAAAAAAAGAAGTTTGCTGTATCATGGAAAAGTTTTGATTTAAAGTATATCTTTATACTTGTCCTTCATTTTGTACCTATTCGTTCCTTTGCTTTCAAACTTGTTCTCATAATTATCTTTATTTTTATATTTGTCATAATAACTGCCTTACACTTTGTCCAAACTCTTCTTTAAATCCATGTCCAAATTACTGACCTTATTCTCGTCCGAATCCCTTTCCTAATATTGCTCCATTTATGCTTTAAATATCTGTCCTAATTTTGTCATAAGTGTGTCCAAAAGAGTTTAGCTTAGAAGTCATTTTAAGGCATTCCATGAGAAGACTCATAACGCCATTATTTTCACAGTCTGTTAAATAAGACCGTGTACGGCATTATTCGCAGTCGGTAAATAGTGCAACCCTGAAATTTTGTCAACAAGTAGACATAACCTTTGCCCTTGATGCACTAGTAAAAAACTCAAATTGGTGGTCGAAACTTTGTCAGAAAAGTGTGTGAGCCATAATGAGTGCTGATTACGCAGAACGCTTCGATGCAATTTTACTCTGTAACCATCCAAAAGGACCAAAAATGTCCTATACACCGGCAGGAAAGTATTTGAAAAAGTCAAAGGTTGTCCAGAAGTGGGTGCAACGCTTTAAGGAATCTAAAAACGTCGATGATCGTGGCTCAACAGGGAACGTGACCCAGAAGGATGAAAACAATTATAGTGAGTTTGTTTTCGCGGAATCCTGGCTTAAGCTTGCGTCAAGGGCAAGCGAAATTGAGGCAAAAAGGACTAAATATATCGCACGTAACTATTCGTAACCATTTGCGTGCATATAATTTGAAATGGCAAAGAACAATGAAGAAACCATTGTTGTCCGAAAAACACGTTGCTAAAGGAATGGCTTGGGAAACAGAAAACATTGATCGCAACTGGAGTAACGAATCTTCTGTTTGTGGTAATTCGATCGTATCACGGGCTTGGTCTTCGTCGTCAAGTAATTTTGTCCAGCGCACTGTTAAACATCCCATTAAAATTCATCTTTGAGGATGCTTCTCAAAAAAAGGGTTTCTGCACTTTGCACCTCTTTACCGAGAACCTTAATGCTGCCAGAATGGTCAAAATTTATGAGAAGGCTTTATTACCGACTGCCAAATTATGACCGAATTTATAATCAAAAACGAAGACTGGATTCTGCAGGAGGAAAATGACCCCAAACATGGCAGCCGCCTCAGCACCGACTGGAAACGCGAAAAAGGCATCGTCACATTAGATTGGTCTGCACAATCGTTTGATGCTAATCCCATCGAAAACGTCTGGGGCTACATCAAGCAGAAGCTTCGAGGGAGACCCACCTATACTTTAAAACAGCTTTCCAGAGAAATTCGACTCATTTGGAGAGCTCTTCCTGTCCAATACGCCGAAAATTTAGTGGAAAGTATGTCGCGGAGATGTCAAGCGATTATTAACGTTGGTGGCGATTGCACATCTTATTAATATGACTGCGTCGTGCTTCGGAACATGTATAATGAATGTAATGTTTAAAATTTTTTTTTTAACCGAATTTTTAAAGGCATAATATTTTTTGATAAATCTTTCATTTCAATTGATTACAAAACACCGTTTAGTCAAAAATTTATAGTTTGCTTATTCCTTCGATTCAATACTAGATAAAACATGCTAACGATCTTTTTTCATTTCAGAGGAAGACTAATTTTTTTTAGATGAGTTCACAGAGGAAATAAAAAATAATTATTTTTACAAATAAAAAATATGAAAATAAGGCTAAAACTTCAAACAATATGTAATCAATTTTTACGTTAATAAATTAAAATGTTTTCTCAGAAAAAGATTCTTGAAAAATATATTGATGTGGTCTTCTGACTGCGTATACTCCTCGAAGATATACTGGAATATTGAATCCTTAAGCAACCTCTAATATTAATAAATTGACCAAAAACCTGAAGCTATTGCTTGTAAATTAAATAAAACCAAATTGTGGTTAATAAGTTTGTTTAGACTTTTAAATTGCAAAACTTGAATTAACGTTCAAGTGATGCATTTAATTTTTAAGTTGCAGTCTGTATAAAATAATCATCGCAACTTAAAATCATTGAACTTAAGCCATAGAGCACACCTTTTTTGTGGTATACTTTGCGTGGTTGAAGATTATTATTAACACTGTCTGTTGACCGAATTCAATAATTCTAAAAAGTTGTATTCTTAAATAAATATGGAATTAACACTGTTAATCAATGTGTAAACAATAAATAAAATAACAAATGCATTCCCAAAAAAATTTAATAAAGTCATTGCGCTTTGAAAGCAAGTTCGTTGCTTAAATCTTTTGTTTGGATGCTATTTATTAATATGTAATTGTAAAAAAAAAAAATGAAAACTTTTAAGATTTGAAAAAATTTATATTTTTCTAATTATTTGCCTGTTTTTTCCCCCGATTTATTCCAGCCAATTGGAGGCTCTCATACGACTGACGCAGGCACGTGCACGCATAGATTTCTCTAACGAAGCAACCAAGCTACATGTGCGTGATGTGCTCTGCATAGTGCGTCAGAGCATGTCGGATACTACAGTTGGTGACTTTATTGATCTCAATCCAGCAACAAATGCAGCAGCAGGCTCAGGCACTCAAAGTAGCATGGTTAAGAAATTCATACAAATTTTACAGCTACGTTCCAATGCTTTGGGGCGTCGTATTTTCGATTTTGATGAACTCAAGGATATGGCACGACGTGCAGGCATTTCGTGTGGCGTTACCAACTTAGTTGATATTGTAAATATGCAAGGATTTCTGTTGAAAAAAGGACCCAATATGTATGAAGTGATGGAGGAGTGATAATTTTTTTTTTATATTTTTTTTTATTTTTGGTACATTAAAAAAATGCTTTAAGTTTAAATTTTTTATTCGTTTGTTTTTTTGTTTTATTAACAATATGAAGTATTTTTCATTCAATGTAATTTATTTATAATTTACTTAAAACTAGCGGTCTTATCTTTTAGGTCATGTACGCAGCTGCTGCTGTTGTTTTCTATTATTTATGATGTTTTACTTTATTTTTAATTAATTTGTAACAACGTTTGAAAAAACAATTGTTGGTTTTATATTGCTTCATAGTGGATTTTTTCTTTCTTCTATTTACGAATTGTTGTGTTCCTTATAAAGTTAGTTTTCTTGTTATAAAATTAGTTTTAATAGTTTTGTATTCATCATCTTATTTATACTTATAAGCATTGTCTCAATCAAATATTTGGCAGCATAAATTTGAAAGATAATTTTGTAAAAAAATATTGCAAAAAAGGAGTGTTAGCTCCGACATGTGTCTGAAGTTTACTCATTGAAAACAATTGTCTTGAAATATAAACATTAGGCAAAGGATATAAATGAACTCACACATAAATTATATAACATAAAAATATATTACATTGTTAATTTCGTCTATTGAATACTATGGCCGTAACTCTGAGTAAATTTTTTTAAAATCACAAGAAAAAACAAATACAAGAAAATGTACTTTTAAGAATTTGCTGGTTGCAACCCTGAGCATGACTTTCACTATGTTTCAATTTCAAACGTTTCAACATTTTCTCTGTTCGCGTACTGATATTTGTGATTATCATCACGCTTCACGTCCAATTTCCTTTTGTTTTCCATTCCACTTGAAATGTAAGCAATACGTTAATCAGCTGTTGTCGAGGCTTGCAAGTTTTTTGCAAATTTTGCGTTCGCGTAATTTTTTGTATATTTTTCTATTTGAGAGAGAATTGTGTGTTACTCTCTTGCAAGTTGCTGCTGGATATTTTTCACTGGAGAAGTACGCGAACAGACCAAATAACAGCTATTTTATTTAGTGAAAATAAGTCCACTTTGATTGTTGAAATATATTTTGCAAACATAACTGACTACGATGAGTGAATTCAATGAACGACGAAGTGAATTTCAATCCAGGAATTTCAATACTGACATGACAATATCCGTGCATGACAATATCTAATCTGCAAGTACTTTCAATGAAGAAGTAAGATACATTTTGCAATAAAATCATAATACGAGTACATTGTTAAATATCGTATTTTAATTAAACAGGAGCAAGAGCAAGTTATATGACCTGGAGAAGCAGTATCATCCATGCTATGCGGAAAATTTGCCAATAAAACCAATGTTTTTATTTTTCATAAAGATCCAGCACTATGAAAACGTGACAATGAGATTCGAGAATTCTTTGCTAACCAATCCTGCGACTTGAACAGCTCAGAAGTTATCAGTGGTCACACTAATAGGTATGTTGCTCGAGATATTTTTACGCTTAAATTAAAAAACGTTGAATGGCATTTAAGATCCTGGCTGATATTTTCTGAAAGTTAAGGCCGTATTTTGAATTTCATGTCGGTTTTCCAGCAGCCCAGCCCAACTATTTTCAAATGGATTTCGTCATTGCAAAAATTCCGGTTGTCCGGAATGCAGTAACACTAAAACTCGTCCCAACATTGAGCGTATGCATTGAGCGGAAAATTCGCTACGTAGCTGTTGCACAACTTTCGGACTGAATGGTTTGTAGCATAAAGCGCTCACATAACATGTTAAGCGGTCGCTTTCTTAGGGAGCGAAAATATTGTATGCTACTTCGGTTGAGCGGCTTAAGCTCACTTTATTTTTTTACAAATAACAAAACGTGGGTTGCTGGAAATTTTTAATTGTGTTTTGAAGTTGTGCTGTGAAATTGTAAGGCTAGTATTTATATAATAATACACACAGAACTTAATGTAAAGAAATTTAAGACTAAAAGCATCGACTGATGAACAACTGTTTGACATTTCGCAAAAAAAAACCCATTCAGCGGAAAGTATCACTTTATACTACTTAGCTATCTGAGCGTTTTTTTTCGGATAGAATGCAACCATTAGTTATAAAATAAAAAAAAAATAAACTGGCCATTTCAGCCCTTGAAAGGACTTTGACCAAACTTCTTATGATCAAATTGTGTTGTGCGTGTTCTGGACCTACTAGTTTTATGTCAACTCCGAACGGCTAATGTACATGTTCTCAAGAAGCTTTACATGGCATTATTTACTCTCTGAGGTTTGCCATTGTCTGCAGAGAGGTGACGGCCGAACAGAAAAATTAACTCAATTGAAAAACTTTGTGTCAAATGGAATTGAACCAGAGTTCTCTGGCGTATGGGTCACGAACTCTACCCACTGCGCCACGGCTGCCACTAATACTTATAACCATTGATTATAATCGGACGAACAAATTTGCGCATAGATTGACAACTTGTTAACCAAGAATATGAAGAATGAGCTTATTGAACAAATTTTCTTAGGCGGATGATTTCTGAATTTCTCAACTTGAGAACTAAGAAAATCGCGATATAAAAAAAGTGCCTTGTTGGAATCTTTGATGAATTTCAACATAACCTTTATTAACACTTGAATTGATAAAGACCAGCACTTAATTGGTCTTTAGCGTGATTTGATAAAAACACTTAATTACTACTTGAAAACCAATTAAACAGGGCTTGAATACATAAAATACTTCGGCTTGGTTTTACGTAATGAATAATATGTTTATTAATTGATCTTTTTATAGGTACAAAATGCTTATACTACGAAATCAATATTTACATAAGAATGAATGTGAAAGTTTAATATTACATGTTAAGCAATAATAATACAAAATATTACAATTAAGCTATAAAATATCGTACAAAATAAAATACGAAACAAATTAATAATGACATAATTAATAATGAATGCCCAGCATTGTAAACGACTATAACATTTTACGACTATAAACATATCATATTTGTCTACACTGCATAACCTACATTAATAGGTTCAACAATTAATGTGTGTTCTACTAAAGGCGCTACATTAATTGTTGAAATTTAGCGTTTTATAATTCACTAGAACACTATCGTTTTATAATTCGTGTTTAGAAATGCTGTGGAGAATTAACGTTGGAGATTTGAGAAAGCTATTTGATTTCAAATGTACCTCAAGTTGATAACTATCAAAAACGTTTATTGGGAAGACTCAATGTAACAACTTTCAATTAATTTTTTTTTCATCCTACCACAACTCAAAAGTTTCCTTTTGGCATAATATGAACTTTGCTACACATTAGTAATGCGCGGCAGCACTCGTTCATTTTAAGAAGATAACTCATAAGTATAAGCAAATTCACAATCCAACTGATTACTAGTGATTGGCTGACCAAAACAAATTTTCTAACCCAGCACAGGTTAGAACTGCTGTGGAATGAAGCGAATTAATAAATAAAGACTAGTATGTATCGCCTTTGGTCGAAATTCGATAATTTAAAAATTGATTTTTTATTTTTTTTTTTTATTTTTATTGCAAACATATTAAGAGTATTCCTGCAGCGCGGCAAGCTTATATATTGGGCAATTAGTTACTTTTATCACGCAGGTTGCATGAACGTCCCCTAAAACCGTTGATGAATTTGTTGCTTATATGAAAGCTGGTAAAAAGGTAAACAAAAACAGTCAACCGTCTGCATTCCAGGATAAATTAGAAATATGTTGTATTTACCTTCTGATTGAATAAAAAGCGCCACTTTCTTTCAATAACACTTGGAATTAATAAGAACGAAAACAGCTGATTGCTCAACTAAATCGAAGAGCAAATATATCTGGTTTGTGCAAAAGCTTCTCTGTACAAATTTTGAAAGTTCATTTATAAGGGGGATAAAGTTATCTTGTTTATACCATTCATAAGGGCTTTGCCCATTTGCATGAATACCCTTATTGTTTCTTTCTGCACTCATGTGCAAACGTAACCGAACTCATATCGCACCATACGCACCACCAGCAGGAAATCACAAAATAGTAACTCTATTCTGAGTTTCCATGTTCTGACTTTTACTTTTAAAGCTATTCGATATCAAAAATTTGGCTTATACAAGGTGGCGCAAAAATAACCTTCCGATGTTTTTTTGGCTGTTATTTAAAAAAAAAATTAAAAACTTTGATTCTTCTTGTGGATTATTTTTATTTGGTCTTTTAATTTTTTTTACATCAAGTCGAGAATATGATGTCATGTAAATGGCCGCCGCCACAGTTGATTGTCATTTGAGCCCTTTTTATGGCATTTTCCATCACTTCGGCCAAAACTTTCGGCGATAGGTCCTCACATTCTTGACGGATATTGTCTTTAAGAGCTGCAAGAGTATGAGGCTTGTTGACATAAGCCCGCGACTTCAAAAAGCCTCACAAAAAGAAGTCTGGAGCGGTCAAATCAGGCGATCTTGCTGGCCAGTGCAAATTGCCAAATCGGGAGATAAGGCGCCCGGGAAATGCATCCTTCAGCATATCGGTTGTGGCACGTGCAGTGTGTGCCGTTGCACCGTCCTGTTGGAACCACATGTTTTCCAATCCCAATTCATCAAGTTGCGGCAAAAAGAACTCGTTGATCATTGCTCTGTAGCGCTCACCATTCACAGTAACCGTCTTCGAAGAAAAAAGGTCCGATGACTCCTCCAGCGAAAACAGCACACCATACAGTGACTTTGAGCGGGTGTAATGGCTCTTCGTGGGTTACACGCGAATTTTTAGTGCCCCAGAAGCGTAAATTTTGCTTATTTACGTACCCGCTAAGATGGAAATGGGCCTCATCACTCATGATTATTTTTGATGAAAAATCATCTTCCTCTTGGTGGTGATTAATTCCGCGTTCTGGAGCAGTGTAGCGTAACATTGTTTATTAACGTGTATTTCGCATGTGTTTACTACACAAATGTCAAAACAGAACTGACATTAGGGCCCAATCGCAAAATTGATAGCATTTTCTGATTGAAGGATTACTTTTGCGCCACCTTGTATATGCGGAGCCACATATAAGCCTTCTACTTTCTAGTAGAAGGATATCAACAAGTGGGAAATCTATATTGAGCTTCATTGTTGTACAGAATTTACTTCCAAAGCTATTCGATATAAAAACTTTGAATTGTATGGGTGATGCCATGCCCCATTGTTTAATGCTCGTTCAACTTTTCCAGTCGAAGAACACGACTAAATAGGAAGTACCTACCGAGTTTCATTGATTTGTGACTTATAGTTCGAAGCTTGTACCGAAAATTTGGGCTGCTGCAAAGTGTAACGCCCCTTCTTTAACGTCCATAAAATGTAACTAGTGGAATAGTACTTGTGATTTGAGGTCAAATACCGATTACCGAGGCTGTGTGTCCTCAAGCTATTCGATATCGGAAATTTGGGTTGTATGAGATGTGCCATGCCCACCATAAATATTCGGTGCACTCCTTCTTCCTGCTCTCATAGATTAAAAAAATCAAAATCGGTTGAGAAACACGGGAGAAAATGGTACTTTACTGTTCTGCCTATGCCTATTTATAAAGGGTGTATTTTTAGCTGCATGAGAAGTTTCGATGATTGTTGTCTATGGTTTGATAGTGGAAAATGTCAAACTGTGTTGACATTTCTGTTCAGTAAGGGTTGGTAATTCATCACGAACAGTTTAACGCCAGAACAACGCTTCCAAATTGTGAAAATTTACTTTGAAAAAAATATATTTGTTCGCGAATTTCATAGAGAATTCCGTGTTTAGTGATTAAGCTCATTTCTGGTTAAATGGCTTCGTCAATAAGAAAAATTGCCGTATATGGAGCGAAGACAATCCTAAAGCCATTAACGAATCATCACTACATCCATTAAAATTGACTGTTTAGTGCGGTTTACACGCTGGCGGCATCATCGGTCCTTATCTCTTTCGAAATGAGGAAGGAGCTGCCGTTCCGCTGAATGGCGAGCGCTATCAGGCCATGCTGACTGATTGTTTGTTTTCAAAAATTTATCAGCTAAACATCGACGACATATCGTTCAAACAAGACGGCGCAACTTGCCATACAGGGCGCTTAGCCATCAATTTATTACAAAATCAATTTGGTGACAACTTTATTTCCAGAAGTGGTCCTGTTAACTGGCCTAAGTGGTCCTCGTTCGTGCGACTTAAGGAAACCTAATAGATATTTTTTAAATGAGGGTTTTTATTCCTAAAAATATGCACATTCAAGAGTATGTTTAGTTTTTTTTTACTAAAAATAAATTAATATTAAGATATATTCAGAATTTTTTATAGAGCGCTGTTATAAAAAAAAAAAAAACAAAACTCGTGCTTGTCATAGCTGATTTTGAAAATATTAATTTTTCACAAAATGGCGGACTTCCGAAAGTAAATTAACGATTTTCGACCAAAAATTCGTCA
This sequence comes from Pherbina coryleti, assembly GCA_943735915.1. Classification (NCBI taxonomy): domain Eukaryota; kingdom Metazoa; phylum Arthropoda; class Insecta; order Diptera; family Sciomyzidae; genus Pherbina; species Pherbina coryleti. The sequence continues at coordinate 153,787,533 of OX030949.1, read as the reverse complement.
TTATTTTGCCTATAAAAAAATGAACGAAACTACGAAAAAAAAATCCTATGACAAGTACGAGATTATTTATGAATAAAATAAGCCTGCAAAAAAATCAAAACGATTGGTTCACTGAGTTTTGAGAAATCTTGGTCACCGACTTTGAAAACATGGTTTCGAGAAAAACGCGTTTGAAAATAAGGGCCAGCACTGCGCGCTCTGGAAGGCGGGTTCATTCACTAGGCTATAACTTTGTTATTTTTTAAGATATTGACTTGAAATTTAAACCATATATTTTTGAGACTTGAAGCTTTAATAAAATTAAATTTTAAGAAATTTTTTAAAAAAAAGTTCTGGGTATATAACCCCCCTTAAACTAGCTGAAGCCTAAAAACGGAAGTGTGGAAAAAAGAAGAATAACAACAAAGAAACTCAACCTCAACATGCTCTGATAGCAGTAAAACACTGATCGAATTTCGAGATGCACATGAGTTAAGGGCTATGCCTAAAAGTATGACACAATCAAGGTTAACCTTGACACAGGGTGCATCATAAGTAGATAAGAACTTAGTTACTAATGTAAAAGCGTTCTCTCTGTCAAAATAAACTTCCGGGTAACTTTCTTGGCATATTGGCAGTATAAGTAGGACTACTAAGTAGCTTGAGTGGATCACAGTGAAAAGTCATGCAAGACTACTTATGACCCTACAAGAAGACTATCGGTTATTTAACTAAAAAAAACGGGTTTTCTTCACTGAAATTTCGGTTACCTCTTCATGCAAAGTTTCGGTTATGCTAGGAAGAGCCTCGGGAAGAAAGTAACCGAAACTCATGTATACGTGTGATCTGGCATCCCTTTCTCACAGGTTGTTTTTTGTTTAAATTTATAATACCATCGAAATATAGCCTTCTCGCTCTCTCTCTCTCGTTACTGTTAACATCAATACAGGTTATTGGTAGCCAAGTCTCACCAGATAGATCTAACCGAAAACTCAGTTATATGTAACCGTTAGATATAACGTATATATTAGTTTTATCTAACTTTCTTCTTTAAAAATAACAATGCATATAATTCGTTGTTGTCTTAAAACATATGTTTTAAATTTATTACATAATTTTTTTTCAATAAACTTTAGTTTTATATTTCATTTGTTTTTACATATATTTGTTAATTGTAGCATTGTTTGCCACCACTAACTGGGTCAGATCATCCTTGGGTAATTCTGCTTGGATTTCACCCTTGAAAGTCTTCTATGCAACAAAGCTTGAGAGAAATGGTAGCAGATCGAAGTGGGTACTGTGGAAAAGAAAAATTGTAGAAAACTTCGAAAATAATTAAAAAGTCAAATAATTTTACAACTTACCACTGCACAGCGAAAATAGATTTCGTCAGTTTCTTGCGAAAATTTTTGAAATTCAGCCGCCTTGTTTGCCGCCGCTGATCACACCCAAACTAACAAGCGTTTTAGTTTAAAGTTATAACAAGCAAATTAATTTTTAACTTATCTTTTAATTATTTAAACTATTCAGTTGTTGAAGAAAAAATAATGATAAAATATAATGGCAGACAGGCAAAAAATTTGACATGATTTCCAATGATGATGATGACCTTTCCCTTTCTCTACATGTATTGGCTAAAATGTTCATATTTTCTTCCTTGTTTCACAAATCTTGGCACTGAAACGAGTATGAGAATGTGGTTTTACACAGACAAATTTATGTGATTGTGTTGGAGTTTCGGTTACACATTTCTTGTAGGAGAGTTGGTATAGCGACCAACGAAACAGTCTGTCTAGTCAGCTGTGTGATTTGCTCTATACATAGTCGTGGTTGTTGTACAAGGTGGCGCAAAAATAACCTTCCGATGTTTTTTGGCTGTAATTTAAAAATAAAATGAAAAACTTTGATTCTTCTTGTGGATTATTTTTATTTGGTCTTTTAATTTTTTTTACATCAAGTCGAGAATATGATGTCATGCAAATGGCCGCCGCCACAGTTGATTGTCATTTGAGCCCTTTTTATGGCATTTTCCATCACTTCGGCCAAAACTTTCGGCGATAGGTCCTTACATTCTTGACGGATATTGTCTTTAAGAGCTGCAAGAGTCTGAGGCTTGTTGACATAAACCCGCGACTTCAAAAAGCCCCACAAAAAGAAGTCTGGAGCGGTCAAATCAGGCGATCTTGCTGGCCAGTGCAAATCGCCAAATCGGGAGATTAGGCGCCCGGGAAATGCATCCTTCAGCATATCGGTTGTGGCACGTGCAGTGTGTGCCGTTGCACCGTCCTGTTGGAACCACATGTTTTCAAATCCCAATTCATCAAGTTGCGGCAAAAAGAACTCGTTGATCATTGCTCTGTAGCGCTCACCATTCACAGTAACCGTCTTCGAAAAAAAAAGGTCCGATGACTCCTCCAGCGAAAACAGCACTCCATACAGTGACTTTGAGCGGGTGTAATGGCTCTTCGTGGGTTACACGCGGATTTTCAGTGCCCCAGAAGCGTAAATTTTGCTTATTTACGTACCCGCTAAGATGGAAATGGGCCTCATCACTCATGATTATTTTTGATGAAAAATCATCTTCCTCTTGGTGGTGATTAATTCCGCGTTCTGGAGCAGTGTAGCGTAACATTGTTTATTAACGTGTATTTCGCATGTGTTTACTACACAAATGTCAAAACAGAACTGACATTAGGGCCAATCGCAAAATTTATAGCATTTTCTGATAGGAGGATTACTTTTGCGCCACCTTGTAGTTAGTTGTTGCCTTCATTGTCTTCATGTTGTCTTGTTGTCAACATACTTGGCCTAAAGTTCAAATTTGTATCAATATAAATAATGAAAGGTCACAGTAAAAATTTAAGATAACTTTCTTACATTTATTTATTTATTTTGTTTACTTGGTTTTACAATAAAACAATAATTTTAATGCACTTTTAAACACTTTTTTAAAGGCACTTTTTTCGCGAAACGATCTTGATCTTGATTTTGACAATTTAACTCTATGGAGAACGGCTACTAAATGAACACGCGTATGTGTATGTGAATTTGTATTGAAAATTCTTTAACACTGCACGTTTTACACCATAACTTCTAAACCCTTCAAGAGCAAATCTTAATTTTATATTGTTGGAAAGGTATTGAAACGTACAAAAAACCAAAATAAAGAAACTTGAAAAAAAGATACAGTAGTTTCGACTATGTCGTAACACAAGACGTAGAATTAGTCAATTCGCTTTTGATGACATCTTTTTTAAAAACTATTTAGCAAAATATTTATTCCATACACCTGAGCATATGACATTTAAAAGAGTGCCGGAGAGGGTTAATATGTATGACCGACCCCCATTACTTTTGCAAAAGGAACATTTTTGCGTTTGACACCTATTCCCTCCGATCACTCCTTAGGGGGGCTTCCTTACAAATATTATGGTTTTTGTACATATATTTATTCCATACACCTGAGCATATGACCTTTAAGAGAGTGCCGGAAAGGGTTCATAGGTAGGACTGACCCCCATTATTTTTGCAAAAGGAACATTTTTGCCTTGGACACCTATTCTCTCCGACCACTCCTTAGGGGGGCCCCCATACAAATTTTATGGTTTTTGTGCCGAAAAGGGTTAATATGTATCACTGACCCCCATTACTTTTGCAAAAGGAGCATTTTTTCCTTTGACACCTATTGCCTCCGACCACTCCTTAGGGGGCCCCCATACAAATTTTATGGGTTTTGTTTATTTATTCCATACACCTGAGCATATGACCTTTCAAAGAGTGCCGGAAAGGGTTAATATGTATCACCGACCCCCATTATTTTTCCAAAAGGAACATTTTTGCCTTTGACACCTATTCCCTCCGACCACTCCTTAGGGGGGCTCCCATACAAATTTTATTGTGTTTGTGCTGGAAAGGGTTAAGATGTATCACCGACACCCATTACTTTTGCAAAAGGAACATTTTTGCCTTTAACACCTATTTCCTCCGACCACTCCTTAGGGGGGCTCCCATACAAATTTTATGGTTTTTGTTTATTTATTCCATACACCTGAGCATATGACCTTTAAGAGAGTGCCGGAGAGGGTTAATATGTATGACTGACCCCCATTACTTTTGCAAAAGGAACATTTTTGCCTTTGACACCTATTCCCTCAGACCACTCCTTAGGGGGGCTCCCATACAAATTTTATGGTTTTGTCGATAAAACCGGAAACTGTCGATAAATAGGTAGCAAGTTTAAGCAAACAAAAACATCAAATGTTGGCTTTATATTTCATGTAATTGTGTAAAATTTATATAAGTTAGAGAGTTCTAACATGAATTTTTGTAGCATTGAGGATCAAACAGACCAACAAGTGCAAACATCAACATTGTACGATCAGTACTTTAGGCCCACCAAAGGCTCAAAAAGTAATGTAAATACCGACACCTGATCACTATCAACCACCCTACTTACCTCCGAGAATGACGTATTCTACGTCAAAAAATGATAGCGTCTGTTGTTGGCATGGCATTAAACTTTGAAATTAAGAATGGGCCAACTTACTGCAATTTTTCCAAAATTTTTATATTTTTCCCTTAAAAAAGACAAAATAACCTTTTCAATGATACCTTATTTACGAAAATTGAATTTAAATGGACTGAGCTACGTCGTTTCAAAATACACCCTTTTTTGGCCTTGAAAAATGGTTCTAAAAATTTATAACTTCCTATTTAGTTTTCTAAGCAATAAACCAATCAGGAACAAAATTTCAACTAAATCGGAGATGGTCAGTGCGACTGATAGGTCACCTCAATCTGAAATGGGCGAAATACATTTCTCTAAAAAGTATTAAGAAAAAAAGTACACTAATGACAATAGGAGGTAAATATGATGTTAGTTTAAATGCAAGTGTTGTTGTTCTGTTGTTGTTTTTCTAATAGAATGCATTGAGCATCATGAGGTTATTGCACTTTACAGATGTTAACGATTTTTGCAAATTAACGGTTAACTTAATTGTTGTAATTGTTTAAGCAATTTGCTTATTGACACAATTTGCTTATTGACACAATTTGCTTATTGACACAATTAACCTATGTTATGATTATTTCTTCTGTTGAAGGCAAAGAGCAAAGTGTTTCTTATTTAATTGAAATGGAAAGTAAACAAGTTTTTTTATCTCGAAATGAGTTTCAAAGGCACCAATGTTTCAAAAAGCGAAAGAATGGATAAATTGATGGATAAATTGATACAGCATAATTGTAACAAAATAAATATTTGTGTGGATGATTCTGAGATGGTTAATAATTTAAGAGATCGTCATACTTTTAACGAGAAATTTTATAAACTCTGTTATCGTCAGGATAAATATGACTTACCAGTGGCAGATCTAGGATTCGCCGAAGGAGGGCTGAAACTACACTTTTGTATGCCAATGGGGGTGGGGGGGGGGTCTGAAGCGTCTTTTTGGACTTTTTTTCATTTTTTTCTATACAAAAAATTCTCAAAGGGGGAGGCTAAAGCCCTTTCAGCCCGTATGTAGATCTGCCACTAGGATTTCAGCTGAAGTTAATTTCAGTCAGCTTTGAAAGATAGAGATATGAAATTATGATATTAAAGAAGTTAGTACCTAGAAGTGTAAACAATATACCATCACTATTTGTTTGCTGTCACAAAATGAACTCAAGAGCTCAAGCGCACTACAAAAGAACAACAGGGTATCGCCTGTGCGCTTGAGCAAAAAAAGCACAATTTCGAACAGAACGTGTATTTCGTTATTGTAGAGCTCTTTTTTGAAACTTCTATAAGTTAGTATTTCAATTTGTCTCTTTACAATTTTTATTAAAGTGTCATGCCCTTTTTCGAATCGCACCCACTTTATTGATCGTACTTTATAATGATTCTACCTAGCCCTGTGCCAAATTTCAGTGCCCAAGTATCAAAACTAACTGATACATAATAGTTTCCTTAAAGTGCCACACCATATGTACAATCCCGCCCACTTTTGTAGTGATTCTACCCACCCACCTACAAAATATTAGTACCCTAATGTTAATATGAACTGAGATACAGTGTTTTTCTAATAGTGACACATCCCTTTGTCGAATAACAACCACTTTCTTCATCGTGATTTGTAATAATTCTACACATTCTTGTGACGAATTTTATTACCCTAGTCAATATTATTCTAGATACAGCGTTTTTCTGCCATATTGCCAAACCCCTTTGTTGAATAACGTTTACTTTTTTGGCCGTAATTTGTAATAATTGTGCCTACCCCTGTACAAATATTCAGTACCCTGGTACCAATATTATTTGAAATAAAGTGTTTTTCAAAGATTGCCACACCTCTTTTTATAATAACGCCCAATCCGTAACCTATAATAATTGTGCCAACCTTTTTAAAAAATTTCAGTACCCTAGTGTCGATATTATTTGAGATACAGTGTTTTTATAATATTGACACACCCATTTTTATAATGACACCCACTTTATTGACCGTAATTTGTAATAATTGTGCCTACCCCTGTACAAAATTTCAGTGCCCCTGTGTCAATATTATTCGAGATACAGTGTTTTTTAATATTGCCACGCTCCTTTGTCGAATTTTTTCTAATCACTTGACCATTATTTGTAATAATTTTTCCTACCCCTGTACTAAATCTATTACTCGAACTTTACTTGAAAAATTTCTTCGAGCACGAATCTCGAGCTTCAAACAGCTGATTGTCAAAGTGATCAAATTAAATTGTTGTGCAAAAAATTTATGAAATGAGTTCAAAAATTAATAAAAATAAAGTTAAAATATGCAAAATGGACGCAAATGGAAGCCAAAGATTCCTAGAGAACAATTCACGTACAATTTTTTTGAATTTTCTATTCTTTTAAATAAACCAACCAGCAAATTCAATTTATATTTAATTTCAATTGTCAAAGAACATCTGTTGTGCGACGTAAAAAGTCGTTTCCGTAGTTTTTGGCAAATTTTCTCATTTTGACAGGTAATCAAATTACTCTCTCTTACTCGAACTTTACTTGAACTTAACTTGAAGTGAGTACGGAAACAGACCTATTTATTTTTCTGATGGTCAAAGTTATCTGGAGCACCGATACTGGAAAAATACTGGAAAGTAGTCAACACTACTTTTGAATGAATACGTTTTGGAGGAGCAGATATAAGCTTGAAAAAATCTTCCAATTAATTAAATGGGTATTTCGCTAAACAAATCAATAAATATCTGATTTCATTAAAGTTCTCTGTACTCTCTTTCTCTTTCTTTATTTTTTTCTCCAGCCTTAAGCCCTAAAAGTTACATTAAAAGTTTTCAAATCCATTGGATTCAACGTTATTGCCGCAAACGAACGCAAACGTTGTCGTTCCTGTTCATGCTGCATGCCCGTCAGGCTGGTGCTTTCGATACGCTGAAGCCGCAAGCCATTAAACTGCACATTGCCCAAGCCGTTGCCCCATTTCGAGGTGTGCGCACAAGTTGTGAGCTCTATATTTTGACCCACAGTGCAGTCGAAACCTTGACGTTGCAGCACCATCAACGCCGACAATGAGGGGAATAGCGATAACTGCTCTTCAGACAGTGTGCGAAAGTTCAATAGATGCACATCACATGGCAACGCACCATTTTCTAGCAGTAAAGCACGCGGTTTAAACTGCACAGCTTTTGCTGCATAGCTATCGAAAGTCTCCATGAAATAGATGTTCGGTGGATAACGTAAACCATTGGCTAGCTGCGTGGCCAACAGACTGGGTACTTGATAGGAATTTTCCTTTTTATACGGCATATTTTCGATGACCAGCCAGAATTTTTGACTCGTTAGGCGACTGTCGGTGATGCCCTCACCCATGCCGCGACTGTCATCGTTGAGTGTGCGACGATCGAGCATTACCTCGAGCTGTCCCGGTTCATAGCTGGCGGCACCCTGTGCATGGTTGGTAAGTAGCGTCATTCGCACATTGGAGTCCTGTAGAAAAGCACCCGTGGTAATGGGAAAATAGTTGCCCTCAATGCCAATGGCAGGCACCTTGATGCGTCTATTATTAAATGGAAAATTTACTTTTTAAAAAATCACATCGTCAATAAAGTATTGTGTTTACTTGTGGTACTGAAAGCCGTTCTGATCGCTGTAGAACTCCGTTAGTTCGGGCTGTAGTGTGCCATTCGTCGTCTTGCTGGGCGCCGCAATATTTTCAATGTCAGTCATAAAACGCATAACTAGCTCTGTATCACCATTCTTAGGTGGATTTCCGAAATCGATATCGTTCTCGATGTATATGGCAGCATCCAGGTGTGTGTGTGTATTGAAGATGCGCACTGTGTGTGCCAAGAATGGTCCATATATAACTGTCACATCACTAGCAATAGGTCCAGATGTGATTATGATGTGCACATCTTTATACCGCTCGAGCACATCTTTCTCGGCTTTAGTCTGTTCGGGATTTATCTTGAATAGATATGCTCCAGACTGTAACATAGCACTGTGATAGGCTGAAAATTTAATGGCACACTGCATCGATCGCATCGGTTGGTCGACTGGTTTGATGGTTTTAAGAAACCCAGATTTCTCGTCGAACATCAGACGCATGAGGTCATTTTTCAGCTGAATTTCACCTAGGAGAAGAGAAGAAAGTAATTTTTTAATGTTTAGTAGTAATAACACCGCCAATCACTATTTTTTTTTTTATACTAAGTCAACGCTCAGGGAATTCCACCTATAAATGCGAATGCATATCAAGAAGGGTGATAGTCAGCTGGAGGGTGGAAAGATAGAGTAGTGTCGGTGAAGATTAGTTTTAAATTTACGCTCCGGGAACACGCTTGCAGGGAGATTGGTCCACAATTTTACTGTACGACCGAAGAATGAACTGTCTCGGTAATGCTAGGTTATATTTTGCATCAAGGCAATGGTATAGGGATGGGCTTAGTGAGCTGCCCGTGTGGACCTGGGAAACACACGAGCTGATGGCGTCAGATCACGTTTCTCCCTTCAACGGTTCCTATGATAGTACCTGTATCAAAGGCTTAGGCAACCAACATTGGGGCGATGCCCAAGAGAGTTGAAAAAAGATGAAATGCTTTCATCTCCAATCAGATATATCGCATGTCGTTGAATTCGATCTAGAAGCTCCAAACAAGATCTTGAAGCTCCTGCCCAAATGTGCGAATTGTACTCCATTTTCGGCGTATATGAGATAAAGATCACGCGTAGATCAGTTGGAGTGAAGTATTTCTTACACCGTTTTAAAAAAACCTAGGCACTTGGCCGCTTCTTTCTACACATCGAGAATGTGATCATTCCAATGAAGATCAGATTTGATCGAGATGCCCAGAATATCGAGAGCATCTGACTCCGCTAGATCCACACCGTTCATATTGAGGGGAGCTAAGGGGCAATTCATTCGTTTGTGAGTTAACAGGCAACACTGAGTCTTGCTAGCATTAAATCAACTCTATTAGCAAGGTGGTACTCCAGCGCCGATGACGTGTTCACTAGATGAAATGCCGTCAACCACGAGACGAATCGACCTGTCCTTTAGAAAACACGTGATCCACCGAGCAAAGTTACTGCCAACACCATACGCAATTAGTTTTGACACGAGAGCTTTATGCCTCACTCACCGAAGAAGTGAACACAATGGTTCCATTTGTCCTTTAGGAACGCCATGAGGTCACCAGTAGAGCAAGCTCTACGGAAGTCATATTGACGGTCACTAAGCAATTCGTTGCGCTCAAGATAATTCATTAGGTGGCAGTTTATTACACTCTACATGACTTTGGAGAGCGTAGAGCATATCCCAATGGGTCGGTAGTTATCAAGGTTCGTGGCATCGCCGTTTTAAGTACTGGCTGCACGTTCGCGACCTTTCAACAAGATGGAAATACTCCTGTCCTGTAGGAGATGTTGAAAAGGTTACGCAAAGGTCGTGCCAGTGTAGTACACATTTTTAGCACAATTTGTGGTATACCATCCGGGCCAGAAGATTTGTTTATGTTGAGGTTTGCAAGGACTCTTTTGACTGCTCTCGTTCAAAAAAATATCTCCTGCATCGTAGATGATTTTTCTTCTAGCTGATTGCTAGCCGGGATTGTAGAATTTTGTGCAAATAATCCAGCCAATAGGTTCGCTTTATCAGCCGAGTCAGTGAAGACTTGGCCATACTTTAAAAGAGTTGTAATCGACGAGGATGTCTGATTTTTAAGTCTTTTAACAAGTGACCAAAAGTTTTTGCTCCATTTGGGGTAGAGAAGAACCTGTTCTCTAATACGAGTTTCTGTTGGGTCGGCACCTCTCTGCAGACAGTGGCAAACCTCAGAGAGTAAATAATGCTATGTAAAGCTTCTTGAGAACATGAACGTTCGGAGTCGGCATAAAACTAGTAGGTCCAATTCTCGATCAATTGTGTGCAAACATTTAATAGACCCTATTTTGGAATTCGCATGGCTGTGGGTCCGCCATAAAAAAATTCTTACAATGTTAATCTCCGGATTTGGTTTTCTAAACAATAAACCCATCTAAGAACAAAATTTTAGCCAAATCGGAGCCTAAAAATAGCCGCGACCTTCATTGTGAAATGGGCGATATATAATTAATTACGGGAAATTATTATAATAATGTTCAGTGATTCTTCATTTAGGTAGCAATCGGTCTAAATTAAAGATTAACAGCGAGCTCAATTCGAGGCAGTTATTGTCGATTCGTTTCATATGAAACCTAATTTTTAAAATTTGTAAATGTACATTACTGTCGTCCTCTGCGTCAATAACTTTGGAGTTGTAACTTAGTGCTGCCTTTCTGAAAGTATTTCTCGACCATAATTGAAGTGAGATCCAAGTGAAAAAAATTCAAACGATGAACGCCTTAATTCAACAACGTCTATAATCCTTTGTTTTTGCGATATTTTGGGCATTTCATTAAAACTCAACGTTCACAAACGAATGATACAAAAATATATATAAAAAAAAAACAGCTGTTGTAAGGCATTTGCAACGTTATATGGTCTGTTCGAGTATTATATGGTCAGCTTTTGGCGATCGCGTACGCACAAAAGTTGCAAAATGAGAGAAATTGAGAGCGCAAAGTGACAGTTGATTTGGAGGGGAAGTTGCAAATTCCTGCTGGAAAAAATTTTACTGCCGAGAATTTGTAAGTTAGAGAACAGCTGATTTAAGAAAGTTGCAATTTGAACAATCAAACAAATTTAATAAAATTGATGTGTACAAATCGGAGGATTGACTGCTGCAGTCGTAAAAATATGGAACGTATCTTAAATTTTTGTAGAAAACGTTACCATTGGGTTACAATTTATAACTTCTCTTATTATTTTGCGTTGAAAATCTCCTTAAAAAATATTGAAAAATTGGACACTTCAAGTCCAATTTCCTTTTATTTTTCATTCCACTTGAAATGTAAGTAAGACGTTAATCAGCTGTTATCGAGGCTTGCAAGTTTTTGCAAATTTTGCGTTCGCGTACTTTTTTGGATATTTTTCTATATGAGAGAGAATTGTGCGTTACTCTCCTGCAAGTCGCTGCTGGATATTTTTTCACTGCAGAAGTACGCGAACAGACCAATAATATTAAAGATGTGTTCACAAGAATCTTCTCTTGCAAAAACGCATTTGCAACAATGCAACAAGATCATGAATTACCCTACTATGTTTCTTCGGTTTTCCGCCTTGAAACGGGCATGTTCACTTGGTTGCTCCTTCCAACACACTTATCTATCACTACATTTCTATACGGCAGATTGAAATAAAATATTTATATGGAGGTGTCAGATATTCTCTTCAATATAAAGCCAGGGCTTATATGTAAAGTTCAATAATTTTGAAATGGTCTCAAAAAGGCAAATCTAAAATAAAAACAAATTATTGATAACTCTGGGAAATCTTTTGGCATGTTATTTGAAGCGTCTGATTGTGGAAATCCTCGATTTTATGTTGAAAATAAATATACCTCAACCAAGAAAATGGACTACTCAAGTTTAATCACGAGAATTACATTTAAAACATGACTGAAGGTGCTCACTGTGAGTTAGAGATGGGTCTTTTTGAACCAGTTTAGTTCGCGGAACTATGTTCACAGTCGGACATAGTTCCAATCGTTCCTTCCATTAATTTTTAGCATGTTCAAACAGTTTCGATTTGCAAGATTTTTTTTTATCTTTTATGTTATTTTTAGGCTCCGATTTGGCTAAAATTCGTTTTGAACATGCTTTCATTCCATCAAATGGAACTGCGGAGCTAGATAGTTCCGTGGACATGTTACAATCTGCTACATATGAGATGTATGAGTTTCATTCAATCAAATGGAACTGTAGAACTAGATAGTTCCGGGACATGTTTTGCAACTCGAGAGTACTCAATTTGTTCTTTTAAAGCACTTATAAGTTATATACGAACGGACGGACAGACAGATGGACATGGTTAAATCGACTAGGGTGGTGATGCTGATCAAGAAAATATATATTTTTCTATACCTACTCCTCATTATGGGCGTTACAAACGGAGTGACAAAATTAATATGCCCCTATTGTGTTTTTATATGGGAGTCCACGTAAGGATTGGTCGGAGGGGATAGGTCCCCAAGGAAAAAATTATCCTTTTGCAAAAGGTCATACATATTAACTCTCTCCGGCCCTCTCTTAAAGCCCTCCTGTTCAGGTTTAGAGAATAAATACACAAAAGCTATTTCATTTCGTTGCAACCATTACGTAGATACTCTGAAGTTGTAAGACAAACATTCAACGAGTTCGAGGCAACATTGTTGCTTACAACGTAGAGCAACATATTTAATAAGCACGAAAACTTGCTTCTACAGCTCAAAAGAACTACATAGTTCCCCGAACATGGTTCCGCGAACTAGATCCGCTGTACAAAAGAAAAGTTCCATGTTCGTTCCGGCCCCGGAACTGTTTATCACAAGCCTACTGTGAGTGAACTACTGAACGCACTCGCTTTGTTTTGACGCCTTTTTGGCATTTAGCATTTATGTTTCTTTTTTCCGAAAAACGTTTTCGGCGGCAGTTGTTTATAATTATGGAATGGTGCTCGCTCGGAAATCGTATTGTTATAGTTGGTCTAAAAAAATGTGGCATGGAAAGAGGCAGTATCTTTCGGACCTTGCGACCACTCGAAGTCACTCGTAATTTTGTGTAGCGTACTGTGAAGTTGCTTGAGGATACTGGTGGAATAATCGACTGTCCAAAATCTGGCCGTCCGCGTGTTGTAAGACCACCACGAGCCATCAAAGCGGTATTGTCTGGAATGCAACGAAAACCGTTGCGAAAGCAGAAAATCTTGTCGTGGCAGATGAATATCTCGGTGCAATTGATATCTCGCGTTTTTAAATATGACTTGGGGCTCAGAGCATATTAAAGACACATCGGGCACCTTCTCACGGTACCCTTAAAGGAACAACGTAAGCGAAAATCGTTACTTCTCAAGCATGAGGATAATGCCCACAGAGGAATTCTGTTTACTAATGAAAACATTTTTACCGTAGAGGAATCGTTCAATAAACAGAATGATAGAGTATATGCTCTGTCATCACGACATACTGCAAGACTCGTTCCGAAACTTCAGAGAGGTCACCACTCAGCTTCTATGATGGTTTGGTGGGGAGTCGCCTATGATGGGATCGCCAAGCTCCATTTTTGTAAAAAAGGAGTCAAAACTTCGGCGAAAGTGTATGAATCCGATGTTTTGGAATTGTTTGTGAAGTCTCTGAACATTATTCCAAAGCAAGCCGTGGACCTTTCAACATGATTAGGCTCTGGCCCATATGGTTAAATTGACTCAAGAGTGGCTCAAAAGCAATGTAACGGACTTAATTTCCAGGGATCAGTGGCCAGCTGGTAGCCTACTTAGACCTGAACCCATTGAATTACAAATTGTGGTCTGTGTTAGAGGGTATGGTTTGCTCTACTCGACACCCAAATATCGAGTCTTTAAAGCGCGCTGTTCGAGCAGTGGAGAAATTTTCTATGCATGTCGTGCGTGCTGCGATCGATGACTGGCCAGATCGACTTCACTCGTGTTGGAAAGCAAATTATGGCCATTTCGAATAAGTTGTTCTTCAATTTATAGCTATTGAATGACTCAATAAATAACAAAAATAATTTTGAAAAAAAATCTTTTGTTGTTTTCATTTTAGGCGAAAAAACCGTGTAGCAAAACATATGAGAGTACTAAATATAATACTCATATCTTAAAGAACTCTTATGTATAATACAAAAGTCAATGAACCAGAGAAATGCCTTGCCATGGGATTGCCTTATAACTAGAATTTACTGAGGGAAAAGGCATAACACTTGTCTCAGATTATAATTCACATGCTTCTATGTCTTTCCGTAACACTTCCGTAACATCCTACATATGTTTCACTTGGTTACACCCTCTTTCCCACTTAACTTTCCACACCATTTCAAACCAAGGCAGTCTTGAGTGAATTGGTAGAATACCTGAAATCCTTGGTTCAAAGCCGATATAAAAAAAGAAAAAAATAACAAAATAATTCACAAATTTTAACAAAAAAGTTAAAACAAAAAGATTTAACAAACTTAACCCTTTTCAGCTGATCCTACATAGTAGAAAAAAAAACAAGAACTGACAAAACCTTCAATTATTTAAAAGCTTACCAGCAGGTATTGGTTTAACGTTAAATACATCATTTGTTGTTGGTGGAGTTGTCGTATTCATGCATTTATCACAATAAATGCTAGACAGGGAGCGTTTGTAGTTTTCCTTATCGGCTACAACTTTAAAAGTAGTCAGCGAGAGTGGCTCCAATAAGGCAACAAACATCAGTTCATATTGTTTGGTAGATATTCGTATGCGTTGGGTTCCACCAACGACAGTTATATTCCAAATAGGGTTAATTTGCAAATGTTTTATCTCGACACCATCGGAGTTAAGCACTTTGACCTGAGCCTGCTGCGTGCGTATGGTGATAACTTCTAAACGCTGTTGCGTTAAAGAGTTGAAGACAACAAAAGAGGCAGATTTGTTGGGATCACTGGTGTACTCTTTGCCACCGCTGGTTGACCTTGCATTTGTGGCCACAATGGGTTCACCGAAATCGTTGGCAGCACCGAGTGTAATAAGGTTCTTAAACGGCATTTTGCTATACTTCTTACGCTCTAATTCACTACGCAAGAAATTATTTTGTGATGTACCATTTTGAATCAATAGCTCTATGGTGGATTCCTGCATTTTCACCACATCTTGAATACTCTCGAATAGACGCTTGCCATAGTCCCACGTAACAGCTTCCTTCGATGTGCCTGTAATGGCATCGTGATGCTGGAAGAGACCCAAATTGCGACGTGCCAAAATCATTTTCTCATAATTTTTCTCAAAAATTTTTATAGCACTTTCGTGATGAAATTGACGTGCAGTATTGTAGGCAATGGTGAAGAGAATTTCAGCGGCGCGCAGATTATGTTCCAGATCAGCGCTAAGTAGTTTATAAAATGGTCTTGTTGTGAAATAGCCAGACCAATAAGACGGATAGCCATCGGTAAAGACATCGGAATAGACGAAGAAGTCACCCTTGAAGGTAGGAAAAGCAGCGGAACGTCGTCGAATCTCTCGGAAATAGTCGCGCGGAGTGCCTGAAGATAGTGGAAAAATGAATGTATTATTTTGCATGTGCATTAAGTTACCTCCGCCATTTTTGATTTATAATTAAAACAATATATGTTTAGAGATCTACCCGACGTGTGTTTTCATGTGAGGCATTACAAATAATTTATTCTTATGTTATGATTTTTATGATGTAGTAGCTTTTTATGTAAGGTTTTTTTTTAGAAATTCAAAAACCGTGCTCTGAAGAGCTCGGGTTGTGCTGCAAAGTGGCGTAGAGTGATTTAAAAGATTTGTTATTATTTATTTGCAGCTGTGGAAAAATGGTAAGTTTACATTCTGTTTTATGACTGAGGAGTTTCAGAAAACAATATGAGCTTTGTGGCCTTTATGAATGTATTTAAGAAATTGTTAAAACTGAGCAGATGTTCACAATTTTTAATCGCTTGCAGCGATTACAGTATATTGCAGCACAACTCGAGCTCATCACAGCACAATTTTTGAATTCCTGAAATAACTTTATTTTAAAAAGCACCACACCATAAATATCATACCGTATATGATTATATCACAGAACAATGTATTTTATAAAGTGTTAATAAAAAATAGCAGAATAAGTTTTAAACATGAATTTTAAGCGTTTATTATTAAATCTTCCAATTGTTTAACTCACCGAATGCAATGTCCACATTATAAGTTTTTTTGTTGGCCATGATATAATCGATAAGCCGCTTATAGTTCGTGTACTGCTGCATTACTTCGAGCTTCTTGTTGTAGCGGAAGTCGTCACCAACTGGAATGAGCGCCACGTTATGTGGAAACAGTGAAGCGGTACGCGAGTATTGTTTCAACAGCAGCTGAGCTTTTTCCTTAACATTTTTATCGGTGATAAACTGTGCCAGGATGGAGTAGTCGGTGTACTCGCCTGGTATTTTGCGAAAATCAAAGTACAAGCAAATAGACGGATGCGGTCCACAAGAACCTCTTATGGAGTACATATCGAAAGGCATGTTATGGGTGAGCATCTGACCATGTTTGGAATTACTTTTTATCTGCTGTTGCTGTTGCGGTGGCTGCCAGTACGTTTCCCAAAGGAAATCTCCAGACTGTTGACGCGCAAACCACTGCTTCCAGGCATAATGAATGCGCTGTATGATGGCACCCTCAAAATTACTGCCCGATAGCAGATACGGCACCGTGCTGCCATGACCAAATGGATCAATTGACCATCCTACGGTGGGCGTAACATTGAGATTATTTCGCAGCCATTGATGACCTTCAATAAGTTGATCAAGCATGGCATAGAGATGCACATTAGCCTCGTCGGTCATCACCCAGCCGCCGGTTGTTATTTCAAAACGTCCCTCATCAATAAGTCTTTTTAAAGCACGTTGTTTCGTTGGATGTGCCTGATCCCACCACATTTGCAGGAAACTAATTTCGGACCATATAAAGGTCATATCCTTGTATTCCTGCATTTTTGTGATAACGAAATTGAGTATCTGACGTGAATCAGATTGAAAATAATCAACATAAGTTTTCAACCAGCCGGGATCGTTGTGAGAGTGAGGCACCACAATAACCTAAGGAAAAATTATGGTTATTAAAAAATGAACGATATATTAATAAAAATTAAGGATTGAAGTTAATTTTAATAGTCACCGAGAAGAAGACGACTTAGCATGGGTTAGAAGTAAATTTCAACACTGATGGTGGTTAACTTGGGACTAGAAATATACTCGTATACAGTTGAATTTCATATCTCTTTTTATAACTACTTGTATCGCCTGTGGTTAAAATTCGACCATTTAAAAATCGATTTTTGTTTGTTTTTTTATTTTTATTGAAAAACGTTTGCGAAAGTTGAATAACATTAAACTGGCAAATTTAGGGTAATACAATGGAATGAAATTAATATTTATTGTAATTGAAGTGAATCAAAGATTAGTTTGATTTTATTTCGTAAATATTATATTGAAAAAATTAATTGGCATGCATACATGGTGAACTATGTTTAGGTTTCATATTCTTCTGGATTGGTAACAATAAAGTTCACAGTAGCTTTCGACTATATAATTAATTTTATTCAAATCAAATTTAAAATTTAAATTGCATTAAAGTAAGATTCGATACAAAATTAATGTGAAAAACATATGTTTTCAAATAAATATTTGGCATCACTTGTACTTTCCTAATGAATTCGCCACCAGTTCTCTTGCTCAGAAGAGAGCAAAATGTGAGCGGCAAACTGAAAATAGAAAAAAGTCTACTTTGGCGTCAAGAGGCGAGCTTTCCGTCTGTTCACTTTGTGCGGATCGTTTATATGGAACTTTCTTTGTGTGTACGTTCTCTGGTCGAAAAATATAGAGCTCGAACTCGGCGAACTCGTCAATCGCAGAGAACACGTTCAGAATGAAGCGATTGCGACCATGATACAATTGTACAAGATAGGAGTGACAGTTTTTCGTATTTCACCAACTGTCAAAAATAGTATAAATTAGAGAACGAAAAAAGTAAATTATACAAGCAAATGACAGACACTCGTGAGAAAAAAGCCATTTGTCACTCCTACCTTGCATAGTTGTATCATGATTGCGGCTGACGATTTAGGGTTGCTTTTATATAATATTTTTTATTTATTTTTTCTATTTCATTTCAATGTATTGATCTTTGCAATTTTGTGAATACAACACAGACAAAGAGAAACGTCAACAAATGGTTGAATTAATAAGGTAGTCTCTACTCAGTACCCACAATTGTCAAAATCAATTAAAAGCAACAGCAACAACAACAACAAAAACTTCATCTGCTTTACATGTTATCAGTTTTCGCTTTTAGATTTTGTATGAACTATCAACTTCGAATTGACATTGATGAGCAATCGCTCTCATCCTTGCGACAACCATGCGTCCAGACATAATAAAAACTAAGGAAATGGCTTTGAACATATCCTATTTCCTAAAAATATGGCAACATAAATAGCACTCAGAGAGAAAATCGTAGGAGAATTTTGTCGCAAGGAAAAAAATAGAATAGTTTCTAACTGTGCGATATAGAGCCTGAACAGAATCAAAAATTGTTGCGATTGATGACATCACAAATGTATGAACACTTCCAGAAGAAAATCGCAGGTCGTCAGCCGCAACCAGTGGCGGATCTAGGATTTGCCAGCGGGGGGCTGAAACTACAGTTTTGTATCCCAAGGGGGGCAGAAACGTCTTTCTGGGCTTTTTTTTTCATTCTTCCCCATACAAAAATTCTCCAAAGGGGGTTAAAGCCCTTTCAGGCCGAATAGATCCGCCACTGGCCGCAACGATAGAGCCCGAACAGAAGCAAAGCTACTGTTGGTTAACGGATTCGCTGTGCAACAAAATACATGAAAATGTATGCAGCTGCCAAAAATTAAATCGTCGTAGAAATCCGCGACGGAAAAACGCCAGAATAGAATCAATTTTATATTTTATCCAACGGCTGGCAGATCTCTCTTTGAGTGGCGTAAGTGTTGCCATATTTTAGTTAAGAATTGGCTGTGGTCAGTGCTATTTTTTTAGTTTTTACCATGAGCTGACGTTTCGTTTTGTGTGCGTGAGTTGCATTCCATGAGCCGACGTTTCGTTTTGTGCGTGTGTTGCATTGCTACTATTCACACGCCGAATCGCAACGCTGGTCCGACAACCGTCAACCGCTCCTATTCTGAACGTATTCTCAGCAGATTTCTCCAAGAGAGGACCGCCAACCGAACATTCTAGTATTAAGAAAATTGTTTACTTGAATCAAGCAAATTATTCTAGATTTTAGCAAAGTCTTTACTTGAATCAAGCAGATTTTTCTCAATTCAAGGAAAATCAATTTCTCAAATCAAGCAAATTATTCTAGTTTTCAGCAAATTGTTACTTGAAACGAGCTAAATTTTCTCACTTCAATATAGAAAAAATATTCTTGAGTTTTAAGCAAACGTTTCTTCAATTAAACATTTTTTTCTCAATATCATGTGTTTTAAATTTGTTCAATTCTAGCAAAATAATGCTTGAATTGAGAAGATTATGCTTGAGTGTAAACTGATAGCCTATTTGCTTGGTTCAAGCATAGAATGCTTGATTTTTTCTCCCCGTGTATTATTTCACCTGTACAAAGCAGGTAGACTTCTTCAAGAAATATTCGCTGCACTCCTTCTCCTTGCTCTAATTCATAAAAAAAAAAATATATATATATATATGGGACGTTCTTTATCAAATCGGCCACACCCACCTAAACGTCTGAATTTTTGAAATAAAAAGTTGCACGGCGGTTAGAAATTTTCCTTGAAATCTATATTTTTGACGCCGTTTGGCGCTCTTGAAATTTTTTATAATTTAAAGGTGTTTTGACCATTTTTTTGGACTACTTCTTTGGAAAAAGAAACGTTAAAAAAATTGCCTTAGATTATTTTTTTTTTTTTCTATTTAGTTCCTTACCTAAAAATGATTTGTAAAGTGTACATTTTTGTAAAAAGTTAACCCTTATCAGCAAAAGTGGATCCAAAAAATATTTAATGTTCAAACTTAAACGATTTGTTATTAAAAACTAATTCACTTTAGGGAAAAATTTTATAAAACAAAAAGTGTTCAGAGTTTGTCAAAATATATGTACAAATTAAATAAAATAAAATTTTGATATTAATAGATTTTTGAGTTTGGCCATTTTTTGCAAAATTCAAAAATATAAGATTTTTTTTTTAATTTGTACTTATATTTTGACAAATTCTAAGCACTTTTTGTTTTATAAAATTGTTCTCTAAATAGTGTACAACGAAAAATACAACGAAATGCGAATATCTGATAAGGGACGAAAACATTTCATCATTCACCAATTCTCTTGGACTTCGACGCAATGTAGTTTGCCTAAGCCTTCTGTATAGATGCTACCATGGGAGGTGTTCAAGGAGATATTTGATACTCGATCTTTCCCTATACTATTGCCTTGATTCCCATTAGAACCTCGCATTACCGAGATAATTCGTTCTTCAGTCGTACAATAACATTGTGTAGCACTTTTCCTGTGATCGTGTACTCCGGCAGCTGTGAGTTGTATAAATTAAAACAAATTTTCAACGACAATACTCCATCTTTCCACCCTCCAACTAATTATCACCCATATTTTGAATAAACACAATGTTTACGCATTTATATAGAACATCTCCAGAGTGTTGCTTTAGTCTAAAAAAAAAAACATCTGACAAAAAATTAAAAAACTCATAGATTCCCAAGGTGGTCTATATCGCCCCCTAGGGGTCTATGACAACCTGCAAGGAGTCTACGTCAGTGAAAAAAAAAATTTGTGGGTCCATGAAATGAAAATGAGGGGTCCACGATGATGGATCTCAACATACACTGATAGTACCTATTAACTAACATTATACTATCTTCTAATATAAGGATATATACATTATTTATAAAAGTACCTATGAAGTAAAAAATTTAGTATATATGTTTATAATATTTTGTAAGTTGTAGGATGTAGGCATTCGCTTTGTGGTCGCAATACATTTTGACCCATTTCTCTATACAACTGGACGAGTCAACTTTACCTGGTAATGAAGCATTATTATTGGCATTATTCGTTTTATTATGAATCACGAAATCTACGAAGAACTGCTCTTCGCAAGAACTTTGACAACCGACACTAAAGGTGAATCAATATTTCATGTTTTGAAGGATTACTTCATTGAAAAGGCAATCCCTTTATCTAATATAATATAGTATAGTATAGTATATAGTAAATTGTGGCTAGTCTAATATAGTAGCCACAGATGGAACCCCTGCCATGGTTGGACGTTATCGTAGATTTATAAGCTATTTAAAACAAAATGTTTCAGGGGTGATCTTGATTGACAATATTTTTTGCACTTTTTGAGACTATTTTAGAATTTCTGAATACCAAAGTCAAAATTTTAAAAGACAATTTAATGAAGTGGAAAACAGACATTGTCTATTTAACAGATTTGTTTACAAAATTTAATATGGTTAATTTGCAGTTACAAGACGACAGTCTTAATTTGATTAAAACATAGTCCATCTTATCATCGTCTCTTGCCAGAGTTAAACTAATGAAGCAAAATATTGGACGGGGCGAATTTTCCCAGTTCTCCAATTTGTCACAGACAAACTGCCAGGAAGACGACGTTTCAACCTACGTTCAACATTAATATGCCCTCTATTCAGATTTTGAAACTAGGTTTGAGGATGTTTTGACTATGGTAATACCACCGTGGATAATTAACCCATATGATGACATAGAAGAAACGAACGTCATAATAAATACAAGAAGAACTGTCAGAAATAAGTACAGGGTTGCCCATATTCGACGGACCCATCTGGCAACGCCATAACTTTTGACAGAGATGTCAGATCGCTTAATGACATACCGCGTTTGAAGCGTCAGTCCAAGCAGATTTTTACCATGGAACAATACACGCCACGCGAGCGCTCTGAAATAGTTGAAATTTACATTCAACAGAAGAAGTCAATTGTGAATACTCAACGTGCTTTTAAAAACTTAAAAAATGTGAGAAGTGCGCCTTCTAAGAACACCATTAAGCGTTTATACGAAAAATTTTCAACTGGTGAGGCTCTTTCTAATCCGAAGAGGCCAAATAAAAATCGACCGAGGCGATCGGCCGAGAATATCGCTGCCGTACGAGCCAGTGTTGAGAGGTCCCCAAGAACATCCCAAAAACGCCGTTCTCAGCAGTTGGGCATGGCTCGGTCCACTTTACAACGGATTATTCGCATTGATTTGCATTTGTTCCCGTACAAAATTCAATTGACGCAAAGATTGTTGCCTGCGGACAAGCCTCGTCGATTGGAATGGGCCCAAAAAGTCATCGAAATGGCCGAAGATGACGAGCAATTTTGGAACAAAATTATCATGTCCGATGAAGCCCATTTCACATTGAATGGGACCGTAAATAAGCAAAATTGCCGTATTTACGCCACTGAAAATCCTCAGGAGATTCAAGAAGTGCCTCTTCATGACGAAAAAGTCACAGTTTGGTGCGGCGTTAGTGCGAAAACGGTCATTGGGCCGTTTTTCTTCCAAAATGAAAATGGCCATGCTGTTACCATCAACCAGGAGCGTTATCGCGACATGATGACCAATTTTGTGATGCCAATTATTCGTCGAAAGCGTATGAGGCAGTTCTGGTTTCAACAAGACGGCGCTCCACCGCACACAAGTCGCATAGCAATCGATTTTCTGAAGAATTTGTTTCCGGGCCATTTGATGTCGAAAAGTGGTGATTTGGACTGGCCACCGCGTTCGCCCGATTTGACGCCGCCTGACTTCTTGTGGGGATATTTGAAGTCAAAGGTTTACGTTAACAAGCCAAGGACCGTAGAAGAGCTCAAGGACAACATTCGTGAAGAAATAGCCGCTATTCCGGCCGAAATGTTGGCGAAAACGATGGAAAATGCTGCAAAAAGGTCACAATACGCCATCAACGCCAGAGGCGGCCATTTGAGAGATATCATATTCAAAAATTGATGTAAGCAAATCTACTTGGAACAAATTAAATGATTAAGATTGCCAACCGCCAAATTTTTATTTTTTTCTTTGATTTTTTTAACAAAAACATGGGTCCGTCGAATATGGGCAACCCTGTACAAACGAAGAACTTATGGTTCAGTTTAAAAATGGATATCAGCAATTCTGGCTGCAAAAAAACATACCCGTTACTTATCCCGTATTATGGAATATAGCGAGGAAATTTTTAATTTCCTTTCCATCGTCATACCTAGTGGAAAGGGGGTTCAGCGCTGTTACCAATCTCCTAACAAAAAAAGAATCAGACTGGACATCATTAGACGAGGGGATTTAAGAATAAACCTTACAAAATTGATTCCAAATGTTGATAATTTATTATTAAAGCATCAGATTCATCCTTCCCACTAATTACATTTACTTATTGCCTTGTTTATTTATGTTTATTTTATGTTACGTATATTTTATATAACAGATACAAAATTTTATTTTGAGTAGTTTTAATTTAAATTCAATTAATAAATGTTTAAAACTTAACATGTGTTTTCACTTTAAGTTTTTAACACTAACTTCCCTCCAGTTAGAAATTTACAAAAAATTAATATCAGGTAAGTAGGGGGTCTACCCAAAACCGAAAAACATGGCAAAGGGTCTACGACACAAAAAAGTGTGGGAACTTCTGCGATAGATCAATTCTAGACATACATGCCTAGAAAAAATAGTGTCAATCGGATAAATACAGCCGCAAAATTTAAAATTTTCCGTTACTTTTTGAACATACCTCGTGCATCAAAAGCTAGGCCTGAAGATGCTTGATCATATCTCCGTCTTAAGTAACAAGTTACTTGTTCGTGGATTACTAAGTTACCTCGAAGCAAGGCATAGCATTTTTCTGCACTAAATCATTTACATTTACTGTGGCGTCCGTGGCTTAGTTGGTTAAAGTGCGTGGCCGCTATGTCAACGAACCTGGAGACCCAGGTTCGAACCCCAGCAGCGACAGAAAATTATTTGAATTAAAATAATTTTTCTGTACGGCCGCCACCTCTGTGCAGACAATGGCAAACCTCAGAGAGTAATCAAAATGCCATGTAAAGCTTCTTGAGAACAAGAACATTTCGTTCATCGACGTTCGGAGTCGGCGTTAAGCCTGTAGGTCCATTTCTCGCTCAATTGTGTACAAACTTAATAACACGCACAACACAATTGATCATAAGAAGCTAGGTCAAAGTCCTTTCAAGGGCTGAAATGACCAGTAATTTATTTATTTTATTTTTTTAAATCATTTACACACGAAACAAAAAAAAAATTTCTTTTTTAAAAACAAAAGTTTGACATATCAAATAGAAACATAAACGTGATTATCCCTGGCTACAGTTTTAATAATTCCAGTAGATTATTTTTTGTCATTGACATAAGGTTGTTGAGTTCTCTATCTTATACTAGTAGTATTCAAAGTGCTAAAATCTGAAATTCTTAAAAATGTATCTGTTGCAAAACTTAACATAAATCGTGAGTTTAGTCGGGTATATTGCTAGTAATATTTGTTTTTTTAAAGAACCAAATCGAAAAAAGGATATTAAAACAAAGTTTGTACCTTTAATGGCGGGCGCGTCTTGTCCTTTTTCAGCAATTTTAAACGATCGTCGAAAGAGCTGTCCCAGTACTCTTTGGCGGATAACCATTTAGGCTGTGGTCAACAGAAGAAATTCAATTAATTTGATTAGTTGAACATAAAAATTTAAAGAAGCTGAAATTGAAACGCACATGAAAATCCATTTTGGAGAATTGCTCGATTGCTGTAATGTTGGTCTTGCGCTCCTTTAAAACATAGCATTTTTCGCCCCATTCTGAATTGTTGAAGTTGCCACCAACAGACTGCGCAAACTCTTCTTCTCCAGCATCCCATTCGCTCGCTGGGTTTTCAATGCTGTCCAAGTCTTGTCTACCACTTTGGAGCTGCGTTGTTGACTTGTACCCCATCGCAATGTTATAAAGGCAGAGCAGAATGATAACAAATGCCAATAGAAGTAAACTAATGCAACGCACTGAATGGCGTCGAAAGAGTTTGAATGTCATGGTTTCCGGTTGTTGGTTTTTCTGCGGTTATTCAATTTATACTAAAATGTTGCATAGATATGAAAACGTATGGGTTTAATAATTTTTGGGAGTTTTTTTATTTTCTCAAATACCTTACGTCGTTATTTTGTTGTTTGATTGTTGTTTTTTAGCAGTTGGATTAGTGGATCAGTGTTATTTTAATAGCTCCAAGATAACATCTGATGTGAAGCCGATTAGCCTTTATAGAAGGTGTTACCGCAATTTATTTGGTTATTTAAGTTGGTTTTTTCCTCAGCTATCTCATTCCTGACAAATTCTGAAAAATAAAAAAATCAGATAAGACAAAGGTTCAAGGAGTTAAAATATGGGGTTTTATTCAGGGTCCGCAAATAACGATTATCTCTACCAATCAATCATTTTATAAAAAGTATTTTTTTTTATCGTAATTTTTTTCGCTGAAATAAAAAGTTACGTTTTGATCGATATTTTTCCGATCAGCAATAAAAATTACTATCGTTATTTTTTCCGATCAGAAATAGAAGTTATTCCTTATTGTTTTTTTTTTCGAAATAGAAATGAATCGTTGATCTATATTTTTCCGATCAGAAATAAAAAGTTTTAGATCAGAAAAAAAAATTAATCATTGAATGTTAAGGAGCTAGAACAGTGGCTATTTACATTATAAGGAATTGTTCAGAAAACTACAAAAACTGATAAATCACAGTACGAAAATAACTAGAAATATGCGAATATGGGGTTGGATTTATATTAGATAGCTTAGTCCATATAAAAATAAAAATTTCAATAGTCCTGCCTCTATCAAGTGAGTCCAAACCACAATTTGTAAATAGTCAGTTTTGATCAAACCTTTTAGTAAATAGACACTTTTGCTACTTTTGATGAAATTGAATGCGAAAAAGCAATATTGAACGATATTTAATACACTTTTATTTTGTAAAAATAGTCCTTTATTTGTATTCAGGATGGGCCAAATACATATTTCTTTTTTTTTTAAATGCAATAATATGATCAAAAGTTAAATTTTTTAATGTATTATGGCCTTATTAGTAAGAGCAAACATTCTCATTAATTATGGAACACAACGTCGTTGAAGTTAAATTTTTCCAAGACCTTGTTGATGGTTTCGTTCTGTAGCTCACGGATTGCTTGGATGATGTTGCCTTTAAGTGCTTGAATCGTTTCCGGATTATTGGCATATCATCGGTCCTTCACGATTCCCCACAAAAAAAAAAGTCCAAAGGGGTCAAATCACAGCTCCAAGGTGGCCAATTGACATCGCCAAGATGGCTGATAACACTGAATTTAGGAATTTGGTGCGCAAAATATCGATTGTGGCATGGGTTATGTAGCATGGCGTGCCATCCTGCATGAACCAGAGGTTGTCCAAATTCATGTCTCCAATTTCAGTAAGAAAAAGTCGGTTAACATTGCTCTGTAACGTACAACGTTAACCGAAACGTTGTTCCCAGTCTCATTTTCGAAGAAATATGGTACAATGATGCCACACTCCACAATCCTCACCAAACTGTCACTCTCTATGGTTGCATCAGCTTCTCGACAATAAGGAGTGGATTTTACGAGCCCCAGATACATGTACCCCAGGGTACAGCAGGTACAACAGGCGCGGTGGGATCTTCATTTCGGACAAAACTTCTTTTGAAATAACGCACAGCACTCACTTAATACTCACTCACTTAAATAAGTTTCCAATATTTCCCAACGTTGTTCAAGCGTAAAGCGACTCATTTCCTTCCGCGGAAGTATTATACTGACTATGTCAAGATTTCGAGCGGGAGACAACTGTCAGTGTCAAAATAAACTATGATTTAAAAATAAACCACTAGATGATGACCCACCCTGTAAAATAAAAATGAAATATACATTTCCCTATAGTAGAATTATAAGGTAGGGCCGACTCGCTTATTGCCCTCACGCGTCAATGATGAGTGGAAACATGAAAAGGTGGCTAGTTGTCATAATGACGAAGTTCGTAGAAACCTCAAATGAAATAAAAATATTAAGGGTATTCACGGGTTGGTGCGAAACGCAGTTGCGACGATGCGAAAATGCAAGATTGCGAAAATGCAAGATTGCGAAATTTCGCATCATTCCAACAACAAACACATTAGAAGCCATTTTGCAACTCTTCTTGAATTGCGCACTGCTCAAACCTATTGCGAAAGCGCACAAACAGTGATGCGAAACAGCTGATTCATGTTATGGTTGTTATCAAGCATAGTTGCCATCTGGGTTAAACTTTAAAAAGGCTAAGTTTGTACGTTGATTTTAATAAGTTTTTGTTATTTTGAAATAAGGTGGCAATATATATCTTTCACTTATCGTAAAGTTACAACATTGATGTTCACGCGTTAGTGCGAAAAATATGTTGCATTTTCGCATTCTTACAATTCGCATCAACCCGTAAATACCCCTATTATGTTTGTGTTAATTTGAGTGAAAATATTATTAAAACAGTGTAAATAAAACTATAAAATGCCGAGGAAGTGTTCAATTTGCAAAAAAGGCTTGTAACAAGTTTAACAATAAATCAACTGTGAAACGTGAACATAGAGAAACTCGAGATAAACAGCTGATTTTGACAGCTAGCTCGCTTTTCTCTGCTTTCTACTTCATTCCTCTCCGAGTCGGCCCTACCTTATAATTCTACCCATGATACAATTATACAAGGTAGGAGTGACAGTTTTTTCGTGTTGCACCAACTGTCAAAAATAGTATAAATTACAGAACGAAAAAAGGACCAAAAGAAAATAGAAAGTAAAATATACAGGCCAATGACAGTCGGTGCAAGGCACTCGTGAGAAAATAGCCAGTTGTCACTCCTACCTTGTATAAATGTATCATGATTCTACCATGCATTTGCCCAAGAATGATAGAATAGAAGATTATGCCATGCGCAGGTTTTGCCGTAAGGTGACGTCATTGGACCATATAATAACATTTATCACTTTATGTAAGAGTTGCCATCACTTTCTGCACAGAAATTATTTATAAAGAACTTTATCCACTCAAAAAAAGTATTGAAATTTTCAGGATTTTCTTGAAGAATATAATCACGTTCCTCTTTTTCTAACAATTTACTTTTATTTCATACATAAAAATGTTTTTATATATTAAGAAATAATATTTATAAAAAAAATTAAAAATTTGAATGAGAGATGGCAACCATTCTTTTTGACAGTTCTCAAGACAAAATTTCATCGGATGTTTACAAAAAATATTAATTTCGCGTTTTATTAAAGAAAAAAACCTTAGAAGTCTTTAAAATTTAAAAAATTAATTAAAAAAGTTCAAGTGAAGCTAATTGAAGTGTTTAAGTGCCGATTTGCAATATATTCGAAGCAAAAAAAAAACAGAAAAAAACAGAAACATGAAATGTGCAGTGGGCAAATGTACACAAAGCAGTAGTAAAAAAATCAAGTAAGAAGAATGACTAACAATAATTTTTTTGCAATTCAGGAACGAAATAATATGTGTATATTTAATTAATATATGTAGATAAAGATATGTAGAAAAAGGGTACACTTTTACCGTTTCCCAAAAGATGAGAAACAAAGAAAGTTTTGGGTAGCTTTTTGCAACCGACCAAGCACAGAAAGAGTACGAAGAAAAAGTTTCGAAAGAAACTTAAAATTCGAAATGGGTAAGTTAGCACTAATGTTATTTTGGAAATATTAACTTTTGCGGCTGTATTCATAAAAAATTATGAACCTCTTATAAAGCCTTCTCTTATAAAGCCGTTAAAAATCTCTTTTAAATGATTTATAAATGAGAGAATTTTAAAAATGGATGAAACCTTCAATAAACCCTCAATAAAGCATTTTTAAATTTTATTTTGTTTTCATCTGAGCACAAATTATGTCAAAAGTATATCAAATTGTTTTAAAATATATCAAAAACAAAGAAAATTTAAAAAAAAAATAATTAAAAATGTTAGTTTTTGGAAAGGTTTGGATTTTTATAAATGGTTGAAACGTTCTATAAACCCCTCAGAAGGCATATTTGAAATAATTTGCTCTCATTTGACCACAAATTTTGTCAAAAATAATTAAAAATATTTCAAAAATTTGTGAAGTCCAAAGGCGGACTTCACGACCACCCTGATCACCAAGAGTTTAAATACAGGCTTCGATCATACATCTTGGGATACAACGAAGGCGTTCTAAGTTGTAATGCAAATGTCGAGGTCGACCGTACACCTGATTTGGAAGATGTACATTGTTCTTTAACAGGTACAATTTATAATCGTATTTTAAAAGAACAATATTATCTTTTTTTATGGAAAAATTGGCTGGCTACATTTGCCAAAAATTGAAAAGCGAGCATCCAGCTATTGCTTCTAATCCTTTAGTGGACAGTGGCTTTACATGGGTCAACCAAGGTGGTCTAAGCAAACCTTCCAATAGCTTAATCAAAACACTACACTTTTGTGATGCAGTTTTTAAAAAACTAAACGGGGACCAATACCTTCTGACAAATGATTATTTAAAAAAACACTTAAATGAATCTGAAAACATCGACGGCAATGAAAAAGTAAAAAATTGTTTTTTAAATGCCGCATGTTCTCCGCATGAGAATTCTTAATACAGAAATTGCTGACAATAATTTTAAAAAAAAGAGAAAATTTAATAAAATAGCAACATAAATCAAAATTTGTTTTACTGTTCTTTATAAATAAAAGATACCATCGAATAAAATATCAATATTAGGTGCGTTTTTTTGGCATCGCTATATACGCTATATACGCTATATAAAACTTGGCAGCATTGCGTGTTACTGTCAAATATTGAACATTATTATTTATAAGCACAAATTGACAAAGTTTATTTTTATCTAACTGTTTTTTGCTCATTTCTGCTCAATTCTCAAACATTTTCTGCTCAAAATGGACAGCTCTGAGGAAACTCAAGTAAGAATACTAATAAATTCGTCTCTGCATAATACAGGTCTCAAGAACTCTTCCTTTTGATGCTTCTAGCAGCAGCGGATGTAGAAGGCATCTCAGGCTCCAGTTCTGGTGACTCTGGCACATTGATTGGCTCAAAGAGGTACTCCACTTCCAAGTCAATGTCCACATTGATTTTCTTTCTGGCATGCTTGAATTGAATGCTTGAAGGAGAAGGCAGCACGTTTCCCAAGAATGGACAAGTGGTCTCTGTGCACTACACTGGAACTCTGGCTGATGGAAAGAAATTTGATTCATCGCGTGATCGCCAAAGGCCTTTTAAGTTCACCATTGGCAAAGGCGAGGTAATTCACGGCTGGAATGAGGGTGCATTCTGTGCCATTGCCATTGCCATTCTGTGCAAATAGAACATATTTTATCATTTGTTGCTTTGTTTACTTTTGGTTGTGATTTTTTTTTTTTTGTGACATAAACATGGTTGTTTTTCAAAAAGTGATGCCAATAAATTACGTAGACTATCATTTTCTTGATCTGGCAATAGTGTTTCTATCGGCGACTATGAGCTAAGCGGCTATAATTATCCTATATTAGCTAAGCAATTTTTTGTATGAAAAATATTGTTAAGCGCATATAGCGATGCCAAAAAAAAGCACCTATTATATAAAAATTCTTCTAATTGGCTTTTTCCTTTAAATCCTTAATTAATTTTCTAAATAAAGAGCTATTTAATTTTTTGGAGGAAAGAATGAAATTGTCCCACTGTCATGTTTACATAAAATTTCCATACAAATTATGAGTTTAACTGAAAAGTATTAGCCAATAGGAACACTTATTGCGTGACGTCATTGGCCCTACATGCGCAGAGAGTTTCAATTTTGTTTGCGCATAGGCGTTATCTGTATGCTATCATTCTGGCATTTGCCTGAGGCTAGCAAAAGCTCATTTTATAATTTTAAAAAATTAGTTTCTGAAATTCTCTCCCTCTCTCTCAACAAAGAGCTTTAGCTATTGTTTGCTGTTATTTTGTGCTGCTTATATATTTACAATGGCAGCATGGATTAAAATGCATGAATTCTTTAATAATTAATAAAATGTTTTAACAAAAACGTAATACCCAGTAGCAGGGTCGCTTATTATAGCAATTAAATAGTGAGCGAAATATTAAAATCGGTTCAGCGGTTACCGAGTGATTGAACGATAAAAATCCGAGGGAACCCTTATATATTTATACTAGCATACCCGTTCCCAGCATTACTTGGGAGTATAAATATGATATGAAAACATATTTTAAATAAACATTCAAGAACCAAATATGTTTAATTCATTTTATTTATTTAAGAATATTTCTTATTGAAATAAAAAGAGTGGCTTCTTATTGAAATGAAAAGAGTTTCATCTTAGTAAAATCAAAATATATATACGATATATTGGACTTAGGGCAACACTGCAACAGGAATTAACTGAGTGCTACTATCCACTTAAGATGGCAGCGCGGTGAGTTGTAGACTTTCACCTCTCTCTCTCAACAAAGAGCGTAAGCTATTGTTTGTTGTTATTTTGTGCTGCTTACAATGGCAGCATGGATTAAAATGCATGAATTCTTAAATAATTAAATAAAAAGTTTTACCAAAAAGTAGTACCCAGTAGCAGGATCGCTTATTATAACAATTGAATAGTAAAAGAATTATTAAAATCGGTTCAGCGGGTTACCCCGTGATTGAACGATAAAAATCTGAGAGAACTCTTTTATATAATAGTATAGATATAAAAGTTTTATAGATAAGCTTTTTGAATTTTATATATTAGAGGTTTTTAGCATAAAAATTTATGGTTAAAATAATCGAACTTTGTCAACCCGAACATTTAAAATTGAGTAATTTTATGTGTAACTTCTTAGCCATATAGAAGTTATAAAAATTTATGGATTAATTGTTAAAGATCTTTAACTCATGAAAATCACCACTTAATTTCAAAGATTTGATTTAGGTACTGTACTTTACAAGTTATAGATTTATATTGAAAACGAGTTTTTGAGCTCTAGGCCAATCATGTTGAGAACAAGACAACATGAAGAACAAAGAAGGCGACAGCCAACAACAACAACAACAACGGCTCTGTATAGAGCCAATCACAACAGCTTTGACTATACAGACTGTTTCATTGGTCGCTACAC
The DNA here is from genome assembly GCA_943735915.1 of Pherbina coryleti. NCBI lineage: Eukaryota > Metazoa > Arthropoda > Insecta > Diptera > Sciomyzidae > Pherbina > Pherbina coryleti. The sequence continues at coordinate 153,755,279 of OX030949.1, read as the reverse complement.
CAACTCATCAGTAGTCTTTTGTGTGACTTTACACTGTGATCCACTCAAGCTACTTAGGTTCTAGTTATACTGCCAATATGCCGAGAAAGTTACCCGGAATTTTATTTTTGGCAGAGAACGCTGGAATTTTTGTAACTGAGTTCTTATCGACATTAGATGCAAGCTGTACCAAGGTTAACCTAAATCGTATCATACTTTTAGGCCTAGCCTTAATTCATGTGCATCTTCGAAACTCGATCACGTGGTTTGCCGCTATCAGAGCATATTGAAGTTGTTGTTATTTTTGCTTTTTTAGCTCCTCCCTTTTTCCACACTTCCATTTTTAGGGTTCAGTTAGTTTAACTGATGGTACACCTAACATGGTGTGGAGACCATTTTTGTTATGAAAGACTTTGTTGTTTATGTGATTAACACACAACTAATGATTTTCTTAACATTTTACGGGCGTGTTCTCCCAGAAATTTTAAATCTTAATATTTTTGAATACGGCCTTTCATTATTTAGATTTATATTTATCATTATTATCATATTATTATTTATCATTATTATCAATCATTATTTATAGATTTATATACATAGATCCTCCACATAGAGTTATCTATAGTCAATAGGCTCTGAACTAGAGCTGGCAAACTATCGATGGTACTATCATTGTATCGAATTTTTAATTTTTTGCGTCACTATCGATAGTTTTTTCCACTATCTATAGCTAAGAGAATTTTCATTAGTTTCACATCACTTCAATTGGCGCAATAAACAAGAGGCTAGGCAGCTGAAATTTGGGTAAGCAAAAATGCATATAATTAAAACTCAATAAAATTGCTAATACAAATTCCTCTTAGTTCAACTTTCATTGGTGTTGGTTGCTCTGGGCATGGAGAAGTTTTTAAATAATCCCAAAAACAAGGGTATGTATATATAATTTTTCACTGCTAGAAACGTAATTTACTGACATGTATGTATGTTAGACCGGTTCACATTTCAAAAATGTTAAAATACTTCGGTGCGCGTCCATTTTCCGAAAGTTCCATTCCTAATGAGAACAAAAATGCCTTAAAACCCAAAAAAATTTGACCTCTAGATATTGCTGAAATCGTTTAAAGGTCATTTTGGAGCTATTTACGACTTAGATCATATTGAATAATATGTTGTCCAAACCGAAATACAAAAAACATGCGTCTCTGAAATACAACATATACACGATGACAAGTAAATCCCGAAAGCCAAACGAATGAAAATAAAATGCTTCCGAAAGCAAAACGAAGCAAAGGGCATAATTGTTGCTTTCGTAGTGCTGCGACAAATTAGAAAAGCAAAATGAAAATCAAAGCACTACAATAATTTCTTATGGTTTCGTAGCACTACGCAGCAAAACAAATTCTTTTTAGTGCTGCTGCTTTTGCTTAGCCTTTCGAAGATTCAGAAAGCAAAGCAAAATGGGCAGCATACGCTTGTCTTGAAAAACTTTAGGTAGCACTACGCAGCAAAATTTTCGTTGCTTTTGCTGTTTTGCTGAAAGCAATTTAAACCCTGGTTTTTGTGTTTTTTGCTTGACTGAAAAAATATTTATATGTAAGAATATTATGTTATAACTTTCTTAGGTATCAAGTGTAAACAAAGTTGTCTTTTTATGTAGTTCCGGAATTATTTAACTAATGAGTTAGCAATAGCTTACATGTTGAATTGGTCAAAAGTTTGCAAAAAAAAAACAATTTTGTCATAGTGGCTGCTCCTGGGGTACATTCGCCGCAGTGCAATTGGGGCCATTTTGCCGGCGTATGTACCCCGTGAAGTGGATAAATTACCGGAAGAATAGCTAAAAATTTACATTTTTTGTGTCATTTACACACTTACCTGGCTTAAACAAGCATGGTTCGCAAATACCAAAAAATAACTTTTACAAAACATGTCTTTGTTTTAAAGTCGTTTAAAAGTGTTTTATTTTAGAAATTATCTAATTATAATTTATACTAGTAAACCCATATGGCGTTAAAACGCCAAAATGCTCTCACAATATCTTCGTTGTGAAGCTCAATAGCACATCTATTCTGTCGTTAACTAAAATTTACCGTTGCACGTCTCCTATATACAATACAATAGTATGAAATTGGAAAATTTGAGAAAAAATTTATCACATAGGCATTAAATAGAAAGCTAATTTTCTTCGTAGAAGATTGTTTTGGTTTTTCTTGTTTAAATACACAATTTTTAAGAAAAAGTAAGACCTTATTGCGCATCTACAGAGCAAGACCTTTCTATTGATACCATTTTTATAAAAATCGCATTTACGGTATAGATTTGATGATCATCACAAAAAAAGCGCTTGCGTAATAATAATATAGATTTCAGTGATATTAAATAAAATTACGATAATAAAACTTTAAAAAAATATTCATTCCTCCATAACCGTGAATTTTCTTTCTTGGCGGTTCAGCCAAACCCCATTGGCTAATGTACCCCATAGGCGGGGTACTTTCGCCACTTCAGAGAACTTATGAAAACATCAAAAAAATAATATAAATTATTAAGATAGTTAAGATATAAGAATGAGAAATTAAAATAATAAATACAACTTTCTATAGTTGAGGAAATTTTTAAATAAATAGTGCTGGTTACTTTTGAAGAGCATTTTAAAAAAAAGTGGCGAATGATCCCCCTTCTACCCTATATTAAAATGTATTACAAAATTCAAGCCTTTATTTAGAAATATTTGCAATACTTATTTCAATACTTACGTGTAATATTTTGATATTATTTACTTTTTATTTTTTAACATTTCACCGGTACAATACATAATTAAGTGATTATTTTAAAGTAGCGTAAGCGTTATATTATTAGCTTGATCAAAAATTTTAAAGTTGGTTGATTATGTTCTTGTCACGGATTTAAAAATTTGAAATTTATTTATTTATTTATTTCATCAGTTGTAACCAACTGAGCCAGTTGGCTTAGACTCGTAAAGTTCACAGACTTAAGATATAAATTCATGCTTAATCCTAATCGTTAATTTATTCATTATTAAACATAAGCACAGAAATTATAAAATTATAATTTTAATAACTAAAATTAATTTCAAGAATCAAAAACAAAACCACTGCTATCTATGGCTTTAAGTTTTCACTTCTGGCGGCAGTCCTTATGACCACCTATGTTTTTTTTTAAAGCACACTTTACTTGATTTTTTTTATTGATGTAAACACATTTTTTTTAACCTTTGAATACTTTGAAGAAAATTTTTTTCCGCAATAGTTTTTTTTTAACAGGTTTTGACTTTGATGCTCGAACTAAGACTGTATAAAGCTATAAGAATAAAAAACATACATACCTTGCGTATTGATAACTTCAATGATGTGAGAGTGTGGCTTTGTGGTAATATAAAGTCTCTCTGAGAACCTCACTTGGTGATTTGAGATTTTCTTGCGGGAATCTAAGAAATAAATCGAGCACGAAGGACCAATTTTTTACAAGGGGGGGTTAAATTTTTCTCGAACGATAAATACTTAGAGGATTTTCTCAAAAAATAGCCTTATGGAAAATAAACTGCAATCTCAAGCTCAGTTGAGAGTTGTTGTTAATAAAAGTTTTAGTATGAGAATAATTGAAAATTATAGTTTCTCTCAGAGTTTATTTCTAACCGACGATACCATTTCTGTTCAACAGAAAAGTAAGTGATCTTAAAAATTAAAGTTAGACAAGTAGTGATGTGGTAGTGCTTACGCTTAGACTAACATATGTAAAAGGAAAGATACATTTCTTTGGACAGCTTTTGATATAAGCAACAAGTTTGTAGTGGTGTTTTTACTGTTATTCTGCTTTTTCCAATGTTCTATCTAGGCTTCAGCTGTTTCCACTAATTTGGGTACAGCCTTGGTGGCGTGAAGTTATTTGTTTATTTGCAAACTAAGTTCATAACTGAAACTAAAACAGCTGTCAAGTCTGCTGTGTAATTACTATTTAGAGAGTTGTCCTGGTAGTGCCCGACTAATAAAAAAAAAATCGAAAAATTTGATTTGATAGTTGATTTGTCTTACTATAAGAAATAAATCTTTTGTGGGTGTTTTTTTTTAGAGGTATATATACTTCCAAGAGGAATAGCTGTCAAACCAGTTGTCAAAGTATACACATTTGTTTGACATTTATGTTCAGTATAAAAAAATAAATAAATAACTGGCTATTTTAGCCCTTGAAAGGACTTTGACCTAGCTTCTTATGATCAATTGTGTTGTGCGTGTTATTAAGTTTGTAGACAATTGACCGAGAACCGGACCTACATGCTTAACGCCGACTCCGAACGGCGATGAACGGAATGTTCTCGTTCTCAAGAAGCTTTACATGGCATTTTGATTACTCTCTGAGGTTTGCCATTGTCTGAAGAGAGGTGGCGGCCGTACAGAAAAATTATTTTAATTCAAATAATTTTCTGTCGCTGCTGGGGTTCGAACCTGGGTCTCCAAAGTTCGTTGACATAGCGGCCACGCACTTTAACCAACTACGCCACGGTCGCCACTTTGCACACATTACGGTGCGCATAATCGTAAATCCGCAGCATTTACGCAATACGATAAATCGATTTATGTCTACTTTTACTTTAAGTATTGTTTAGCCAAGAGCCTTTAAGGTAACGTAAAGTGACGTTGCCAACTGTCGAGGACGTAGCGTAGAGTTATGTAGAAAATACGATTTCTTACGTTACGTTTTTTTTTTTTTTTTAGCTGTGTTCGGTAGCGAAAAATTGTGATGAACTTGAAAATTGCGTTTATGACGTATGTTCCTCTACGCTTTAACCATAAATTTATTGCAAAATCAATTTGGTGACAACTTTATTTTCAGAAGTGCTCCTGTTAACTAACCACCTCGTTCGTGCGACTTAACGCCTCTCGATTACCTACTTTTTATTGGGCTATATTAAGTCAATGGTTTATGCCGACAAACATAAAAGCAAATCTTGAAGCATTGGAAACCATTATTCCAGCCACCATTAACGCCATACGGCCAGATTTATTGGAAAAAGTAGTGAAAAATTGGACTGATCGAATGGACTATGTACCTAGTAGCCGCGGCGGACATATGCCGGAAATCATATTTAAAAAATAAATGCCATGAAATTATCTACAAGATTATACTAATAAAAAATTCATTCCAACAATAATTCTGTCTTGTATTAGGTTAGGTTAGGTTGGCGCGGCTGTCTCTTTAAAGACACTCTTAGGCCAATTAGGCCCGTTATGGTACCAGGGTTAATTATTATCCACTCTATCTGAACCAGTTGGAGCTATTAATAAAATTGAGTATTCGGTAGACTGTAGATTTTGAGAGCTCGTCTAGGTCACTGTAGAACCAGTTACCTAGGAAAAGGTGAAGTTTTCTGTCCAGCGCTGGGCATGTGCAGAGAAGATATGTTTTGGATTCTACCTCCTCCTCCTCGTCTCTGCAGCTTCTGCAGGATTTTTAGTCTTCGGGCATGATTTCCAATTAGGCAGTGTCCTGTTAGAACGCCTATAACAATATTGATTTGGTCCCTTCTAAGGGAAATTAGTCCCTTTGAGAGTTTTAAGTTCAGGGTTGGCCAAACTTGACGCGCCGTATGGTATGTGCTATCCGTAGACCACCTTATGTTGGTACTTTTAAGGGATATTGCATTTGTGCGTAAGTTACATGTGGCGAGAGGTATTCCAATTTGTTCCTTTTCTGTCAATAGGAGTTTGGTAGTACCATTACGAGCGAGTTCGTCTATTTTGCAGTTTCCTGGAATGTTTCTATGTGCGAGGATCCAACATAGAAATATATTGAGCCTCTCTGCCATCTCATTTAGAGATCTGAGGCAATTTTGGACTGTTTTAGATGTTGTTACAACAGATTCCTGGGCTTTCAAAGCGTCTTGACTGTCAGATAGAATACAAATATTTCTAGTTGATATATCATTTATCTGAAGCCAAGTAACGGCTTCGTGTATCGCAGTAACTTTCGCTTGGAAGACACTGCAGTGGTCGGTTGCCTAAAGGCAAGGTTGATGTTGAGTGATTTAGAGTAGACTCCTTTTCTACTTTGCCATCTAATTTTGATCCATCAGTATAGATTTCAGTGGCATTGTTTGGTGGAAGACTTCCAAGTTCCCATTCATTTCTGGAGGGAATTGATACATCAAACTTTTTGTCGAAAATAAGTTTTTGCGTGATGTAGTCTACGGTCTAAGTTATTGGAGGAAGAAGTTTCCTAATGTAAGAGTGTCTTATTGCACCTCTCTTACATTGGGAAGTGGCTTCTAGACGGATTGCTGTGTTTGCAGTCATCTGTTTTGTTAGGATATCTAGTGGTGTCAGGTGGAGCACAATGTCAAGTGCATTCGTTGGAGTGGTTCTCAGCACTCCGGTGGTTCTCAGCACTCCGCTGATACACAGCTCAGCTGACCGTTCAACTTTGTGAAGTATATTGAGGTGTGTTTGTTGGTTAAGTGCCTGTCTTGTATTATTATTTAAGGTTCTCAAGCTCTTAAAAAAACATCCTATATTTCTTATGCAGTATTGTTTTTAATTTGTTTTATTTTGAAATTGGTAATTGTTTATTTTTAATTAATTTAAGTTTAAGGTATATTTTTTGTTGTCATATAGATACATAAAATATTATCTTTATTATAAACCTAAAATATTGATATTGTATGGATGTTTATGAATAAGAAACCAATGGTTTATGAATATTTTAAGATAAGTAGAAGCTCTTGGAAGTTAAATCAAAAACCTCAGCGCGTTCTGAGATAAACGATTAGAGCTGTTCTAAGCTGTTCTAGTACTAGCTGTTCTATTTTTATACCCCCACGTTTATTTTTTTTTTTTTTACATATTTAATGAGCCGACATTTCAACAAGAAAAAGAAAAAACTTGTGTAAATAACATTGTAAATGAAATATGGCAAGTTACAATAAAACACCTGAAATAATGTCAGCCAAAATTTGAAATAGGAAAAAATTCAATTGTGCTTCTACGCACAAGTGGCCTTAACTTAATACGTATAGTATATTTCATAATACTAACTGTTTAAAGTGTTTAAGCACCATATCTATTTTGTGTCTATGAAAGCAAAACAAACAACAGAAAGTTCAATTGATTGCGGTATCAACGTATACAAAATGTAACATTCTTTAATACAGTTGCTTGACAACAACAGTAACAGTAACAGTAACAGTAACAGTAACAGTAACAGTAACAGTAACAGTAACAGTAACAGTAACAGTAACAGTAACAGTAACAGTAACAGTAACAGTAACAGTACAGTAACAGTAACAGTAACAGTAACAGTAACAGTAACAGTAACAGTAACAGTAACAGTAACAGTAACAGTAACAGTAACAGTAACAGTAACAGTAACAGTAACAGTAACAGTAACAGTAACAGTAACAGTAACAGTAACAGTAACAGTAACAGTAACAGTAACAGTAACAGTAACAGTAACAGTAACAGTAACAGTAACAGTAACAGTAACAGTAACAGTAACAGTAACAGTAACAGTAACAGTAACAGTAACAGTAACAGTAACAGTAACAGTAACAGTAACAGTAACAGTAACAGTAACAGTAACAGTAACAGTAACAGTAACAGTAACAGTAACAGTAACAGTAACAGTAACAGTAACAGTAACAGTAACAGTAACAGTAACAGTAACAGTAACAGTAACAGTAACAGTAACAGTAACAGTAACAGTAACAGTAACAGTAACAGTAACAGTAACAGTAACAGTAACAGTAACAGTAACAGTAACAGTAACAGTAACAGTAACAGTAACAGTAACAGTAACAGTAACAGTCACAGTCACAGTCACAGTAACAGTAACAGTAACAGTAACAGTAACAGTAACAGTAACAGTAACAGTAACAGTAACAGTAACAGTAACAGTAACAGTAACAGTAACAGTAACAGTAACAGTAACAGTAACAGTAACAGTAACAGTAACAGTAACAGTAACAGTAACAGTAACAGTAACAGTAACAGTAACAGTAACAGTCACAGTCACAGTAACAGTAACAGTAACAGTAACAGTAACAGTAACAGTAACAGTAACAGTAACAGTAACAGTAACAGTAACAATAACAGTAACAGTAACAGTAACAGTAACAGTGACTATGAGCGCTACGGTATTAATCTTAGTTCTTTCGAGAATATGTGAAAGCTTGACATTTGTTGATCAGAAATTTTTTCTTCCACCAAGTGGAAAAACTGTTTGAATCAAACATGCCCATATGGCCCGCGGGGCCCTTCATACAAATTTTTTTCTAACTTAATTTTTTTGTCTTTGCGATGAGCCAAAATCAAAGAATGCGTGCAAAAAACAACAACACAAACCGCACTCGTTCTGTGTTTAGCACATTTTGCAGCGAACTTTACAAAAACAAATGCATGCAAAGCCAAAATAAAAAAACGCACACTCGATGATGTCGATGCTGAAGCTGACTGTGCCGTTATTTGTGGATCGAGTTATTTTTCATGACATGTGATTTTATTGCATTGTAATTGCTTTTTTGTTTTGTTTGACTTTTTGCCAAACGCAACGATGAGCAATATTTTATTTTATTTTTATACCCCCACATTTAAAAAACGTAAAGGGGGTATATTAGTTTTGTCACTCCGTTTGTAACACCCATAAGGAGGCGTGGAAGGTATAGAAAAATATATATATTCTTGATCAGCATCACCACCCGAGTCGATTTAGTCATGTCCGTCTGTCTGCCTGTGATCACGATTGCAGCCGTCATTTTCAAGCTATCATCACGAAATTCGGTATTTAAGGTTTTATCTTAAAAAATAAAGGTCAAGTTCGAAAATGAGACAAATCGGATAAAAACAACGTTTTTTTTTATTTTCAAGCATTGGCCCCCGCTTAAAATTTCTTGGAGCCCACTGGTTTAAATCATCTTAAATGCTGTTAGAGTCAGCGTTGGTACGTATTTGTCGATGGATTTGTCATATCATCAGCGTTAGCAGAAAGATTTGAGTCATAGATACCATCTGCGTCGGTAATTGTCGGTTAACTTTAAGGACATCAGTAATGGCCGTAAGAAACATCGGTAATGACTGATTTAGAAAATCTGAATATAACATATTGACGATTTTTAAGGTACCACAAAAAGTTAAAGTTTCCCTGCTTCGTTAAGTCTCAACAAACAAAGTTTTTGCAACACAAAAAAGAATCAACTATTATACAAAACAGCTCTATTGCCAGTGGATTTTACAGAGAACTACTCTATAGTTTCGCAAGATGAAAGAATTACAATTTTTTTTCGAACTTCACATTCTAAGAGGTCTCAAAAGTTGCAGGGTTGCAAAGTCAAGATCACAAAAAAAAAAATTCAAGAAAAAAAAGGATGTCTTCCTGTCCCGCAAGGACAAAGTTGTCCTTGTTTTGAGGAAAACAGTAAAAAATAACGACCTTAAAATGCTTTGACTTTTGTTAAAAAAACTACGTAAGTCTTAAAGCAAAAGTAGGCTTAAACTAACAATATATTGGTAAACACGATGCCACCCACGATTTTTATTTTCAATATCTGTCTCTTTACAATTTTTATTAAAGTGTCACGCCCTTTTTAGAATCGCGCTCACTTTGTAGATTTATTTTATAATGATTCTACCTAGCCCTGTGCCAAATTTCAGTACCCAATTATAAATATTAAATGATACATAGTAGTTTCCTTAAAGTGCCACACCCTATGTACAATCCCGCCTACTTTTGTAATGGTTCTACCCCCACTCCTTAGTACCCTAGTGTTAATATTAACTGAGATACAGTGTTTTTATAATAGTGACACACCCCTTTGTCGAATAACACCCACCTTCTTCATAGTGATTTCTAATAATTCTACCCATTCTTGTGGCGAATTTTAATACCCTAGTCAATGTGGCGTCCGTGGCGTAGTTGGTTAAAGTGCGTGGCCGCTATGTCAATGAACCCGGAGACCCAGGTTCGAACCCCAGCAGCGACAGAAAATTATTTGAATTAAAATAGTTTTTCTGTACGGCCGCCACCTCTCTGCAGACAATGGCAAACCTCAGAGAGTAATAAAAATGCCATGTAAAGCTTCTTGAGAATAAGAACATTTCGTTCATAGCCGTTCAGAATCGGCGTTAAGCATGTAGGTCCATTTCTCGATCAATTGTGTACAAACTTAATAATACGCACAACACAATTGATCCTAAGAAGCTAGGTCAAAGTCCTTTCAAGGGCTGAAATGGCCAGTTATTTATTTTTATTTTTTAGTCAATATTATTCGAGATACAGCGTTTTTCTGCCATATTGTCAAACTCCTTTGTTGAATAACGTTTACTTTTTTGGCCGTTATTTGTAATAATTGTGCCTACCCCTGTACAAATGTTCAGTACCCGGAACAGTACCCTAACAGTGTTTTATAATATTGCCACACCGATTTTTATAATGACACCCACTTTATTGACCGTAATTTGGAATAATTGTGCCTACCCCTATACAAAATTTCAGTGTCAATATTATTCGAGATATAGTGTTTTTCTAATACTGACACGCCCCTTTGTCGAATAATGCGCACTTTTTTAAAAAAGGACCTCCGTGTTTATGAACTCTATGTGTTGACAAAAAATTATGGTAATCAGACATGTACTTTAATAAGAAGATATCGATGTACATACATTTAACTTGAATTTTCCGTTAACTTGAAGTTACTTAAAAGCATTTCCGTACACATTTTTCCAGGACGAGAGAGAAGAAGAACAAGTAAAATGTCACTCTCTATTACTCGAACCTTACTTGAAAAATTTCTTCGAGCACGAATCTTGAGCTTCAAACAGCTGATTGTCAAAGTGATAAAATTAAATTGTTGTGAAAAAAATTTATGAAATTGGTTCAAAAATTAATAAAAATAAAGTTAAAATATACAAAATGAACGCAAATGGAAGCCAAAGATTCCTAGAGAACAATTCATGTACAATTTCTTTGAGTTTTCCATTCTTTTAAATAAACCAACCAGCAAATTCAATTTATATTTAATTTCAATTGTCAAAGAACAGCTGTTGTGCGACGTAAAAAGTCGTTTCCGTACTTTTTGGCAAATTTTCTCATTTTGACAGGTAATCAAATTACTCTCTTTTACTCGAACTTTACTTGAACTTTACCTGAAGTGAGTACGGAAACAGACCTATTTATTTTTCTGATGGTCAAAGTCTTATCTGGAGCACCGATACAGAAAGAAAATACTGGAAAGTAGTCAACACTACTTTTGAATGAATTCTTTTTGGAGGAGCAAAAATAAGCTTAAAAAGATCTTCCAATTTATTAAATGGGTTTTTCGCTAAACAAAACAATAAATATCTGATTTCACTTAAGTTCTCTGTACTCTCTCTCTCTTTCTTTATTTTTCTCTCCAGCCTTAAGACCTAAAAGTTACATTAAAAGTTTTCAAATCCATTGGATTTAACGTTATTGCCGCAAACGAACGCAAACGTGTTCGTTCTCGTTCATGCTGCATGCCCGTCAGGCTGGTGCTTTCGATACGCTGAAGCCGCAAGCCATTAAACTGCACATTGCCCAAGCCGTTGCCCCATTTCGAGGTGTGCGCACAAGTTGTAAGCTCTATATTTTGACCCACAGTGCAGTCGAAACCTTGACGTTGCAGCACCATCAACGACGACAATGAGGGGAATAGCGATAACTGCTCTTCAGACAGTGTGCGAAAGTTCAATAGATGCACATCACATGGCAACGCACCATTTTCTAGCAGTAAAGCACGCGGTTTAAACTGCACAGCTTTTGCTGCAGAGCTATCGAAAGTCTCCATGAAATAGATGTTCGGTGGATAACGTAAACCATTGGCTAGATGCGTGGCTAACAGACTGGGTACTTGATAGGAATTTTGCTTTTTATACGGCATATTTTCGATGACCAGCCAGAATTTTTGACGCGTTAGGCGACTGTCGGTTATGCCCTCGCCCATGCCGCGACTGTCATCGTTGAGTGTGCGACGATCGAGCATTACCTCAAGCTGTCCCGGTTCATAGCTGGCGGCACCCTGTGCATGGTTGGTAAGTAGCGTCATTCGCACATTGGAGTCCTGTAAAAAAGCACCCGTGGTAATGGGAAAATAGTTGCCCTCAATGCCAATGGCAGGCACCTTGATGCGTCTATTATTAAATGGAAAATGAACTTATTAAAAAATCACATCTTCAATAAAGTATTGTGTTTACTTGTGGTACTGAAAGCCGTTCTGATCGCTGTAGAACTCTGTTAGTTCCGGCTGTAGTGTGCCATTCGTCGTCTTGCTGGGCGCCGCAATATTTTCAATGTCAGTCATAAAACGCATAACTAGCTCCGTATCACCATTCTTAGGTGGATTTCCGAAATTGATATCGTTCTCGATGTATATGGCAGCATCCAGGTGTGTGTGTGTATTAAAGATGCGCACTGTGTGTGCCAAAAATGGTCCATATATAACCGTCACATCACTAGCAATAGGTCCAGATGTGATGATGATGTGCACATCTTTATACCGCTCGAGGACATCTTTCTCGGCTTTAGTCTGTTCGGGATTTATCTTGAATAGATATGCTCCAGACTGTGACATAGCACTGTGATAGGCTGCAAATTTAATGGCGCACTGCATCGATCGCATCGGTTGGTCGACTGGTTTGATGGTTTTAAGAAACCCAGATTTCTCGTCGAACATCAGACGCATGAGATCATTTTTCAGCTGAATTTCACCTAGGAGAAGAGAAGAAAGTAATTTTTTAATGCTTAGTAGTGATAACACCGCCAATCACTATTTTTTTTTTTATACTAAATCAACGCTCAGGGAATTCCACCTATAAATGCGAATGCATTGTGTTGATTCGGAAGAAGGGTGATAGTTAGTTGGAGGGTGGAAAAGTAGAGTAGTGTCGGTGAAGATTAGTTTTAAATTTACATATCTCAAAACTTCGGGGGAGCACGCTCGCAGGGAGATTGTTCCACAATTTTACTGTACGACCGAAGAACGAACTGTCTCGGTAATGCTAGGTTCTATTTTGCATCAAGGCAATGATATAAGGATGGGCTTGGTGAGCTGCCCGAGTGGACCTGGGAAACACACGAGCTGATGGCGTGAGATCACGTATCTCCCTTGAACAGTTCCTATGATAGTACCTGTATAAAAGGCTTAGGCAACCAACATTGGGGCGATGCCCAAGAGAGTTTAAAAAAGATGAAATGTTTTCATCTCCAATCAGATATATCGCATGTCGTTGAATTCGATCTAGAAGCTCCAAACAAGATCTTGAAGCTCCTGCCCAAATGTGCGAATTGTACTCCATTTTCGGCCTTATATATGAGATAAATTTCACGCGTAGATTAGTTGGAGTGAAGTATTTCTTACACCGTTTTAAAAAAACCTAGGCACTTGGCCGCTTCTTTCGACACATCGAAAATGTGATCATTCCAACGAAGATCAGATTTGATCGAGATGCCCAGAATGTCGAGAGCATCTGACTCCGTTAGATCCACACCGTTCATATTGAGGGGAGCTAAGGGGCAATTCATTCGTTTGTAAGTTAACAGGCAACACTGAGTCTTTCTAGCATTAAATCAACTCTATTAGCAAGCCCCCACTCGGAGATTTTTTCCAAGTTATTAAACAGTATGTCATTCATATGTTGCCTCTTTCTCTTAATCTCCAAATAATTCGAGCGTTTTTTGAAGAAATATGAATGACGACTGTTGCTGTCGTCAACAAACGAATGAATTGGGTTGTAAATCAGCGACAGAAGGTCGTTGATACAAACCAGAAACAAAGTTGGCTGGCGATAGGACTGAACCTTGAGGTACTCCAGCGCCGATGACGTGTTCACTAGATGAAATGCCGTCAACCACGACACGAATCGACCTGTCCTTTAGAAAACACGTGATCCACCGAGCAAAATCACTGCTAACATCATATGCAATTTGTTTTGACACGAGAGCTTTATGCCACACTCACCGAAGAAGTGAACACAATGGTTCCAATTCTCCGTTTGGAACGCCATGAGGTCACCAGTAGAGCGAGTCCTACGGAAGTCATATTGACGGTCACTGAGCAATTCGTTGCGCTCAAGATAATTCATTAGGTGGAAGTTTATTACACTCTCCATGACTTTGGAGAGCGTAGAGCATATCACAATGGGTCGATAGTTCTCAGGGTTCGTGGCATCGCCGTTTTAAGTACTGTCTGCACGTTCGCGACCTTCCTACACGATGGAAATACTCCTGTCCTGTAGGAGATGTTGAAAAGGTTACGGCAAAGGTCGTACCAGTGTAGCACACATTTTTAGCACAATTGGTGGTATACCATCCGGGCCAGAAAATTTGTTTATGTTGAGGTTTGTAAGGACTCTTTTGACTGCTCTCGTTCAAAAAAATATCTCCTGCATCGTAGATGATTTTTCTTCTAGCTTATTTCTAGCCGGGATTGTAGAATTTTATGCAAACAATCCAGCCAATAGGTTCGCTTTATCAGCCGAGCCAGTGAAGACTTGGCCATCCTTTAAAAGAGTAGGAATCGACGAAGATGTCTGATTTTTAACTCTTTTAACAAATGACCAAAAGTTTTTGCTCCATTTGGGGTAGAGAAGAACCTGTTCTGAATACTATACGAACCTATACGAATTTCTGTTCGGCGGTCACCTTTCTGCAGACAATGGCAAGCCTCAGAGAGTAAATAATGCTTTGTAAAGCTTCTTGAAAACATGCTCATAGTCGGCATAAAACTAGTAGGTCCAGTTCTCGATCAATTGTGTGCAAACATTTAATAGACCCTATTTTGGAATTCGCATGGCTGTGGGTCCGCGATAAAAAAATTCTTAAAATCTTAATCTCCGGATTTGGTTTTCTAAACAATAAACCCATCTAAGAACAAAATTTAAACCAAATCGGAGCCTAAAAATAGCCGCAACCTTCATTGTGAAATGGGCGATATATAATTAATTAAGGGAAATTATTATAATAACGTTGCGTGATTCTTCATTTAGGTAGCAATCGGTCTAAATTAAAGATTAACAGCGAGCTCAATTCGAGGCAGTTATTCGAATTCGCTTCGTTTCATATGAAACTTTATTTTTCAAGTTTTTAAATGTACATTACTGTCGTCCTCTGCGTCAATAACTATGGAGTTGTAAGTTAGTGCTGCCTTTCTGAAAGTATCTGTCGATCATAATTGAAGTGAGATCCAAGTGAAAAAAAATCAAGTGAGTAGGAAATTTCAATTGAAGTAAAAAAAGACATGTAAAACAAAATACGAGGTGTTCAAATTATGAGTTCAAGTTCAGGTTCTAGGCCCAGCTTCTAGGCGGAGTTGATATTTTCAATTTGTAAATAATTGACGAAGAATCGAAATGAAAAACAAACTTTAGATGAGTTTTTCTCATCCCAACATTAAAATGATCTGACTTTTGGAGCTAAAAAAAAAAAAGTGAGTCATTAGAAGGTTAACTGACATTAAAAATTCATTAATATTTACGACTTAAAAGTTGTAGTGGGTGGTAGAGCAGTGTGTGGATGGGAATTTCTTACAACTAGAATATACTGAACTAAAGGCATTATACTTGGCTCAGATTCTAATTACTAGGGTAATTCACGATCTTATTGTATCACAAAAAAAGCTGCTTCTACAAAAACAAAAAGCATTGATATGCACTTGCAATTCATTTGCATTTGCAATAATAAGAGCGCAACAGGTAAGTCCAATGAGATTGCAAGTCTCTATTGTGAATATATTTCATAATATTGCATTGAACACAACTTTTTTTTTGGTTTGCCAACCGCTGATTGAGCAGCTGTTTCCGTTGTTCAGATTTTTAGCGGCAACAAGTCAAATTTATACATATAAACTGATTAGGGGTATTCTCTATGCCTAGGATATGCCGTTGCACGGTGCAAGAATAGGAAATGTACAATCCGCCATTGTTGTTTCTCAATTGCAGGAATAATACATTTCCTATTCTTGCACCGTGCAATGGCATATGCTAGGCATAGAGAATACCCCTATTGTAAATGGGAGTTTCAAAAAAGGAAATAAATTGAGAAAATGCTAACAAAAAATGGACGGAGGAGGAAGTTTCTAAGATTTTGGATTTTTTGAAGGAGTCTGATGTGTTCGAGTGTTGTTTATATTTGTGGATTTCTAAAAAATGAAAAATTTATTCTCATTTTGCAAAAGCAATTGATGCTAATTGAAACCTTGCACGATGAAAAGTGCGGCATCTCAAGGATTCCTACAAAAAAGCCAGAGATATGCGTAGTTCCACCGGCGAAGACTTTCTGGTAGGCGATAAAGGGTGCAACAACGTCTATAATCCTTTGTTTTTGCGATTTTTTCGGTATTTTATTAAAACTCGACTTTCACAAACGAATGATAAAAAAATATAAAACAAAAAACAGCTGTTGTAAGGCATTTGCAACGATGCAACAAGATCATGAATTACCCTACTATGATTCTTCGGTTTGCCGCCTTGAAACGTTTATATTCACTTGACTGCTCTTCTTAATTAATTTAATTAACTTAATTAAATTATTATTTTTACAGTTCTACTAAGTGGACGTACGAGCACAAAAAGCTGCTGGTGAATTGTCGGCTGGCAATCGAAACTGAATTTTCTTCCAAGCGTAAAAAACACATTGTTTTGTGGGGGCAGGTGCTCCAAAAGATCAGTTTGAAGTCAGCACACAAATCCAAAAAATTCTCCGAAATAACTTTTTTCGCTAACATTGTTCTAATGATGCAAAGCAAAGATGTGTTCCAAAACGTCAACATTTTTTCACAGCTTAAAATGACAATGTAGTTTATTTGCAGTGTGTCAATGTATCACTGCTTTATTTAAGCACTGCTTTGAGTTTGCATTACGACGTTTGGGAAGTCAGCCTTATTTACAATGTTTTCACAATATTTTCACTCAAAGTAACACACGTGTCCGCACTGTTTACAATTGAAAATTTCATATTTTTATCTCATTTGGCGTTTCTACGAACTTCGTCGTTTTGACAACTAGCCAACTTTTTAATTTTCCACTCTCGGCGACAATTGCTTTTAATCATGGATTGTTATAGTTGATCTAAAAAAATGTGGCATGGAAAGAGGCGAAGATATCGAACCTTGCTAACACTCGGAGTCACTCATAATTTTGTGTAGCGTACTGTGAAGTTATTTGAGGATACTGGTGAAATAATCGACCGTCCAAAATCTGGCCGTCCGCGTGCCTTAACCCCCTAGCCACACGTGCCAGTAACAGTTCGAAAAACTCAATACACTCTCACTTTTTCACTAATATGCTCACACTTTGACATCGACAGCCAGTACTGACCGTCCACTGGCAACAACTTTTACAGAGACAGTGAATTTTGACAACCACAGCCAGCGAACACAAAAGTAAGGAAAACAGTGTTGTTTTTTTCCCTAAAATATTCGAACTTTAAGTCTGCATTTTTCTTTCAAGTCTTGTAGTAAAATATATGTAATTTATTTAGTTGCCATTGCTTAAAAATTAAAATTTGATATGAACAAGTTTAATTTCTTTTTGAAAATATTGTTAAGCACATTGTACAACATAATTTGTTCTTTTTTTTTCCCATTTAAGTTTGGTGCTTTGTTGGCATATAAAAGCAACACTGAATAAAAGTAAAAAAGGAAAATGGTCGAAATGTCAAACTAAAACTGGATGTGAAACTAACAAGGGAACTTTAATTGTTGCGAGACCCTTCGCCTTTGAGGATATTTTACAATTTTACTAGCATGACATAACTATCACGTGTGGCTGCAGCGTAAGACCACCACGAGCCATCAAAGCGGTGAAGTCTCGAATCAAACGAAAATCAAACGAAAACCGCTCCGAAAGCTGAAAATCTTGTCGCGGCAGATGAATATCTCGGCGCAATCGATCTCTCGCATTCTTTAATATTACTTGGGGCTCAGAGCATATAAAAGACACACCTAGCATCTTTTCACGGTACCGTTAAAGGACCAATGTAAGCGAAAATCAAAAGAGTTACTTCTCAAGCATGAGGATAATGCCCACAGAGGAATTCAGTTTACTAATGAAAAAATTTTTACCGTAGAGGAATCGATCAATAAACATAATTATAGAGTATATGCTCTGTCATCACGACATGATGCAAGACTCGTTCCAAAACTTCAGAGAGGTCACCACTCAGCTTCTATGATGGTTTGGTGGGGAGTCGCCTATGATGGGATCGCCAAGCTCTATTTTTGTAAAAAAAGAGTCAAAACTTCGGCGAAAGTGTATGAATCCGATGTTTTGGAATTGTTTGTGAAGCCTCTTAACATTATTCCAAAGCAAGCCGTGGACCTTTCAACATGATTAGGTTCTGGCCCATATGGTTAAATTGACTCAAGAGCGGATCAAAAACAATGTAACGGATTTCATTTCCAGGGAACAGTGGCCAGCGGGTAGCCTAGACCTGAAGCCATTGAATTACAAATTGTGGTCTGTGTTAGAGGGTATGGCTTGCTCTACTCGACACCCAAATATCGACTCTTTAAAGCGCGCTGTTCGAGCAGTGGAGAAATTTCTTATGCATGTCGTGCGTGCTGCGATCGATGACTGGCCAGATCGACTTCGCTTTGTGCTAGAAAGCAAATGGCGGCCATTTCGAATAAGTTGTTTTACAATTTGTAGCTATTGAATGACTCAATAAACAACAAAAATAATTTTGAAAAAAAATTTTTGTTGTTTTCATTTTAGGCGAAAAAACCGTGTAGCAAAACATATGAGAGTACTAAATATAATCCAGTATATACTCATAGCTTAAAGAACTCTTAGGTATATATAAAACAAAAGTCAATGAACCAGAGAAATGCCTTGCCATGGGATTGCCTTATAACTAGAATTTACTGAGGGAAAAGGCATAACACTTGTCTCAGATTATAATTCACATGCTTCTATGTCTTTCCGTAACACTTCCGTAACATCCTACATATGTTTCACTTGGTTACAACCTCTTTCCCACTAAACTTTCCACACCATTTCAAACCAAGGCAGTCTTGAGTGAATTGGTAGAATACCTGAAATCCTTGGTTCAAAGCTGATATAAAAAAAGTAAAAAATAAAATAATTTACAAATTTTTACAAAAAAGTTAAAACAAGAAGATTTAACGAACTTTACCCTTTTCAGCTGATCCTACATAGTGGAAAAAAAAAACAAAAAATGACAAAACCTTCAATTATTTAAAAGCTTACCAGCAGTTATTGGTTTAACGTTAAATACATCATTTGTTGTTGGTGGAGTTGTCGTATTCATGCATTTATCACAATAAATGCTAGACAGGGAGCGTTTGTAGTTTTCCTTATCGGCCACAACTTTAAAAGTAGTCAGCGAGAGTGGCTCCAATAAGGCAACAAACATCAGTTCATATTGTTTGGTAGATATTCGTATGCGTTCGGTTCCACCAACGTCAGTTATATTCCAAATAGGGTTAATTTGCAAATGTTTTATCTCCACACCATCGGAGTTAAGCACTTTGACCTGAGCTTGCTCTGTGCGTATGGTGATAACTTCCAAACGCTGTTGCGTTAAAGAGTTGAAGACAACAAAAGAGGCAGATTTGTTGTGATCACTGTTGTACTTTTTGCCACCGCTGGTTGACCTTGCATTTGTGGCCACAATAGGTTCACCGAAATCGTTGGCAGCACCGAGTGTAATAAGGTTCTTAAAGGGCATTTTGCTGTACTTCTCACGCTCCAATTCACTACGCACGAAATTATTTTGTGATGTACCATTTTGAATTAATAGCTCTATGGTGGATTCCTGCATTTTCACCACATCTTGAATACTCTCGAATAAACGCATGCCATAGTCACGCATAACAGCCTCCTTCGATGTGCCTGTAATGGCATCGTGATGCTGGAAGAGACCCAAATTGCGACGTGCCAATATCATTTTCTCATAATTTTTCTCAAAAATTTTTATAGCACTTTCGTGATGAAATTGACGTGCAGTATTGTAGGCAATGGTGAAGAGAATTTCAGCGGCGCGCAGATTATGTTCCAGATCAGCGCTAAGTAGTTTATAAAATGGTCGTGTTGTGAAATAGCCAGACCAATATGACGGATAGCCTGTGGTAAAGATATCGGAATAGACGAAGAAGTCACCCTTGAAGGTGGGAAAATCGGCGGAACGTCGTCGGATCTCTCGGAAATAGTCGCGCGGAGTGCCTGAAGGTAGTGGAAATATTAATGTATTATTTTGCATTTAGCAGTGATGCATTACAAAAAATGTATTCTAATGTTATGATTTTTATGATGTAGTAGTTTTTTATATTAGGTGTTTTTTTTAGAAATTCAAAAACCGTGCTCTGACGTGCTCGAGATGTGCTGTAAAGTGGCGTAGAGTGATTTAAAAGATTTGTTATTATTTATTTGCAACTGTGGGAAAATGGTAAGTTTACATTCGGTTTTATGACTGAAGAGTTTCAGGAAAACAATATGAGCTTTATGGCCTTTGAAAATGTATGTAAGAATTTGTTAGTAAAATTTGGAATATTCTGCGAGATCTTTTCCACCTTAAAACTGAACAGATGTTCACAAATTTTGATCGCTCTACAGGATTTTGCAGCACAACTCGAGCTCATCACAGCACAATTTTTGAATTCCTGAAATAACTTAATTTTAAAAAGCACCACACCATAAATATCATACCGTATATGACTATATCACAGCACAATTAGGGTATTCACAAGGTCTCATAAAGTCAAATGTCTTAAATTGAAAACATTAAAATTTACAACAAGTGTGAACAACCTCCCATAACTTATTGTGCTATTTCAACTCTCAATCAGCTGATGCAAAACAAATTTAAATAAATATTTGTTATCACAATGCCAAAAGAAAGCGAAAAAGACAAAATAATAGCCGGTTTGTGCAAAAAGCATACTTTGCACGTTATTGAATACGACACTCAATAAACATAGCTTTTAGAGTTGTAATATTTTAGTACTTTTTTATATGGAAGGCAATAACCATATTTTTAAACTAGTGTAAAATTGTTTTACATTATGATAATATGACATGATAGCACACCTTGTGAATACCCTAAATGTATTTTATAAAATGTTAATAAAAAAATAGCAGAATAATTTTTAAACATGAATTTTAAGCGTTTATTATTAAATCTTCCAATTGTTTAACTCACCGAATGCAATGTCCACATTATAGGTCTTTTTATTGGCCATGATATGATCGATAAGCCGCTTGTAGTTCGTGTACTGCTGCTCCACTTCGAGCTTCTTGTTGTAGCGGAAGTCATCACCGACTGGAATGAGCGCCACGTTATGTGGAAACAGGGAAGCGGTACGCGAGTATTGTTCCAACAGCAGCTGAGCTTTTTCCTTAACATTTTTATCGGTGATAAACTGTGCCAGGGTGGAGTAGTCGGTGTACTCGCCTGGTATTTTGCGAAAATCAAAGGTCAAGCAAATAGACTGATTTGGTCCACAAGCACTTCTTATGGAGTAAATATCGAAGGGCATGTTATGGGTGAGCATCTGACCATGCTTGGAATTGGTTTTCATTTGTTGTTGTTGTTGCTGCCAGTACGGTTCCCAAAGAAAATCTCCACATTGCTGATGCGCAAACCACTGCTTCCAGGCATAATGAATGCGCTGTATGATGGCACCCTCAAAATTACTGCCCGACAGCAAATAGGGCACCGTGCTGCCATGACCAAATGGATCAATAGACCAGCCCACGGTGGGCGTAACATTGAGATTATTTCGTAGCCATTGATGACCTTCAATCAGCTGATCTAGCATGGGATAAAGATGCACATTGGCCTCATCGGTCATCACCCATCCACCGGTTGTTATTTCAAAACGTCCCTCATCAATCAGTCTTTTTAGAGCACGTTGTTTCGTTGGATGCGCCTGATCCCACCACATTTGCAGGAAACTAATTTCGGACCATATAAAGGTCATATCCTTGTATTCCTGCATTTTTGTGATAACGAAATTGAGTACCTGACGTGAATCAGATTGAAAATACTCGACATAAGTTTTCAACCAGCCAGGATCGTTGTGAGAGTGAGGCACCACAATAACCTAAGAAAAAATGATAGTTATTAAAAAATGAACTAAATATTAAATAGTCGCCGAGAAGAAGACGACTTAACATGGGTTAGAAGTAAATTTCAACACTGATGGTGGTTATCTTGGAACTAGAAATATACTCGTATACAGTTGAATTTCATATCTCTTTTTATATCTACTAGTGTCGTCCGTGGTGAAAATTCGACCATTTAAAAATCGAGATTTGTTTGTTTTTATTTTTATTGAAAAATATTTGGCAAAGTTAAAAAACATTAAACCGAGAAATTTAGAGTAATACAATGGAATAAAATTAAAATTTATTGTAATTGAAGTGAATCAAGCATTAGTTTGATTGTATTTCGTAAAGATTATATTGAACAAATTAATTGACATGCATGCATGGTGAACTATATTTAGGTTTCATAGTCTTCTGGATTGATACCAAAAAATTTCCCACAAGAATTCGACTTCATAACGCATTTTATTGAAATCATAATTGAAATTCTAATTGCATTGATATAAAATTCGAACGTTTACTTTCCTAATGAATTCGCCACCAGTTCTCTTGCTCAGAAGAGAGCAAAATGTGAGCGGCAAACTGAAAATAGAAAAAAGTCTATGGGTGCAAAACATCGAGTGTAGCTTCGGCTGTGTGGTACGTAGCGCCGCCCTGTTGAAACCAAATGTTGCCAATATCCTCCTCTTAAATTTTTGTGAACAAAAATTCGATCAACATGGCCCGATAACGATGGCCATTGACTGTAACGGCCACTCCTTGCTCATTTTCAAAGAAAAATGGCCCAATTATGCCTCTGGACCAACATCCGCAACAAACAGTGAGTCGTTTTGAGTGCATCGGCTTTTCAATGTATGCGTGCGGGTTTTCTGTGCCCCAAATGCGACAATTTTGCTTGTTAACATACCCGCCAAGATCAAAATGAGCTTCATCTGAAAAGATTTGTTAGGCAAAGTCGGCATCTTCTGTAAGTCGATCGCAATCCCACTCAGCGAAGCGAAAACCATTGGATGGTCATTTGGCTTCAACTCCTGAACCAATTGGACTTTGTATGGTGTCATACCAAGGTTTTTATGCAAAATTCGTCTCAATGATGTCTCCGAAATGTTCAATTGTTGCGAACGACGTTGAATTAATGTTGATGCCGCTTCACGCACACTTTCTGCCACAGCAGCAATATTCTCGGGTGTATGCACTGTTTTTGGATTTTCACGCTTTGGTTTATTGATGAGGATGCCAGTTTCTTTCACTTTTTTCACAAGATAACGAACATACGGAGCTGACGGTGCTTCTGTTCTTCCAAAATCCGTACGCAATTGTCCCACACATTCTGCAACATTACCATGATTTTCAAAGTAATGTCGCAATATTTCCCAGCGTTGTTCAAGCGTATACACAACCATATTCGTTCAGCGGAAGGATAAAACTAATTATCTGTCAAATCAGACATGTGCTAAGTGTTACCATTCACGAAATAAGCACTAGTTGAAAAAAAAAGTTAGATGGCGGACCCTTTACTAGGTAGGAGTGACAGTTTTTTGTTTTGCACAAACTTTCTAAAATAGTATAAATTCGAAAAAAAGTAAAAAGAAAATAGAAATTAAAATATACAAGCAAATGACAGACACTCGTGAGAAAATAGCCATTTGGCACTCCTACCTTGTATAGTTGTATCATCATTGCGACTGACGATTTAGGGTTGCTTTTATTTAATATTTTTTATTTATTTTTTCTATTTCATTTCAATGTTGATCTTTGCAATTGTGTGAATATAACACAGACAAAGAAAAAACGCCAAGACATGATTGCATTAATAATGTTGTCTCGGAGCTCTATCGCACTCTCTTCTCAGTACCCGCAATTGTCAAAATCAATTAAAAGCAACAACAGCAACTTCATCGGCTTTACATGTTATCTGTTTTGCTTTCAGATTTTGTATGAACTATCAACTTAGATTTGACATTTATTGGCAATCGCTCTCATCCTTGCGACAACCTTATTTATTCAACCATGCGTCAAGACATAATAAAAACTAAGGAAATGGTTTTGAACATATTCTATTTCCTTAAAATATGGCAACATAAATAGCACGCAAGAGAAAAAATAGAATAGTTTTTTCTGTCCAAATCATTTACACACGAAACCCAGATAAAGTTTTGCAGATCAAATAAAAACATAAACCTCATGATCCGTATCAGAGATCTGCATGAATGGATTCATTTGCTGTTTAAAGTTCCTTTAATTTTTCAACTCCCTGCAAGTCGAGGCAGGCAAACAACAAGTTTGCGCAAATCATAGGCAGCAAAAATCAAGTCGCCAAATGTAGAAAACTTGATATGTAGAAACTTGATATGTAGAAAACTTGAAATGTAGAAACTTGAAATGTAGGGAAAAAGCAAGTATTTTGCCTACAAATAATTTATTTTCAAGTCTGTTTACGAAGTTCGTGGAATTAACTTCGTGTCGTCAATGCAAACTTCGTTTCTCGAGTTGAGAAACCAGTTTAAAGGCCTGACCAAAATAGACGAAACGAGACGATTGCAACTTGTCGAACGTTTGCAATCGTTATGTTCGTTTTGACATTTAACCCAAAATGAAACGAGTACCTCCAATCGTCTGAAACAAGAAGAAGACTGCTTTGCACAGCTGTTGGTGACGACTTGAGACGCTAAAAGTTCGGTTCTTACGGAACAAACCGTCTCGTCGCAATGTTTCGTTCAGTTTCGATCAGTTACGTATGTGCATTTTGGGTTTTATCATTGGCTTCCATTTGTTCGAACTTACTCGTTATGTCTCGTTCTGTCTATTTTGGTCAGGCCTTAACTTTAAAGAAGTGTCGACCACAACAATAGCTTTTGTCTCATTTACTCTTTCATATATACGCAAAAAGACAAGGTGTTGCTCCCCACTCGTGTGTACTACGCAGACGACACTGCTTTAAAGCATTGGATTGAAGTATGTTTGTTTGTTTTTTTGTTGTTGTTGTTTATTTTTTATTTTTTCACTTTGTATAGAAAAGTATAAGTAGACGCTCGTCAGTGGTTTTCTGCGGCAGCGCAGTCGCATAGACTTGAAAACAGACTTGAAAAGTAGAAAGCTTGGTTTTTTCTACCAATTAATGTAGGGTAGAAACAAAATAGAATCAAGTCTGACTTATGATTCGTTTTTCAGAAGCAAGTCGAGGCTTGTAGGGTAGAAACATATCAAGTTTCTACAAGTCAAGTCGAAACTTGATTATTTTCAAGTTACTTGATTTTCAATTGACTTGTTGCAGATTTCTGATCCGTATGTATAATTTTAATAATTCCATTAGATTATTTATAGTCAGTGTAATAAGGTTGTTGAATTCTCTGCCTAATAAAAATAAAATATATCTGTTGCAAAACTTAAAATTAATCCTGAGTAAATCCTGCGAGTAAATTTATAATTTTTTTTTTTTGTAAATAATCAAATCGAAAAAAGGATATTAAAACAAAGTTTGTACCTTTAATGGCGGGCGCTTCTTGTCCTTTTTTAGCAATTCGAAACGATCGTCGAAAGACTTGTCCCAGTATTGTTTGGCGGATAACCATTTAGGCTGTGGTCAACGTAAGAAATTGAATTATTTTGATTAGTTGAACATAAAAATTAAAAGAAGATGAAATTGAAACGCACATGAAAATCAAATTTGGAGAATTGCTCGATTGCTGTAATGTTGGTCTCGCGCTCCTTTAAAACATAGCATTTTTCGCCCCATTCTGAATTGTTGAAGTTGCCACCAACAGACTGTGCAAACTCTTCTTCTCCAGCATCCAATTCGCTAGTTGGGTTTTCGATGCTGTTCAAGACTTGTCTACCAATTCTTTGTAGCTGCATTGTTGACTGTTGCCCCATCGAAACGTTATAGACGCAGAGCAGAATGATAACAAATGCCAATAAAAGTAAAATAATGCAACGCACTGAATGGCGTCGAAAGTGTTTGAATGTCATGGTATCCGGTTGTTGGTTTTTCTGAGGTTGTTAAAAACATGAAAACTTATGGTTTTAATAATTCTTGGGAGTTTTTTTGTTTTTTTTTCTCAACTACCTTACGTCGTTATTTTGTTGTTAGAGATTGTTATTTTTTAGCAGGATTCGTTTTTTGCTTCAGTATAATTTTAATAGCTCTAAGATAACATCTGGTGTGAAGACGATTAGCCTTTATAGGAGGTGTTACTGCAATATAGTAGGTTTTTTTCCTCAGCTATTTCATTTCTGACAAATTCTGAAAAATAAAAAATAAAAAATTCAGACAAGACAAAGTTTCAAGGAGTTTAATATAAATATCTACAAATCAATAATTTTATAAGAATTATTTTTTTATCGTGATTTTTTTCGATTAGAATAAAAAATTGTTTTTTGACGTGACGAAGTTACGTTATACTCCTCTAGTTTCCGAAAAAGTTAAAAAATGAATTTTTTAAAAATTCATCTGCGTTTTATTGAATTGTTACTCGCTGGGTATAAGAGCTATGATTAAAAAAATAGTATGACCATAAAAGTTAATTCTTTGACTATATTAAAAAACCAAAAAAAAATTTAATACGGCATAGGGACGTAGTGGGAGCTGCGTAAGCAACGCAACTGAAAATTTGTTACATGGAATTATTACTCGCTGAGTATTAGTGCTAGGATTAAAAATACGATACGCCAATAAAGGCCTATTAGAAGTCCTCACAACAAAATTAGACAAAAAATTTCTGACATCATAAGGACGCTGAGAGAGCCGCTCAAAGATCGATAACGCAACATTCATGCAGCGGCGTTGCATTGAATTTTTACTCAATGAGTATATAACCTACGATAAAAGTGTAAAAAGGAAAATAAAGTTTTTATACATGGCTTTACGACAAAAATAAAAAAAAAATTCCGGCGTCGTCAGGTCGTGAATATAGCAGCTTATGTAACAGAAACGTAATATCGTTTCATGGAATTATTACTCACTCAGAAGGAGTGCTACAGTAAGTTTTGTTTTACGACAGCAGGGATGTGTTATTACGCTTCACAACTAAATTACAAAAAAAATTTTGTTGTCATGATTTCAGGGATGCAATCACATAATGTAGTAAAAATGCTACAGCCATGAAAAAACGTTGCATGGATTTTTAACTCTGTGACTACTGAAGCAACGGTAAATTTTAAGGAACGAAAACAAAGGTGAGGTCTTCGGGCATATGACAAAAATAAAAAAAAAATTTTACGGCGTGTCAAAAACCCCCAGGGAACCGCCTAATGTGACGCATATGCATCACTTTTGCTGGATTAATTGAAATTAGAGCTCAACCAATGGGGAAGCAAAAAAAAAAGCTAAACGAAAAGCACCAACTCCAAATCCAACAACATCTCCAACACCAATACCAACACCAACACCAACACCAACACCAACACCAACACCAACACCAACACCAACACTAACACCAACACCAACACCAACACCAACACCACCACCAACACCAACACCAACACCAACACCAACACCAACACCTACACCAACACCAACACCAACACCAACATCAACACCAACACCAACACCAACACCAACACCAACACCAACACCAACACCAACAGCAACACCAACACCAACACCAACACCAACACCAACATCAACACCAACACCAACACCAACACCAACACCAACACCAACACCATCATCAACATCAACATCAACATCAACATCAACATCAACATCAACATCAACATCAACATCAACATCAACATCAACATCAACATCAACATCAACATCAACATCAACATCAACATCAACATCAATATCAATATCAACATCAACATCAACATGAACATCAACATCAACATCAACATAAACAACAACAACTACAACAACAACAACAACAACAACTACAACAACAACAACAACAACAACAACAACAAAAATCTAGTTAGTTACGATTTCACTGCTCACAAACAACAAAATAACACAATGAAACTGGAAAAGGACAATGACATGAATTTGGATATGGATTAGGACAAAAACCAAGACACACCTTTTTAAACTAGGAAAGGGTTTCGGTATATTTGATTAAGTCAAAAATTTGGTCATGGATTAGAACAAGAGTTTGGACATGAAATAGGAGTATAAAGAAACACCGTCACGTCAAAACTTACGGGTGTGTCCACGACACAGCCAACGCTCTTTTTTTTGATAGTTATTTTTTCAATCAGAAATAAAATCGTTATTTTTTCTGTCAGAAATAGAAATCATTTTGTGACCGTTATTTTTTCGATCAGAAATAAAAAAAGATATTTTTTTATCGAATTTTTTTCAAGCTGAAATAAAAGTTACTTTTTGATCGATATTTTCCCGATCAGCAATAAAAATTACTATCGTTATTTTCTCGATCAAAAATAGAAGTTATTCTTTAATCGTTTTTTTTTTAATCTTAATATTTGAATACGGCCTTTCATCTACATATATATGTGACCCGGTATACGAAAAGGGACCTTCGGTGTAAAAACAAGTTTTCGAGAAAACAGCTGTTTGTAAACGTTTAATTGTCGCACACTGAATGGCGTGCTCTTTTTTTGGAAAATTCCTGACAAACTTCTTTACGAGTTGGAAACTTCTGCTTTGCGCCATTAGAAAGAGCACACATTAGTCTATCCGAATCGCCAAAAAAGTGAAAAATGATATTTTCACACCGAAGGTCCCTTTTCGTAGACCGGGTCACATATATAAAAATAAGTTGCATTGTGTATGAAATTGATGTTCTCTGTAATGCGTGAACCGATTTTGTTTCTGGAAATTTCTCATGAAAGGGGACGTCAATACGAAGGTTTTTTTGTACAAACGGTCTTTGTATGTGTATTGGTTCATGAATAATAGGCAATTCAGTGAACTTTTACAAAATACAGGTGTGAAAAAATACAGATGCGCACATATGGTGTATATGGGGAAATATTTGCAAGGGAAATTGGAAATAAATGGAATATTGGAATAATTTGGCAAGTCTCACGTAGTTATTATATATTTGAGCGAACATTAGACAAGGGGGAATTTGGTCACACAGGCCAAATTTATGATATCGAATTGCTTTGGAACTAATTGTCGTATGTAACTATGCAATAGACTCCTAAACTACTCATCCGATTAGCATGAAAATTTGTGCATAGAAGTTCTTTGGTACGGTGCGTGTTTGTGGGCTATCAATTTATATACACCTTGAACACCAGAGGGCGCTGTAGTACAAATTTTTTACAAAACTGCCTAAAACTCACAAACCGCTTATGCGGTTAGAATGAAAAGTGGTATACAGTGGTTTTCATATAGGTTGAGTGTTTTGCTGCAATCTTTTTTGACTTATCTTGAACACCAGAGGGCGCTGTAGTACAAACTTTTTACAAAACCACCTAAAAATCCCAAACCGCTCATGCGATTAGAATAAAAATTGGTATATATTAGTTCTCAGGTACGATGAGTTTTTTGACAGTATCTTCTTTGAACCACCTTGGACACCAGATGGTGCTGTATTACAAATTTTTTACAAAATCGCATATTTTTAGTTGTTACATATGCAAATATTTACAAAATATAAAATATTTCTTAAATTTAGTAAAATTAAAAAATTTCCGTTATTTTGACATCAAAAACCATAAACATATCTTGAAAACTATGAAAAATTTTACTACAACGATATATTTAATGCAACATCGTGCTCAAAAATGAGAAAAAAACGATTAGAAATTTACTTTTGTGACTTTCGATTCAAATATCTCCGCTGCTTTTTTATACACTTTGTAAAATTATTTTTTGTCTTAAAGCTTCATCAAAGTACTATAAAAACCTAATTGCAAAAATACCGTTGGTTGAGATTATATATTTTAAATATTTTTTTCAAAAAAGGTCTGAAATTTTGGAGTTTTCCTCAAAAAAAGGCTCATTTGTTTTTGTTGTAAAAATAATTTAAATTCAAATTCGTAAATTTTCAACTCTATTTTAAGATTATAACATTTATAAGGAAAACTTATTTCAATTTTTTTAAAAATTAAAAACCATTTTTGTGATTAAAAAAACAAGGCCGACCCTTGATTTTTTCGAACAAAATTTTTTTTCCAATATTGTGTTTTTATATTTTTGAAAAAATAAACGAGCTAAAAAATCAATTTTTTAGAAAAAATGATCTTAGTATCTCTTACCAATCAAAAGTTATAGACAATAATCTATATATACAAAAAGCAAAACGCTGTCTGTGTGATGGTTGGAAACTTCAAAATTACTGAGCCGATAGAGCTGAAATTTTGGCAGTACATTTTTTTCAAGTACGAGATGGCTTAAATTTCTGTGACACCCCCTTTTACCGCCCACAAATCAATAAAAATGCTATATTTCCTACGGTTTTCGTCGATTTGGCTACATTTTGATAATTTAGTTTGTATGATCACTGTCGGCAACTGTACTAAAACTGGGTAATGTCCATCTACTATAAAACTGGGATGGGCATTATATAAGTAGGTGTGGCTCTGCGCATACAATTAAAATTTGTATTATCGAATAGCTTTGAAAGTAAAAGTAGCAGTACTTACATACAAACTCAAAATGGAGTTACTATTGGAGTTACTGGTGGTCTCCTACTACTGGGAAACTGTAACGGGCAGTGAAAAATGACAGTGGTGTCAAACTATGAGTCTAAGAAAAGTTTTGAATACACCTATTATGTTCCCATATAGCTGCAGGGTGCAGCAACGCGCGCCGGGAAAAAGCTAGTTATTTATATTGAAAACAAATTTGAGCTTTAAGCCAAGTATGTTGACAACTAGGCAACATGAAGACAAAGAAGGCAACAAGCAACAACAACAACAACTTGGGTGGATCACAGTAAAAAGTTATGCAAAGACTGATTAGCTGGTGTAGCCGCCAACGAAACAGTCTGTATAGTCAAGCTGTGTGATTTGCTCTATACAGAGCCGTTGTTGTTGTTGTTGGTTGTTGCCTTCTTTGTCTTCATGCTTGTTTTTTCTATCAGAAATATAGTATATTTTTCCGATTAGAAATAAAAGTTGTTTTTTATCGATATTTTTTAGTTAAGAAATAAAAATCAATCATCGAATGTTAAGGAGCTAGAGATTAAATTTTTTGCATGCTTTTTCATGACTTTTAAGATAAAAAGTCGGTTTTAAATGATTTCACTAGGGAACAAAAGGGCATTTTGCAACAGATGCAGGACAAACGATATTTAATTTTATATGAATTTTTGATGTAGATCTCAGAAATTGTGTCAGTATTTCGCCATCAACTTGAATTGAGAAGTTATAAGCGAAAACTTGAAAAAATTTTCTGGTTTTTTTAACTAATTTCTATTAATAACTCAACAAAATATTACATGTTACCCAAAATATCCAAAGTATTTCCCTGTATCAAAAAAAAAAAAAAAAAACAAAATCAAAATCCTTCTCCTAATCCTTGTTGTAATCCTTATTAAAATCGTTGTCCTAGTCCTTATTCAAAACTTTGACCGAGTTCTTCTCCTTATCCTTGACAAGATCCTTATCAAAATCTTTGTCCTAACAGAATCCTTTTCCAAATACTATTCCAAATCCTCTTCCAAATCCAGGTCTAAAATCTTGTCTTTATCTTCAAAATAGTTGTTCAAAATCGTTGTTCAAATCCTTGCCCAAGACGACTTGCTTCTATGGTAGTAAACGTGGGTTCTAACGTGGGGGTACGTATGAACTTTATTTTTTATATGCGCAATAACTTCTTTATTTTACCTCAAAACAGTTTTACGTTTTCTGTTCAGTGATTTCTTCGATCCAATCGCTACGATCCCGTTATACTTTGCAACTGCTTTTGTTTTTTTATGTTTGAACAGATGCACACTTGCATCGTAGTCGTTGCTGACATACAATCTTACGTTTGGATTTATAACGAAACAACATACACATTCTTCATAATGCATGCCGGACGGTGTTACCCCTTAAATGGTGTCACCCGGGGTGAACCACCCCCTGCCTCCCCCGCTCCCGCCTAATAACGCCTCTGGGTTGGTGTAGAAAGGGTACCACTAGTTTCTTAATGAGCCTGATTCTTGTTGTCACCTCACCTATGTGCGTTTTGTCGCAGTCGGTGCCACGTCACTTAAAAAGTGGTATCTTTGTTATCACCTGACTTAAGGTGACGGAACATTTGAAATGAAACGTAATGAATCATCCCATCAACCCAGAAACACATTTTAAGTTTTGACTTATTTCCGACATTTAAGTCGAATTTTCAGCTTTGATGTATTGCAAGACTTATAGTAGAATTTTATGACAAAATTTTTTATGGAATATTTTAACCCGTTATATCCTGGTTTTATGGGTCTTGTTTGCCTTTTATCACAAAAGGGTCAGAAAAGACCCATAAATTGAGCAGTAAGGGGGTTAAAATGTTCGAAAAAAATATTCCTCGCAGTATTTTATATAAATCCTCTGAACACATCCTATACCCAAAATGTGAGGATAACATGATTTCTTATGCCGATTCACTATAAGAACGTTCAAAAGAGGGGAAACTTATGTAAATCCACCCTAAAATAAGACTCATACGTAAACTTTTAAAACGCCGATACACGTACATTTTTTTTTTGTCCCCTCTACCAGAATCCATTGTCAGCACCTTGTTACTTTGGAAAAAAATTGATTTTGTTGTTTAGTTTAATCAATATAGCCAATGATTAATTATATAGTAAGGTACAAAATAGAACTTTTTTTATTAAAATTTGTGCACATTTAACCCTTCCCCCCCTCCCCTTGCGATTAAAGTCCATATGTAAAAAAAAACATGCGGCCATGATGGGAAGTTTCTGTCTGCAAATTTTGTCTGAAATCTGAAAATTAAACATCTTATTAATCCGAAATATATTTCGCTCGGAGTAATGGACGAATTTTTAAATTTTTAAAATTTACAAAATAGCATTTTTTGCCTTTTTTTCGGAATTAAATATAAAAAAATTAGCCGTTTACTCCGTGCGGACATGTCTGATGAACAATTTTGTGCCAATTAAAATGAAAATATCTTCATAGGTGCACCGGGAATCCATCCCGCCATTTCGAAAATCAGCGTTACGAGAAAAACGCGTTTAAAGATAACAACGCGCCACAGGAGGCTTCGACGCACCCGCACAAAACTACGTGTAACTTTTTTTGCTGATTGAGATATCGATTTGGGGTTTTGATATGAAATGCTACACATTTGAACCTTTGAAAAGGTTCAAAGAGAAAATACGTCATATTTTACAGTTTTTTTTCGATAAAGGCGAAAACGCAAGTCAGGCGGCTGAAAATATGAAAAGTGTTTATGGTCCTGATACTGTAATAGCCGATCTCGTGCAATTTTGGTTACGTTGATTCCGTTCCAGTAATTTGGATGTCAAATATGCACCAAGCTCTGGAAGGCCAATTGTCGAAAATGTCGATATAATCATGGAAATTGTCGAGTCCGACTGTCATGTAAGCACGGTTTCGATTGCCCAAGAGCTAAACATTGCACCAAAAACTGTTTGGAATGACTTGAATAAGGCTGGATACAAAAAGAAGCTCAAGGTATGGGTACTACACGAATTAACGCAAAAAAAACCGAATTTTCATCTGCGATTTGCTGCTGAATCGCAACAACATCGACCCATTTTTGAAGTGGGTGGTGACTGGTGATGAAAAGTGGGTCACGTACGACAACGTTACTCGAAAACGGTCGTGGGCGAATCGCGGTGAGCCGGCGAAAACTATGGCCAAGAACGGATTGACGGCCAGGAAGGTTTTGCTGTGTGTTTGGTGGCATTGGCAGGGAGCCATCTACTCAACACATAGATGGGAGCCATTATTCAACACATGGGCCAATAAGTCCCGAGAATAACTACTAGGTGGCACCTCTAACGAAATATCGATATAATATTTCGATAGTTCCAACCTTCAAACAATACGTGTAAAACTTTCATGACAACCTAACGTTTAGTTCAGAAGTTGCAGTGATTTAAGTGAGGTTACTGTTGATATTTTCAAAACAATGGATTCACAGCTATTCCGTGTGTTGATATATCACAGTTTTTTGATGGGGAAAAATACCGTCCAAGCTAAGAATGGCTTCGAAAGTGTTATTCGGACTCTGCTCCGTCAAAAGCAACCATTTGTCGATGGTATGCTGAGTTTAAACTTGGTCGTACAGACACAAATGATGAGGAACGTTCAGGACGCTCAAATGAGGCAGTTGTTCCACAAAACATAAAAAAGTACACAAAATGGTGTTGGCCGACCGTAAAGTGAAGGTACGCGAGCTAGCTAAGGCTCTGAAGATATCGAAAGGCAGTGTAGGAACAATATTACAGGAAAATTTGTCGATGAGAAAGCTGCTTTCCAAATGGGTGCCGAGTTTTCTCCCACCGGACCAAAAACAACAACGTGTCGATGATTCGGAGAGCTGTTTGGCACTGTTTACAAAGAATAAACATGAATTTTTGCGTCGGCATGTGACAATAGATAAAACATGGATTCACCATTATACACCAGAATCAAAACGGTCGTCAGCTGAGTAGAGAGCAACCGATGAAAGCAGAACAAAGCGACCAAAAACACAGCAGTCGGCTCGAAAGGTTATGGCATCTGTATCTGTATCTCGAAAAGGGAAAAACAATCAACAGCGATTATAATATAGCGGTGTTGAAACGTTTGAAGGATGAAATCGCGAAAAATCGGCCACATTTGAAAAAGAAAAAAAATTTGTTTTCACCAAGACAATGCACCGTGTCACAAATCGATGAAAACGATGGCGAAAATCCACGAATTTGGCTTCGAATTGCTTCTTCATCCACGGTATTCACCAGAGTTGGCCCCCAGCGACTACTGGCTCTTTGCTGACCTCAAAAAAATGCTTGCCCGCAAGAGATTTGGCTTCAATGAAGAGGTGAAACTGAAGCGTATTTTGAGGCCAAGCACAAATCGTTCTACAATACCGGTATTGGAAAGTAAGAAAAGCGGTGGAATGAATGTATTGCTCTTAAAGGAACCTATGTTGATGAATAAAGAAGAATATTTGCAAAAAAAAGTTTTTTTATTACTTAGTCTCGGGACTTATTGGACCATGTGTTATAAGCTGCTCCCTTATGGCCAAACTCTTAATTCGGAGTCAACAATTGGACCGTCTGAAGGAAGCAATCGCCCAGAAGCGGCCAACTTTGGCCAATAGGAAAGGAATTGTGTTTCAACAGGACAACGCCAGGCCACACACATCGATAGTGACTCGCCAGAAGCTAAGGGAGCTTGGTTGGGAGGTTCTTATGCATCCGCCTTGTAGTCCGGACCTGGCACCAAGTGATTACCACCTGTTCCTGTCTATGGCGAATGATTTTGCTGGTGAGATCTACGCCTCAAGGGAAGCATGTGAAAATCTACTCTCCCAGTTCTTTGCCAATAGGGACGAGAGTTTTTATGAGAAAGGCATAATGAAACCTTAACCTACCTTCAAAATGGCAACAAGTTGCCGATCAAAACGGTGCATATTTGACCTTAATCGGATCATTATAACAATGATAAATAAAGCCTTCAATTTCATACAAAATTAATGAATTTCTTTGAAATACACCAAAAGAATTTTCACAATTTTATTGTTTGTTTTAAAAATAACATTTAGTGACACGTAGTCTATTGAACACGTATATTTGGTTTTGTTTTCATATAATTTTTAATTACTTTGAAAGAACTTTTTCTTTTTAATTTTTAACTCTACCGTAGTTTTTTCTATCAATTTATGTTATTTTTAAAGTACACTTTACTTGCGGTTTTTTTTATTGATGTAAAGACATTTTTTGAACCTTTGAATACTCTGAAGAAAATTTTTTTTCGCACTAGTTTTTTTTTTAACAGGTTTTGACTTTGATGCTCGAACTAAGACTGTATAAAGATATAAGAAAAAAACGCATACATACCTTGCGTATTGATAACTTCAATGATGTGAGAGTGTGGCTTTGTGGTAATATTAAGTCTCTCTGAGAACCTCAATTGGTTCTTGAGATTTTCTTGATGGAATCTAAGAAATAAATCCAGCACGAAGAACCAATTTTTTACAAGGTGGGATTGAGCTTTTCTCGAACGATAAACCTCCTCTAAGGGTTTATTTAAAAAAAAAATAGCCTTGTGAAAAATAAACTGCAATCTCAAGCTCAGTTGAGAGTTGTGGTAAATGAAAGTTTTAGTATGAGAATAATTGAAAATGATAGTTTCTCTCTGAGATTATTTCTAACCGACGATACCATTTGTTGTCAACAGAAAAGTGATCTTAAGAACTAAAGTAAGACAAGTGCTTGTGCTTGTTTAGAAAGATACATTTCTATGAACAGCTTTTGAGATAAGCAACAAGTTTGTAGTGGTGTTTTTACTGTTATTCTGCTTTTTTCAATTTTCTATCTAGGCTTCAGCTGTTTTCACTGATTTGGCTTAAGCTTTGGTGGCGTGAAGGTACTTGTTTATTTGAAAACTAAGTTCATAATCGAAACTAAAACATCTGTCTAGTCTGCTGTGTAATAACAGACTTGATTCAATAACAGAGTTGTTGTTGTAACAGAGAGGAAAAGAATTAATAACAGAGTTGTTGTTGTTATTGATTCTTTTCTTCATAAACATAATCGACTTTGATTAATCGCTCAATAATTACTCAAAACAGTATAAAAGGTCACATTAAAGTAAAATCAATGAATTTCCTGGTAGTGCCCGACCAATAAAGAAAAAAAAACGAAAAATTTGATTTGATAGTTGATTTGTCTAACTATATTAAAAAAATGTTCAATCTTTTGCGGGTGTTTTTTTTAGAGTTATAGCTTGTCCTAGAGCAGTGGTTCCCAAAGTATGTGAACAAATATTTTGTGGGTTCCGCGTTACAAATTTAGTTTCATTAAAAAAAACTGAACGTGGCGTCCGTGGCGTAGTTGGCTAAAGTGCGTGGCCGCTATGTCAACGAACTTGGAGACCCAGGTTCGAACCCCAGCAGCGACAGAAAATTATTTGAATTAAAATATTTTTTCTGTACGGCCACCACCTCTCTGCAGTCAATGGCAAACCTCAGAGAGTAATCAAAATGCCATGTAAAGCTTCTTGAGAACAAGAACATTCCGTTCATCGCCGTTCGGAGTCGGCGTTAAACATGTAGGTCCGGTTCTCGGTCAATTGTGTACAAACTTAATAACACGCACAACACAATTGATCATCAGAAGCTAGGTCAAAGTCCTTTCAAGGGCTGAAATGGCCAGTTATTTATTTTTTATTTATTTAAAAAAAAAAATTGTGTTTAATATATTCACATTTTCGTCGGAAAGTTTACAAAAGGGTTCGTTCGTATATGCTTGAAAATAAGCAACTCGTAAGTCAAGCAAGTTTTCGTGTTTATTAAATATGTTGCTCTGAGTTCTAAGCAACAATGTTGCCTCAAACTTGTTGAATGTTTGGCTTACCAAGCGTTTTCACTGCCCGAACGAACGAAGAACTCATCGCGAACAAATCGTAGTGAGTTCGAATTCGAGTTCTTTGCGGCAAACTTACCGAACACTTTGCACACATTAGGGTGCGCTTAATCGTGAAT
The DNA here is from genome assembly GCA_943735915.1 of Pherbina coryleti. NCBI lineage: Eukaryota > Metazoa > Arthropoda > Insecta > Diptera > Sciomyzidae > Pherbina > Pherbina coryleti. The sequence goes on along the minus strand of OX030949.1, from coordinate 153,717,638 downwards.
TCGCAGTAGGTTATACGTAATACGATAAATCAGTGGTGGATGTACATACGGGCTGAAAAGGTTTTAGCCCTCTTCCACCCTTGGAGAATTTTTTGTATGGAAAAAAATGAAAACAGGTTAAAAAAAACGTTTCAGCCCCCCTTGGCATACACAGCTGTATTCAGCCGCCCCCCAAAGCGTAAGGTAATGTAAAGTGACGTTGCCAACTGTCAAGCTGAAATCTGTTTAATGAGAAATATGTGCAAGTGATTCCCGAAATCGTAACGTGGTAGGACGTAGCGTAGAGTTATGTAGAAAATAGATTTCTTACGTTAAGTTTTTTGGTCAGCGGTGTTCGGTAGCGAAAAATTGTGATGAACTTGAAAATTGCGTTTATGAGGCAACGTTCCGCTAAGCTTTAACCATAAATTTATTGCAAAATCAATTTGGTGATCAAATTTATTTCCAGAAGTGCTCCTGTTAACTGGCCACCTCGTTCGTGCGACTTAACGCCTCTTGATTACTTTTTATAGAGCTATGTTAAGTCATTGGTTTATGCCGACAAACATAAAAGCAAATCTTGAAGCATTGGAAGCCAGTATTTAAGTCACCATTGACGCCATACGGCTAGATTTATTGGAAAAAGTAGTGAAAAATTGGGCTTGTCGAATGGACTATGTGACTAATAGCCGCGGTGGACACATGCAGGAAATCATATTTAAAAAATAAATGCCATGAAATTATCTACCAGACTATAATAATTAAAAATTCATTCCAACAACATTTCTGTCTTGTATTAGGTTAGGTTAGGTTGACGCGGCTGTCTCTTATAAGACACACTTAGACCAATTAGGCACGTTGTGGTACCAGGGGTTAATTATTTTCCACTCTATCTAAACCAGTTGGAGCTATTTATAAAGCTGAGTATTCGGTAGACCGTAGATTTTGAGAGCTCGTCTAGGTCACTGTAAAACCAGTTACCTAGGAAAAGGTGAAGTTTTCTGTCCAGCGCTGGGCATGTGCAGAGAAGATATGTTTTGGATTCTACCTCCTCCTCCTCGTCTCTGCAGCTTCTGCAGGATTTTTAGTCTTCGGGCATGATTTCCAATTAGTCAGTGTCCTGTTAGAACGCCTATAACAATATTGATTTGGTCCCTTCTAAGGGAAATTAGTCCCTTTGAGAGTTTTAAGTTCAGGGTTTGCCAAACTTGACGCGCCGAGAGGTTTTCCAATTTGTTCTTTATCTGTCGATAGGGGTTTGGTAGTACCGTTAAGAGAGAATTCGTCTGTTTTGCAGTTTCCTGGGAAATCTCTATGTTCGAGGATCCAACATGGAAATATATTGAGCTGCTCTGCCATCTCATTTAGAGATCTGCGGCAGCTTAGGACTATTTTAGATGTTGTTACAACAGATTCCATGGCTTTCAAAGCTGTTTGACTGTCAGATAGAATAGAAATATCTCTAGGTGATATATCATTCATCTGAAGCCAAGTAACGGCTTGGTGTATCCAGTAACTTCCGCTTGGAAGACACTGTAGTGGTCGAGGAGCCTAAAGGCAAGGTTGATGTTTAATGATTCAGAGTAGACTCCTCCCCCTACTTTGTCATCTAATTTTGATCCATCAGTGTAGATTTCAGTGGCATTGTTTGGTGGAGGGCGTCCAAGCTCCCATTCCCGGTCTTAGGTACTGGAGGAAGAAGTTTCCTAATGTAAGAGTGTCCTATTGTATTTCCCTTCCATTGGGAAGTGGCTTCTAGACGGATTGCTGTGTTTGTAGTCATCTGTTTTGTTAGGATATCTAGTGGTGTCAGGTGGAGCATAATGTCGAGTGCATCCGTTGGAGTGGTTCTCAGCTGACCGTTGAACTTTGCAAAGTATATTGAGGTGTGCTTGTGTTGTATTATTATTTAAAGTTCTCAAGCTCTTAAAAAAACACCCTATATTTCTTATGCAATATTGTTTTTCATTTGTTTTATTTTGAAATTGAAAGTTTTTTATTTTTAATTAATTTAGGTTTAAGGTACATTTTTAGTTGTCAATTTATGAATTTCAATAATTTTAAGATAAGTACAAACTCTTGGAAGTTGAATCAAAAACTTCAGCGCGTTCTGAGATAAACGCTTAGAGCTGTGCTAAGCTGTTCTAGCACTGGCTGCTCTATTTTTATATCACCACGTTTATTTTTTTTTTTATTGTACATGTTTAATGAGCCGACTCCGCAACAAGAAAAATGAAAAAACTTGTGTAAGTAACATTGTAAATGTTATTTGGCAAGTTACAATAACACACCTGAAATTCAGCCAAAATTTGAAATAGAAAAAAATTCAATTGTGCTTCTACGCACAAGTGGCCTTAACTTAATACGTATAGTATATTTCATATTATTTCCTATTTAAAGTGTTTAAGCGCAATATCTATTTTGTGTCTATGAAAGCAAAACAAACAACAGAAAGTTAATTGATTGCGGTATCAACGTCAATGCAAAATGTAACATTCTTTAATACAGCTACTTGACAACAACAGTAACAGTAACAGTAACAGTAACAGTAACAGTAACAGTAACAGTAACAGTAACAGTAACAGTAACAGTAACAGCAACAGTAACAGTAACAGTAACAGTAACAGTAACAGTAACAGTAACAGTAACAGTAACAGTAACAGTAACAGTAACAGTAACAGTAACAGTAACAGTAACAGTAACAGTAACAGTAACAGTAACAGTAACAGTAACAGTAACAGTAACAGTAACAGTAACAGTAACAGTAACAGTAACAGTAACAGTAACAGTAACAGTAACAGTAACAGTAACAGTAACAGTAACAGTAACAGTAACAGTAACAGTAACAGTAACAGTAACAGTAACAGTAACAGTAACAGTAACAGTAACAGTAACAGTAACAGTAACAGTAACATTAACAGTCACAGTCACAGTAACAGTAACAGTAACAGTAACAGTAACAGTAACAGTAACAGTAACAGTAACAGTAACAGTAACAGTAACAGTAACAGTAACAGTAACAGTAACAGTAACAGTAACAGTAACAGTAACAGTAACAGTAACAGTAATAGTAACAGTAACAGTAACAGTAACAGTAACAGTAACAGTAACAGTAACAATAACAGTAACAGTAACAGTAACAGTAACAGTGACAGTGACAGTAACATTAACAGTAACAGTAACAGTACTGTTAACAGTAATACTAACAGTGACTATGAGCGCTACGGTATTAATCTTAGTTCTTTCGAGAATATGTGATAGCTTGACATTTGTTGACCAGAAAATTTTTTCTTCCACCAAGTGGAAAAACTGTTTGAATCAAACATGCCCATATTGCCCGCGTGGCCCTTCATACAAATTTTTTTCTAACTTAATTTTTTTTTTAAAACAACAACACAAACCGCACTCGTTCTGTGTTTAGCACATTTTGCAGCGAACTTTATAAAAACAAATGCATGCAAAGCCAAAATAAAAAAACGCACACTCGATGATGTCGATGCTGAAGCTGATTGTGCCGTTATTTGTGGGTCGAGTAATTTTTCATGACATGTGATTTTATTGCATTGTAATTTTTTTTTTTTTTTTGTTTGACTTTTTGCCGAACGCAACGATGAGCAATATTATATTTTATTTTTATACCCCCACGTTTAAAAAACGTAAAAGGGGTATATTAATTTTGTCACTCCAAGCTATAATCACTTCAAGCTATAATCACGAAATTCGGTATTTAAGGTTTTACTAGTATCACCTGTGGCCGAAATTCGGCCATCTGTTGCTGTAAGGTAACGAAGCTCAAGTTGTTTTTCACATAATGAATTGTTATTAATTTGCATGGAAATTCTTAATGCTTACCTTGACGCTATGAGGAAAAAAGTGGTAAAGGACAAAAAAGGAAGCATATATGCGTCAATAACAAAAATGTATTCAAGCGTCATCTCGAAATAATCCACCAAGTATTGAACAAAAGAAACAATTATCAATGGCTTGGCGTCAAGTGTTATATCGATGGCTTCATTCCAGAGTATGCTAAGTCAACTTAGCCCTTTGTGGCGCAAGGACGTAAATACATTTTGTTTTATAAATATCAGGTGACAAATATGATACTATTGACGGAAATAATAATTAAAATTTTTTTTTTTAAATTTAGTATTTATTTTTATTAAAAAACTTTGTGTTGCAGAAATGCAACATTGCATTCAAAGCAGTGAAAAATTAAACTTATTTTTAAGAGGTATGAAAATTTTTAAAACAGTTATTTTGCTTATTATAACACAAACTAATACCACATTTTTCGCAGCTTGTTTGTGTATAACCCTTGCAGTCCGGAAACTTGCATCGCATCCTTTTGTCCATCCAAACCGGCCAGTGCCCGTATTGGTCCAACCTGACATCTTTTGGAGGAGCATGTTGTGCCGGACCCTTCCTCTTTTTGTCTTGAATTTGGCTTTCAATATCACTCTTGCGTTTTAACCTGTTAACAGTTTTATATTTGCATAACGTCTCTGCTACATCAATTCTGAATTCAGCAGAGCTAAGGATTTTACTTGAACATCCTTTTTCAGCTTTTATTCGTCGATATAAGAGCCATGCGTTACACATAGCCATATCTAACAGGTGGTAAAAAATACGTATATACCAACGCTTGCTTCTTAGTTTTATTTTGTAGTGGCCCATAACCGAGTCTAAAAGATCTACACCACCCATATGTCGATTGTATTCCGAAACAACAAAAGGGCGCTCAATAAAAACGAATTTCTTTCCCGACTTGTCCCATCTTTTGACTGTAGTTGTTGGGGTTTTTCCTGCAAAATTTGATGCTAAGGTGACGATTTTATTATCTCTCCAAGCAACCAGAGCTACATCAACCCCATTGTAATTTCCGACCTGTTCTATAGATGTACCGCGTTGTTCTTTTTTAAAAGCTTTTTCGTCTGGCAGCTTACAACTGGGAATACGGGGTTTTCTTATAGTTCCTAAAGCTAAAATGCCACGACTTGACAAATATTCAATAAGAGGGATTGAGGTGTAGTAATTGTCGAAAAAAATGCGGTGGTTCCGATTGGTAGGCACTTCACGAGCAAGGCGGACTACAACATTAGATGATGCCCCTAAGTCCGGCTCATTAGTTGCGCACCTGTTTTCTTGGCCACTATAAACTTCAAATTTATAACCGTACCCAGATACACCACATATAACAAACAGCTTGAATCCCCATTTATGAGGTTTGTCAGGTAGATACTGTTTTAGCATGCTTCGGGCTTTTGTTGAACACATTTGTTCATCAACAGATAAATGGGCTTCAAATGGAACTTTTTTGAAGTTGTGGTTGAGTGCCTCTAACATAGGCCGAATTTTATATAATCGATCAGAAGCAACATGATCGTATGGTAGCATTTTACTATTATCGTTAAAATGAATTAACTGTCTAATTAATTCGAATCGTTTCGACGGCATAGTCTCTCGTATCGGCTCAAAGCTTATGTGTTCTGACCAATACATTTTTACTTTTGGCATATGAACAATTGACATAAAATATACTATACCAATAAACTGACGTATTTCCTGACCAGTTACATCTATTGGTTTATTGGCATCTTTCTGTACAGAATAAAGATTAGTCTGGTCAGCAAGTAGATTGATGATATCGTCAGTAATAAGATATGAAAATATCTCAAATGGAGTGTCTAAACAAAGTATCTCTGGAGGAAGCTTTTCTGAACCATGAAACCGAAGTTGCTCATCATTTAACTGTAAACTTTTCGATTTCCATGTGATACTAGTCTTAGTCTTACGATCAGACAACTTTGAAGCTGCTGCAGAACTTGTGCTTGGAGAATCGGAGCTTAGATCTGGTTCTATTGCAGGACTAATGACCATAGCAGCGGCGGATGGGTTGCTACATTGCTGGTAGACTGCAAATAATTTTCCAATTCTTCATCGGAACTTTCATGCTCGTTCGGCTCGAACTTATATGCCGAATCGATGACATCGTCGTCATCAGAAAAGTCAAGGCCATCTTCGCTGTCTTCCCATTCGTCAAGTATATGTTCTAGGTCTTCAGTGGTCAATTTACGACTCATTTTGATCTTAAAATAAAAACACTTTACTTTATAAAAAATGGGGAAAAAATCTATCGCACAACGCAGTGTTGCATAAATGCAACAAAGCAAAATCAGTCCACAAATACAAAACGAACTGATTGTGCAATAAAACTTTTACTGATTATTGAATTATAGATTATTACCTTTATTACACAGAAATTTCACAAACGTTATACATGTATATTACCACTTAAAATGTTTTTGTAAACAAAATCAAGAATCGCGAAACTGGTTTGCACACGTGCGTCTCTAAAAATAAATAACAATTCAAGTGTTGCCAGATAGTAAGATTATTTGATATTAAATCGTTTGGGAGCTTTGTTGCTAACCTACAACACCGCGTAAAATCGTTCAATTAGCATTTACTGCATTTCTATATCCCCTTGAATGGTATGTTGCAGAAATACAACATGGCGTCACAAAGGGTTAACATGTTTTCAAGGAGATTGTTTTTTTTTACAATAATTCGGATTGATATAAAAAAAAATTTTAAAGTCGAACACAGTAAAAAAATTTTGCAATCAATATGATTTTAAGCCCGAAAAATGTAGTTTCTATCTTATACGACTTTTGAGAAATTCCAAATAAACTTTGAACGCGTCTCCTGCAAAATTCACTTTCTAGACTTAGCATACTCTGGAATGAAGCCATCGATATGAGAAAAGCAGCAGCTTAACTGTTTTTTCTAACGCTGAGAGAAATTAAGATAAAGCAACAACAACCACAACAACAACAACAATAATTCTACTCAGCTCTTTTAAAGTATTTGCGTCACTCCTGCATTCTACTCTTGCTTTTGTAAGCTACAGCAGCAATGTTCAACAGAGCTTTGTCGCTTTGTAGTTTCTCATTGTCCCATTGGCAAAAAAAGCATTTTACATTTGCTCAGTTTTACCTATCTTAATGACAACATATTCGAGTAAAAACTATATTGTGCAAATTTACTCGAAAATACCTATCCATTGATATAAGTATTATGTGAATATGTTGAAGGTAACACAGAAAAAAAGGGAACACAAACTTTTTTTTTTGCATATTAATATATAGATATTGCCACACCGATTTTTATAATGACACCCACTTTATTGACCGTAATTTGTAATGATTGTGCCTACCCTATACAAAATTTCAGTGTCAATATTATTCGAGATATAGTGTTTTTCTAATATTGCCACGCCCCTGTGTCGAATTTTTTCTAATTTCTTGACCGTTATTTGTAATAATTGTTCGTACTCCTGTATTAAAATTCAGTACCCTAGTGTCAATATTAACCAAAATACCAAACCAAATCAAACCAAAAATAGGGTTTTTAATCGGGACACGCCCCTTTGTCGAATAATGCGCACTTTTTTAAAAAAGGACCTCCGTGTTTATGGACTCTATGTGTTGAAAAAAATTGTGGTAATCAGACAAGAACTTTAAGGAGATATCGATGTACATACATTTAACTTGAATTTTCCGTTAACTTAAAGTTACTTAAAAGCGTTTCCGTACACATTTTTACAGCACGAGAGAGAAGAAGAACAAGCAAAATGTCACTATATTACTCGAACTTTACTTGAAAAATTTCTTCGAGCACGAATCTTGAGCTTCAAACAGCTGATTGTCAAAGTGATAAAATTAAATTGTTGTGAAAAAAATTTATGAAATTGGTTAAAAAATTAATAAAAATACTGTTAAAAAAAGAGTTGGCTGTGCCGTGGACACACCCGTAGGTTTTGACGTGACGAAGTTTCTTGCTGTTGTTGTTAATGTTGATGTTGATGTTGATGTTAGTGTTGGTGTTGGTATTGGTGTTGGTGTTGGTGTTAGTGTTGGTGTTGGTGTTGATGTTGATGTTGATGTTGATGTTGATTTTGATGTTGATGTTGATGTTGGTATTGGTGTTGGTGTTGGTGTTGGTGTTGATGTTGGTGTTGGTGTTGTTGTTGGTGTTGGTGTTGGTGTTGGTGTTGGTGTTGGTGTTGGTGTTGGTGTTGGTGTTAGTGTTGGTGTTGGTGTTGTTGTTGGTGTTGGTGTTGGTGTTGGTGTTGGAATTGCTGTTGGATTTGGAGTTGGTGCTTTTCGTTTAGCTTTTTTTTTGCTTCCCCATTGGTTGTGCTCTCATTTCAATTAATCCAGCAAAAGTGATGCATATGCGTCACATTAGGCGGTTCCCTGAGGGTTTTTGACACGCCGTCAAATTTTTTTTTTATTTTTGTCATATGCCCGAAGACCTCACCTTTGTTTTCGTTTCTTAAAATTTACCGTTGGACCAGTAGTCACAGAGTTAAAAATCCATGCAACGTTTTTTCATGGCTGTAGCATTTTTACTGCATTATGTGATTGCATCCCTGAAATCATGACAACAAAATTTTTTTTGTAATTTAGTTGTGAAGCGTAATAACACATCCCTGCTGTCGTAAAACAAAATTTACTGTAGCACTCCTCCTGAGTGAGTAATAATTCCATGCAACGATATTACATTTCTGTTACATAAGCTGCTATATTTACGAACTGACGACGCCGGAATTGTTTTTTTTTTTATTTTTGTCGTAAAGCCATGTATAAAACTTTATTTTCCTTTCTAAACTTTTATCGTAGGTTATATACTCATTGAGTAAAAATTCAATGCAACGCTGCAACGCTGCATGAATGTTGCGTTATCGATCTTTGAGCGGCTCTCTCAGCGTCCCCATGATGTCAGAAATTTTTTGTCTAATTTTGTTGTGAGGGCTTCCAGTAGCAGAGATAAAGAGATGGGAAACTTCGATTCTGCTGTCATTTTTGTTGATTTTGCGCCAAAATCGTGCTTGTTCTTCTCATTTTTTATGCACTCACGTATTGTATATACATATATGAGTTCACCTCAAGATTGTCAACTGTTGTTGTATCGACTATCAGCTGCTTTAAGTTAGCAATAATATTGTTTTATTTTCGAAGCTTAAATAAATAGGCATTGAATATGGACATAAAATTAATATAAAAGAGGCTGAAACTTAATTTATGCATGCAAAATCTCTCAACTGATAACATATTAACTTAATATTGCCAATGAAAATGCCTTGAAAATTAAAAAAGCAACTCTGATCCTTATACCGTACACGAACCTTCAATGCATGTTGAGTTTCTTCACAGATTATACAACAACCAGCGTAAATTTGAACCAGCAGCTGACTTTATTTACTTAAGGCGCTACCCAAACTTACAGTACAAAAAATAGGGTTTTTTCATGAATGCGAAAACTACTAAAATTTTTTAAACGATCGTTATATCATCTAAAAATACATACATTGAACACTTTCAGTTATATTTTTTATTGAAAAATATTGTATGGTCTTGTTAAAAATTACTTTAAAAAATTGTGTTTTTATTTTTGCGTTTTGCGGTGACCAACATTGTGGTGAACTGGATCACCTGAAAGAGAAATAGGCTAATAGATTTAGTTAAATAACAACATAAACTAGTATCTGATCGATTCATTTAAAAAGTATGCAAAGTATAGTTAATGGTTAAATTTTCACTAAAAATACTGTTGTTTTTTGGCTATAAAATGGCCGTTTTTTATCGAATGAATCTGCAAACTTTTCAAAAGATAGGTTCAGAATTTTCGAGTAATTTTTGTCACCGATTAAAAAATAACATTTCGAGAAATTACGATTTAAGTTTCAACTTCAGTTTACACGAAGGAAATAATTTTTAAACAATAACAATAAACAATAACATAAATGCAGCCATCTATTCAGGACCCATATGGTAGCTCTTCCACCGACGATGATTCTTATAAATTTCCTGTTGCTTTTCATTGTTCTCTCGTCGCGCACCTCTCTGTTACTGCAATCGAGTTGTCGAACCTTCGAGCTAAACTGACAAATTTAAACAATAAGAGGCATCGAAAATTCATTTCTGAAAGTTCCAAACATTATATGAATGCCAGAAATACGAGGCATACGGACCTTTTTATTTATATTACTTCGTAGATAGTTATACTTAAAAAATATGCAAGAACAAAAAAATCGATGAAGTTCAGAGTTACAAGTGTGAGTTACCCCTTAATTTGTTTATGTTTAGTCCGTGGTAAGTTTGTCTAAGCTCAGTGAAATTTTACACAGTGGTGAGAACCCAAACCAGCTGAATAACTCAAACTAGCACCCAAACTGGGTGAGTTTCTCAACAAAATGTACGACCACAACTATAATATTGTGTTAGTATTGACTTCCATTTGACATAAAGCAGGCATAGTGCTATCGCTTTCACATCGAAGTTTCCCATCTCTTTATCTCTGTCCAGTAGGCCTTTATTGACGTATCGTATTTTTAATCCTAGCACTAATACTCAGCGAGTAATAATTCCATGTAACAAATTTTCAGTTGCGTTGCTTACGCAGCTCCCACTACGTCCCTATGCCGTATTAAATTTTTTTTTGGTTTTTTAATATAGTCAAAGAATTAACTTTTATGGTCATACTATTTTTTTAATCATAGCTCTTATACCCAGCGAGTAACAATTCAATGAATTGCAGATGAATTTTTAAAAAATGAATTTTTCAACTTTTTTGGAAACTAGAGCAGTACAACGTAACTTCGTCACGTCAATATACAAAATGAACGCAAATTGAAGCCAAAGATTCCTAGAGAACAATTCACGTACAATTTCTTTGAATTTTCCATTCTTTTAAATAAACCAACCAGCAAATTCAATTTATATTTAATTTCAATTGTCAAAGAACAGCTGTTGTGCTTGAACTTTACTTGAAGTCGTTTACGTACTTTTTGGCAAATTTTCTCATTTTGACAGGTAATCAAATTACTCTCTTTTACTCGAACTTTACTTGAAGTGAGTACGGAAACAGTCCTATTTATTTTCTGATGGTCAAAGTCTTATCTGGAGCACCGATACAGAAAGAAAATACTGGAAAGAAGTCAACACTACTTTTGAATGAATTCGTTTTGGAGGAGCAAATATAAGCTTGAAAAGATCTTCCAATTAATTAAATGGGTTTTTCGCTAAACAAAGCAATAAATATCTGATTTCACTAAAGGTCTCTGTACTCTCTTTCTCTTTCTTTATTTTTTTCTCCAGCCTTAAGACCTAAAAGTTACATTAAAAGTTTTCAAATCCATTGGATTTAACGTTATTGCCGCAAACGAACGCAAACGTTGTCGTTCTCGTTCATGCTGCATGCCCGTGAGGCTGGTGCTTTCGATACGCTGAAGCCGCAAGCCATTAAACTGCACATTGCCCAAGCCGTTGCCCCATTTCGAGGAGTGCGCACAAGTTGTAAGCTCTATATTTTGACCCACAGTGCAGTCGAAACCTTGACGTTGCAGCACCATCAACGCCGACAATGAGGGGAACAGCGATAACGGCTCTGCAAAAGATAGCGTGCGAAAGTTCAATAGATGCACATCACATGGCAGCGCACCATTTTCCAGCAGTAAAGCACGCGGTTTAAGCTTCACGGCCTTTGCTGCAGAGCTATCGAAAGTCTCCATGAAAAAGATGTTCGGTGGATAACGTAAACCATTGGCTAGATGCGTGGCCAATAGACTGGGTACTTGATAGGAATTTTGCTTTTTATACGGCATATTTTCGATGACCAGCCAGAATTTTTGACGCGTTAGGCGACTGTCGGTAATGCCCTCGCCCATGCCGCGATTGTCATCGTAGAGTGTGCGACGATCGAGCATTACCTCGAGCTGTCCCGGTTCATAGCTGGCGGCACCCTGTGCATGGTTGGTAAGTAGCGTCATTCGCACATTGGAGTCCTGTAGAAAAGCACCCGTGGTAATGGGAAAATAGTTGCCCTCAATGCCAATGGCAGGCACCTTGATGCGTCTATTATTAAATGGAACATTAACTTATTAAAAAATCACATCTTCAATAAAGTATTGTGTTTACTTATGGTACTGAAAGCCGTTCTGATCGCTGTAGAATTCTGTTAGTTCGGGCTGTAGTGTGCCATTCGTCGTCTTGCTGGGCGCCGCAATATTTTCAATGTCAGTCATAAAACGCATAACTAGCTCCGTATCGCCATTCTTAGGTGGATTTCCGAAATCGATATCGTTCTCAATGTATATGGCAGCATCCAGGTGTGTGTGTGTATTGAAGATGCGCACTGTGTGTGCCAAGAATGGTCCATATATAACCGTCACATCACTAGCAATACTTCCAGATGTGATTATGATGTGCACATCTTTATACCGCTCGAGCACATCTTTCTCGGCTTTAGTCTGTTCGGCATTTATCTTGAATAGATATGCTCCAGAATGTAACATAGCACTGTGATAGGCTGCAAATTTAATGGCGCACTGCATCGATCGCATCGGTTGGTCGACTGGTTTGATGGTTTTAAGAAACCCAGATTTCTCGTCGAACATCAGACGCATGTGATAATTTTTCAGCTGAATTTCACCTAGGAGAAGAGAAGAAAGTAATTTTGTAATGCTTAGTAGTGATAACACCGCCAATCACTATTTTTTTTTTATACTAAATCAACGCTCAGGGAATTCCACCTATAAATGCGAATGCATTGTGTTGATTCGGAAGAAGGGTGATAGTTAGTTCGCGGGTGGAAAGGTAGAGTAGTGTCGGTGAAGATTAGTTTTAAATTTACATAGCTCAAAACTTCCAGGGAACACGCTCGCAGAGAGATTGTTCCACAATTTTACTATACGACCGAAGAACGAACTATCTCGGTAATGCGAGGTTCTTTTGTGCATCAAGGCAATGGTATAGGGATGGGGTTGGTGAGCCGCCCGAGGGGACCTGGGAAACACACGAGCTGATGGCGTCATGTCATGTATCTCCCGTGAACACTTCCTATGATAGGGTTGGGACTTCCTTCCCAACCAACATTGCGGCGATGACCAAGAGAGTTGAAAGAAGATGAAATGTTTTCATCTGCAATCAGATATATCGCACGTCGTTGAATTTGATCTAGAAGCTCCAATTAAGATCTGAAGAGCACATTTGGGCAGTGCGAATTGTACTCCATTTTCGGCCTTATATATGAGGTATAGATCTCGCGTAGATCAGTTGGAGTGAAGTATTTCTTAAACCGTTTTAAAAAACCTAGGCACTTGGCCGCTTCTTTCGACACATCGAAAATGTGATCATTTCAACGAAAATCAGATTTGATCGAGATGCCCAGAACGTCGAGAGCATCTGACTCCGCTAGATCCACACCGTTCATATTAAGGGGAGCTAAGGGGCAATTCATTCGTTTGTGAGTTAAAAGGCAACACTGAGTCTTTCTAGCATTAAACTCAACTCTATTAGCAAGCCACCACTCGGAGATTTTTTCCAAGTCATTAACCTTAATCGGTCCCTTGTGTAAAAAAAGTGTGTGTAAAACTTTTCAACTTCAAGATGTTAGTTTTTTAATATAATTTCAGCAAATCGACCGAGCTAGGATTTTGGCTGGTTTTTTAAACATCTTTTTTTTTTAATAAATAAAATAATGAATAATACTTAAATAATTTTTAACGACTAGCTCGCATTAATTTCATTTATCGATAAAAATTAGGCTCTTGAAAAAGTGTGTAAAATTTACACACAAGGAACTTATGCGTTTCTAGAAATTAGGGACCGATGAAGGTTAAGCAGTGTGTCATTCATATGTTGCCTCTTTCTTTCAATATCCAAAGAATTCGGGCGTTTTTTGAAGAAAAATTAATGACAAATGTTGCTGTCGTCAGCAAACGAATGAATTGGGTTGTAAGTCAGCGACAGAAGGTCGTTGATAAAAAAAATGAGTCTCAAAAGTTGCATGGGGTTGTCCAGATCACCCAAAAAAAAAATTTTAAGGAAAAAAAAAGGATGTCTTCCTGCCCCGCAAGGACAAAGTTGTTTTTTGAGGAAAACAGTAAAAAATAACGACCTTAAAATGCTTTGACTTTTATAAAGAAAACTACTATGTCTTAAAACAAAAGTAGGTACAGGCTTAAACTAACAATATATTGGTAAACACGATGCCACTCACAATTCTTATCCACAGTGTCCTGTGTGAAGGATATTCGAAGCTAAAGTTGAAATCGAGATAGCACAGGACTTTTGATTATTACCCAATAGTGTAATTTTTGGTGGTGTTGATTATACTGTTTACGTATTCCTTAAATTTACCGCATTAATAATTAGCATAATTTTTGCATATGCATTTTTCTATTTTTGAGAAATGTATATAAGCTTTTATATCTCGGGTACCAGAAATGGTACCGAAGAAACTTTGCTTAATTTGGATTCTTCAAATATTTCTTAACAACACCCTCTCTAAATGTATTATTTTAAAATACCAGGTTAAGGCCATAATTTTATTCTCTACTGGGCAGGAAGACATCCTTTTTTTTCCTTAAAATTTTTTTTTGGTGATCTGGACAACCCTATGCAACTTTTGAGACCTCTTAGAATACGATCTAAATTTTTCGATACGCCCGAATGTTCATGTTTCGCAGTTTATTTTAGGTTAAACTTGTAACAGGCTTTTTTGCAAATTCAACACTTCCGCGACGTTTTATAGTTTTATTTACATTGTTTTTATAATATTTTCACTCAAATTAACACAAACTTAACACACGTATCCGCACTGTTTACAACTTGAAAACTTCATATTTTTATCTCATTTGGCGCAAGGTATATTCAACAAGGTAGTCTCGTCTCGGAGTGGTGGGTACAGTAGCTGTCAAACATAAGAAGAGCGTAAAAAAAAACAGTGAATAGAAAACTGTCAAATGTGTTAAAATTCATAGTTTTCATTTTAGTGCGTGCTGAATGTTTAAATTTAGTATTAATCGTGAAGGTAAAATAACACTAAGGAAGGCACTGCTCCTGGCTGCAACCGGAGTGGACTGCAATTATTCCCCGGACGATTTATAAAAATGCTTTTCGCAGACCCGCGCTGATTGGGAAAATTTTGTGCAACAAGCAACGTTCCAGCGATTGCGTCTTGTTTCATTAAGAGGCCCACTAAAAGACGAGCCATTTTCTTTTTGAAAAGGCTTCTTACAAATTGCACAACTTCTGGGCATTAAATCGCTTAAATAATTTTCATCAACAACACAAGTCTAATTGGAAAATTTTGTTATTTGTTTTGCTTTTATTCGTTCAATAGCCGATTTTGACAGGTGCTGTACCCACCATAAGAGAGAATTTCAACTACTAACTCTACCTTCCTTAATATACCTTCATTTGGCGTTTCTACGAACTTCGTCATTTTGACAACTAGTCAACTTTTTAATTTTCTACTCTTCGTTGACGCGAGAGGGCACTAATCGAGTTGGTCCTACCCATGGTAGAATTACAAGGTAGGGCCGAGTCACTTAGTGCTCTCACGCGCCAACGATGAGTGGATAATAAAAAGGTTGGCTAATTCTCAAAATAACGAAGTTCGTAGAAACCTCAAATGAAATAAAAATATTTTGTTTTCAAGTTGTAAATAGTGCGTGATAAGTTGTTAAGTTTGTGTTAATTTGAGTGGAAATATTGTAAAAACATTATAAATAAATCTATAAAATGCCGCGGAAGTGTTAAATTTGATAAAAAAGCTTGTAAAAAGTTTAACCTAAAATCAACTGCGAAACATGAACATAAAGAAACTTGAGATGAACACCTGATTTTGACAACTAGCCCGCTTTTCGCTGCTTTCTACTTCATTCTTCTCCGAGTCGACCCTACCTTATAATTCTACCATGGTCCTACCTTATAATTCTAACATGCTTTCTAAGACATGAGTACATTATTTAGTAATATGTTTTGGTATTCGACTTACTGTGAGTGAGCTACTGAACGCACTCGCTTCGTTTTGACGCCTCTTTGACGTTTAGCACTTATGCTTCTTTTTCACGAAAACAGTTTTCGGCGACAGTTGTTTTTAATCATGGATTGTTATAGTTGGTCTTACAAAAATGTGGCATGGAAAGAGGAGAAGATATCGAACTTTGCGACCACTCGGAGTCATTCATAATTTTGTGTAGCGTACTGTGAAGTTATTTGCGGATACTTGTGAAATAATCGACCGTCCAAAATCTGGCCGTCCGCGTGCTGTAAGACCACCACGAGCCATCAAAGCGGTGAAGTCTCGAATCAAACGAAAACCACTGCGAAAGCTGAAAATCTTGTAGCAGCAGATGAATATCTCAGCGCAATTGATCTCTCGCATTCTTAAATATGACTTGGGGCTCAGAGCATATAAAAGACACACCTGGCATATTCTCACGGTACCGTTAAAGGACCAATGTAAGCGAAAATCAAAAGCGTTACTTCTCAAGCATTAGGATAATGCACACAGAGGAATTCTGTTTACTAATGAAAAAAATGTTTACCTTAGAGGAATCGTTCAATGAACAGAATGATAGAGTATATGCTCTGTCATCACTACATGCTGCAAGACTCGTTCCGAAAGTTCAGAGAGGTCACCACCCAGCTTCTGTGATGGTTTGGTGGGGTGTCGCCTATAATGGGGTTGCCAAGCTGCATTTTTGTGAAAAAGGAGTCAAAACTTCGGCGAAAGTGTATGAATCCGATGTTTTGGAATTGTTTGTGAAGTCTCTTAACATTATTCCAAAGCAAGCCGTGGACCTATCAAGATGATTAGGCTCTGGACTGAATGGCTCAAAAACAATGTAACGGACTTCATTTACAGGGATCAGTGGCCATCGGGTAGCCTAGACCTGAACCCATTGAATTACAAATTGTGGTCTGTGTTAGAGGGTATGGCTTGCTCTATTCGACACCCAAATATCGAGTCTTTAAAGCGCGCTGTTGTCCGAGCAGTGGAGAAATTTTCTATGCATTTATGAGAAAAAAAAAATGTAGCAAAACATATGAGAGTACTAAATATAATCGAGTATATACTGATAGCTTAAAAAACTCTTAGGTATATATAAAACAAAAGTCAATGAATAAGAGAAATGCCGTGCCATGGGACTGCCTTATAACTAGAATTTACTGAGGGAAAAGACATAACACTTGCCTCAGATTATAATTCACATGCTTCTATGTCTTTCTGTTACACTTCCGTAACATCCTACATATGTTTCACTTAGTTACACCCTCTTTCCCACTAAACTTTCCACACCATTTCAAACCAAGGCAGTCTTGATTGAATTGGTAGAATACCTGAAATCCTTGTTTCAAAGGATTCAAAAAAAAAATAAAATAATTCACAAATTTTAACAAAAAAGTTAAAACAAGAAGATTTAACGAACCTTTTCATCTACATTGTAGAAAAAAACAAAAACTGACAAAACCTTCAATTATTTAAAAGCTTACCAGCAGGTATTGGTTTAACGTTAAATACATCATTTGTTGTTGGTGGAGTTGATGTATTCATGCATTTATCACAATAAATGCTAGACAGGGAGCCTTTGTAGTTTTCCTTATCGGCCACAACTTTAAAAGTAGTCAGCGAGAGTGGCTCCAATAAGGCAACAAACATCAGTTCATATTGTTTGGTAGATATTCGTATGCGTTCGGTTCCACCAACGTCAGTTATATTCCAAATAGGGTTTATTTGCAAATGTTTTATTTCCACACCATCGGAGTTAAGCACTTTGACCTGAGCCTGCTGCGTGCGTATGGTGATAACTTCCAAACGCTGTTGCGTTAAAGAGTTGAAGACAACAAAAGAGGCAGATTTGTTGTGATCACTGTTGTACTCTTTGCCACCGCTGGTTGACCTTGCATTTGTGGCCACAATGGGTTCACCGAAATCGTTGGCAGCACCGAGTGTAATGGGGTTCTTAAACGGCATTTTGCTGTATTTCTCACGCTCCAATTCACTACGCAAGAAATTATTTTGTGATGTACCATTTTGAATCAATTGCTCTATGGTGGATTCCTGCATTTTCACCACATCTTGAATACTCTCGAATAGACGCTTGCCATAGTCGTACGTAACAGCCTCCTTCGATGTGCCTGTAATGGCATCGTGATGCTGGAAGAGACCCAAATTGCGACGTGCCAAAATCATTTTCTCATAGTTTTTCTCAAAGATTTTTATAGCACTTTCGTGATGAAATTGACGCGCAGTATTGTATGCAATGGTGAAGAGAATTTCAGCGGAGCGCAGATTATGTTCAAGATCAGCGCTAAGTAGTTTATAAAATGGTCGTGTTGTGAAATAGCCAGACCAATATGACGGATAGCCTGTGGTAAAGATATCGGAATAGACGAAGAAGTCACCCTTGAAGGTGGGAAAATCGGCGGAACGTCGTCGAATCTCTCGGAAATAGTCGCGCGGCGTACCTGAAGATAGTGGAAAAATGAATGTATTATTTTGCATTTAGCAGGTCTGTTTCCGTACTTTACACTGTGTAAGATTTGTGTAAAATGTGTGCTAGAGAGTAAAAACGAAATGTGAGAATAGTTGCAAAAGTACGGAAACAGCTTCTAGTAAGTTTCAAGCACAAAACAGCTGATTTTGACTGCACACGGCAGCACAAATTTTAAAACACTTTCACTCAAATTATTAAAAGCCATTTTTTATGCAAAACTGAACAATTACTTAATTTTGATTTATTATTATTTATTTATTTTTCGTAAATTTCTTTTTAGGCACACAATTTGTGAATTTATTTATCGCAAAACATAAAGAATTATGAAATGTAATATGACATTTTCTTCTTCTTATTGATGCTTATTCTTCTTGATGCTTGTTCTTACTTTACTCGAAGTCTCGAGTTCTAGCACTCTCTGTGCACTTTGTGTGCTCGAGAGAGCGATTTTATGCTTGGTCTTCTTCTCCCATTTTAAGCACAGAAAGTACGGAAACAGAAAATAGTGTCCCACAAGTTACACAGTGTGCGTACGGAAACAGACCTAGCATGTGCATTAAGTTACCTCCGCCATTTTTGATTTATAATTAAAACAATATATGTATGTTTAGCACAATTTTTGAATTCCTGAAATAACTTAATTTTAAAAAGCACCAAACCATAAATATCATACCGTATATGATTATATCACAGCACAATGTATTTTATAAAATGTTAATAAAAAAACTGCAGAATAAATTTTAAACGTGGATTTTAAGCGTTTATTATTAAATCTTCCAATTGTTTTACTCACCGAATGCAATGTCCACATTATAAGTTTTTTTGTTGGCCATGATATGATCGATAAGCCGCTTATAGTTCGTGTACTGCTGCTCCACTTCGAGCTTCTTGTTGTAGCGGAAGTCATCACCGACTGGAATGAGCGCCACGTTATGTGGAAACAGTGAAGCGGTACGCGAGTATTGTTCCAAGAGCAGCTGAGCTTTTTCCTTAACATTTTTATCGGTGATAAAATGTGCCTTGCTGGAGTAGGACTCGCCTGGTATTTTGCGAAAATCAAAAGTCAAGCAAATAGACTGAACTGGTCCACAAGAACTTCTTATGGAGTAAATATCGAAGGGCATGTTATGGGTGAGCATCTGACCATGCTTGGAATTGGTTTTCATTTGTTGTTGTTGTTGTTGCCAGTACGGTTCCCAAAGGAAATCTCCACATTGCTGATGCGCAAACCACTGCTTCCAGGCATAATGAATGCGCTGTATGATGGCACCCTCAAAATTACTGCCCGACAGCAAATAGGGCACCGTGCTGCCATGACCAAATGGATCAATAGACCAACCCACTGTGGGCGTAACATTGAGATTATTTCGTAGCCATTGATGACCTTCAATCAGCTGATCCAGCATGGGATAAAGATGCACATTGGCCTCATCAGTCATCACCCAGCCACCGGTTGTTATTTCAAAACGTCCCTCATCAATCAGTCTTTTTAGAGCACGTTGTTTCGTTGGATGCGCCTGATCCCACCACATTTGCAGGAAACTAATTTCGGACCATATAAAGGTCATATCCTTGTATTCCTGCATTTTTGTGATAACGAGATTGAGTATCTGACGTGAATCAGATTGAAAATACTCGACATAAGTTTTCAACCAGCCGGGATCGTTGTGAGAGTGAGGCACCACAATAACCTAAGAAAAAATTATAGTTATTAAAAAATGAACGATATATTAATAAAAATTAAGGATTGAACTAAATATTAAATAGTCGCCGAGAAGAAGACGACTTAGCATGGGTTAGGAATAAATTTCAACACTGATGGTGGTTAAATTAGAACTAGAAATATAACTTATAATATACTCGCATACAGTTGAATTTTATTTCTACTAGTATTGCCAGTGGTCAAAATTCGACCATTGAAAAACCGATTTTTGTTTGTTTTTTTATTTTTATTGAAAAACGTTATGCAAAGTTAAAAAACATTAAACTGAGAAATTTAGAGTAATGCAATGAAATAATGAAATAAAATTTAAATTTATTGTAATTGAAGTGAATCAATCATTAGTTTGATTGTATTTTGTAAAGATTATATTGAAAAAATTAATTGGCATGCATGCATGGTGAACTATGTTTAGGTTTCATAGTCTTCTGGATTGGTAACAATAAATATCTCAGTAGAATTCGACTACGTAACGCATTTTATTGAAATCATAATTGAAATTTTGATTGCATTGATATAAAATTCGAACTTTTACTTTCCTAATGAATTCGCCACCAGTTCTCTTGCTCAGAAGAGAGCAAAATGTAAGCGGCAAACTGAAAATAGAAAAAAGTCTACTTTGGCGTCAAGTGGCGAGCTTTCCTTCTCTTCTCTTTGTGCGGATCGTTAATATAGAATTTTCTTTGTCTGTACGTTCTCTGGTCGACAAATATAGAACCCGAAAAGAATAAAAAATCGTTGCGACCGACGATCCTCTCTGGTCGTCAATCACAGAGAAAAAGTTCAGAATTAAGCGATTGAGATAAAGATACAATTATACAAGGTAGGAGTGACAGTTTTTTTGTCTTTTACCAATTGTTTAAAATAGTATTAATTAGAAAATGAAAAAAGTAAAAAGATAATAGAAAATAAAATATACAAGCTCGTGAGAAAATAGCCATTTGTCACTCCTACCTTGTATAGTTGTATCATGATTGCAACTGACGATTTTGGGTCGCTTTTATTTAATATTTTTTATTTATTTTTTCTATTTCATTTCAATGTATTGATCTTTGCAATTTTGTGAATAAAATACAGACAAAGAAGAAACGTCATGGTTGATTAATAAGGTTGTCTCGGGGCTGATCGTACACTCTTCTCAGTACCCACAATTGTCAAAATCAATTAAAAGCAACAACAGCAACTTCATCGGGTTTACGTGTTATCTGTTTTGCTTTCAGATTTTGTATGAACTATCAACTTCGATTTGACATTTATGGGCAATCGCTCTCATCCTTGCGACAACCTTATTTATTCAACCATGCGTCAAGACATAATAAAAACAAAGGAAATGGCTTTGAACATATCCTATTTCCTAAAAAGATGGCAACATAAATACCACTCTGAGAGAAAATTGTAGGAGAATTTTGTCGCAAGAGAAAAAATAGAATAGTTTCTAACTGTGCGATGTACAGCCTGAACAGAATCAAAAATCGTTGCGATTGACGACATCACGAAGCAATAGACTGCATGAAAATGTATGAACACTTCCAGAATGAAATCGCAGGTCTTCAGCCGCAACCAGTGGCGGATATAGGATTTGCCAGAGGGCGGGGGGCTGAAATTACAGTTCTGTATCCCAAGGGGGCAGAAACATGTTTTGGGGCTTTTTTCATCTTTTTACCATGCAAAAATTCTATAAGGGGGGACTAAAGCCATTTCAGCCCGTATGTAGATCCGCCACTGGCCGCAACGATAGAGCCCGAACAGAGCCAAAGCAGCTGTCGATTGACGGATTCGCTGTGCGACAAAATACATGAAAGTGTATGCAGCTGCCAAAAATTAAATCGCCATAGAAATCCGCGACGGAAAAACGCCAGAATAGAATCAATTTTATTTTTTATCCGACGGCTGGCAGATCTCTCTTTGAGTGGCGTAAGTGTTGCCATATTTTAGTTAAGAATTGGCTGTGTTCAGTGCTATTTTCTTAGTTTTTACCATGAGCTGACGTTTTGTTTTGTGTGTGTGAGTTGCATCCCAGTATAAAAGTGGATCATCCTATGAGCGATCCGGGAGTGCTCCCTGAGGAGCAGTGGATTGCTCCCTATTGATCCAAGCTAGGTGGATTTTGAGCTCTCTTTTAACATTGCATGTCCTAGGAAGGCGAGCGCTCCCTATATCTTCCCAAGCGAGCGGATAAGGAGCGATCAGTATATGACCCAAATGGATCAGTTAAGGAGCTTTTGAAATATATTTTTTTTACAAAAATAGTGAGAGCATTTTTCTAAAATGTGTGTCCCTCACTTAGTTTTCTTATTTTTTCATTCATTGCTCGCCTATAACTCCAATAAAACAGTTAGCGAGCTTTAGCGCAAAGTGCTCGCCTTTTGCTCCAATAAAACAATAAGAGAGCTCTCCCTTATTGCTCCTCATGGGAGCGAGCTTATATTTTTTTACTGGGATTCCATGAGCTGACGTTTCGTTTTGTGTGTTTGTGTTGCTGAACACAATTCTGAACGTGTTCTCAGCGGATTTTTCCGAGAGAGGACTGCCAACCG
The DNA here is from genome assembly GCA_943735915.1 of Pherbina coryleti. Taxonomy (NCBI): domain Eukaryota; kingdom Metazoa; phylum Arthropoda; class Insecta; order Diptera; family Sciomyzidae; genus Pherbina; species Pherbina coryleti. The sequence continues at coordinate 153,695,050 of OX030949.1, read as the reverse complement.
AACATTCTAGTATTAAGAAAATTGTTTACTTGAATCAAGAAAATTATTCTAGTTTTCAGCAAATTCTTTACTTGAATCAATCAAATTGTTCTCTATTTAAGGAAAATCAATTTCTCAAATCAAGCAAATTAATCTAGTTTTCAGCAAATTCAAGAAAAAGCAAATCTTAGTCTTGAAAATAGAAAAAAATGTTCTTGAGTTTTAACCCTTAAATGCCGAATGTATCTTTTTGGACAGGCTATTTTTTTAAAATATTAAAAAAATTAAAATGCTGGATAAGTAGTTTCTCTCAGAAAATTGTTTCTCTCAGTATAAAACAAAAATTTAATTATTGGCATAACTTTGTTGGTTTGGGAAATATCGACCGTCAAATTCAAAAATAAGTTTTTTTAATTTTTACAGAAAGTTCGCATTTTGACATGAAATACCTTTTAAACTATTAACAATTTTAGAGTAAAAAAAAATACTAGTTAGTCTAGTTATCATAAAAAGAATCATTTTCCACGTTTTTGCCTTGAACTCATACAACCAAGCTGATTGATGGTTTACGTCGGAATGCCTTCTGTATCTCTTTGGATACAACCATGTTTTCTTTAATAACACTTTAACAAAAATTTTTCAAAAAAAAAATAAAAACGGGGTCGTGTTCAGGGGATCATTTAGCAGAACATAATTTTTTTTTAATGAAATCGGTGTAAGGTATTTAAGGGTTTAGCAAACATTTCTTGAATTAAACATTTTTTTCTTAATATCATGTGTTTCAAATTTGTTTGTCTCAATGCTTGAATTGAGAAGTTTACGCTTGAGTGCAAACTGATAGCCGATATGCTTGATTCAAGAATAGAATGTTTGATTTTTTTCTCCCCGTGTATCATTTCACCTGTTCAAAGCAGGTAGACTTCTACAAGAAATATTCGGTGCACTCCTTCTCCCTACTATAATTTATTTAAAAAAATAAAAATATATGGGGCATTCTTTATCAAATCGGTCACCCCCACCTAAACGTCTGAATTTTTGAGATAAAAAGTTTCACGGCGCACAATGGGGTATTTTATGCCAAAAGTGACGATTAATTGAAAAAAAAAGTTCAAGCTACATAGTGATGTAGAAGTTAGCTTGTTCATGGCCGCCATTTTGAAGCCGCCATTTTGAATTTCAGATTTTTAACTTCAGATTCGTGATCAGCGACCCCAAAAACCTTCAAAGTACAATTTTTTTTTCGATAAGTGGCCCCTGTCAATTAATCGTCACTTTTGGCATAAAATACCCCACTGTGCGGCGGCTTGAAATTTTTCTTGAAATCTCTATTTTTTGGCGCCGTTTGCTGCTCTTGAAATTTTTAAAAAATTTGTAGGTGTTTTGGCCAAAGATGAAAAAAAAGATCAAGATAAAAAAAGAAAAAAGAAACGTTTAAAAAATTGGCTTAGGTTAGTTTTTTTTCTATTTAATGATAGAATCTTGTTCCTTATCTAAAAATATTTTGTAAATTGTAAATTTTTATAAAAAAGTTTGCCTTATCAGCAAAAGTGGGTCCAAAAAATATTTAATGATCAAAACCAAAGATAACAAGATAGGAAACATGTGTGGGGAATCTGAAATTCCAAAAAGTAAACAAACATACGAGACAAATCCGTTCACCACGAATAGTGAGGTGAATATGTCAATTTCGGGTTATGCTACTTAACCCTTCCAAACGATTGTTATTGATTGGCTTTATAACAAAAAAAAAAAAAAAAACAAAATAATATGTAAAGTGCTGTAGTATATATCCTTATATATGGTAAAAATATTTATTTTGACGTGACGAAGTTACGTTATACTGCTCTAGTTTCCAAAAAAGTTGAAAAATGAATTTTTTAAAAATTCATCTGCGTTTCATTGAATTGTTACTCGCTGGGTATAAGAGCTATGATTAAAAAATAGTATGACCGTAAAGGTTAACTCTTTAGCTATATTAAAAAAACAAAAAAAAAATTTAATACGGCATAGGGACGTAGTGGGAGCTGCGTAAGCAACGCAACTGAAAATTTGTTACATGGAATTATTACTCGCTGAGTATTAGTGCTAGGATTAAAAATACGATACGCCAATAAAGGCCTACTGGAAGCCCTCACAACAAAATTAGACAAAAAATTTCTGACATCATGGGGACGCTGAGAGAGCCGCTCAAAGATCGATAACGCATCATTCATGCAGCGGCGTTGCATTGAATTTTTACTCAATGAGTATATAACCTACGATAAAAGTTTGAAAAAGAAAATAAAGTTTTTATATATGGCTTTACGAAAAAAATAAAAAAAAAATTCCGGCGTCGTCAGGTCGTGAATATAGCAGCTTATGTAACAGAAATGTAATATCGTTGCATGGAATTATTACTCACTCAGGAGGAGTGCTACAGTAAATTTTGTTTTACGACAGCAGGGATGTGTTATTACGCTTCACAACTAAATTACAAAAAAAATTTTGTTGTCATGATTACAGGGATGCAATCACATAATGCAGTAAAAATGCTACAGCCATGAAAAAACGTTGCATGGATTTTTAACTCTGTGACTACTGGTGCAACGGTAAATTTTAAGGAACGACAACAAAGGTGAGGTCTTCGGGCATATGACAAAAATAAAAAAAAATTTGACGGTGTGTCAAAAACCCCCAGGAAACCGCCTAATGTGACGCATATGCATCACTTTTGCTGGATTAATTGAAATTAGAGCACAACCAATGGGGAAGCAAAAAAAAAGCTAAACGAAAAGCACCAACTCCAAATCCAACAACAACTCCAACACCAATACCAACACCAACACCAACACCAACACCAACACCAACACCAACACCAACACCAACACCAACACCAACACCAACACCAACATTAACACCAACACCAACACCAACACTAACACCAACACCAACACCAACACCAACACCAACACCAACACCAACATCAACACCAACATCAACACCAACACCAACAGCAACACCAACACCAACACCAACACCAACATCAACACCAACACCAACACCAACACCAACACCAACACCAACACCAACACCAACACCAACACCAACACCAACACCAACACCAACACCAACACTAACACCAACACCAACACCAACACTAACATCAACACCAACACCAACACCAACACCAACACCAACACCAACACCAACACCAACATCAACATCAACATCAACATCAACATCAACATCAACACAACCATTAACATCAACATCAATATCAACATTAACATCAACATCAATATCAACATCAACATAACCATTAACATCAACATCAACATCAACATCAACATCAACATCAACATCAACATCAACATCAACATCAACATCAACATCAACATCAACATCAACATCAACATCAACATCAACATCAACATCAACATCAACATCAACATCAACATCAACATCAAAATCAACATCAACATCAACATAAACATCAACATCAACATCAACATCAACATCAACATCAACATCAACACAACCATTAACATCAACATCAATATCAACATTAACATCAACATCAATATCAACAGAAACATAACCATTAACATCAACATCAACATCAACATCAACATCAACATCAACATCAACATCAACATCAACATCAACATCAACATCAACATCAACATCAACATCAACATCAACATCAACATCAACATCAAAATCAACATCAACATCAACATAAACATCAACATCAACATCAACATCAACATCAACATCAACATCAACATCAACACAACCATTAACATCAACATCAATATCAACATTAACATCAACATCAATATCAACATCAACATAACCATTAACATCAACATCAACATCAACATCAACATCAACATCAACATCAACATCAACATCAACATCAACATCAACATCAACATCAACATCAACATCAACATCAACATCAACATCAACATCAACATCAACATCAACATCAACATCAACATCAACATCAACATCAACATCAACATCAACATCAACATCAACATCAACATAAACATCAACATAAACATCAACATCAACATCAACATCAACATCAACATCAACATCAACATCAAAATCAACATCAACATCAACATCAACATCAACATCAACATCAACATCAACATCATCATCAACATCAACATCAACAACAACAGCAAGAAACTTCGTCACGTCAAAACCTACGGGTGTGTCCAGGGCACAGCCAACTCTTTTTTTTTATACTTAAGCCCCATGTTCAATAAGATTTTAAACATGAAAAAAGCACATAATTTTCTTACGAAAAGTAAAAAATGTGTGCATGTAATGTAAAGGTTAATAATAGGTCTGTTTCCGTACTTTACACTGTGTAAGATTTGTGTAAAACGTGTGCTAGAGAGTAAAAACGAAATGTGAGGTTGCAAAAGTACGGAAACAGCTTCTAGTAAGTTTCGAGCACAAAACAGCTGATTTTGACTGCAGACGGCAGCACAAAATTTAAAACACTTTCACTCAAATTATTAAAAGCCATTTTTAATGCAAAACTGAACAATTACTTAATTTTTATTTATTGCTATTTATTTATTGTACGTAAATTTCTTTTTAAGCACACAATTTGTGAGTTTATTTATCGCAAAACATAAACAATTATGAAATGTAATTTGACATTTGCTTCTTCTTATTGATGCTTATTCTTCTTGATGCTTGTTCTTACTTTACTCGAAGTCTCGAGTTCTAGCACTCTCTGTGCACTTTGTGTGCTCGAGAGAGCGATTTTATGCTTGTTCTTCTTCTCCCATTTTAAGCACAGAAAGTACAGAAACAGAAAATAGTGTCCCACAAGTTACACAGTGTGCGTACGGAAACAGACCTAATATCAGCTGGGTGAATTTTTGAGTGAAATGTAGTTTTTCCATTCTATTGTCAGCAGTAGTGTTGCCAATTTATTTTTTTTAAAGATAGCTTATAATTTGAAAAATACCAACATAAGATATTGATAAAGTATTGCAGCGGCCTATTTAGGCACCAAATAAAAATATTTGGATAGGTTGTTATTAGCTACGCATAAATTTCTCTTATAAATCTACAACGACGATCTTAGGAAATTAATTGGGTCTACGAGAAGTCAAAATATATAAGTTTAAACCTTATTGATTCATAGTCTCAATTTTAAGAAATAACATGCAATGCAATTTTATAAATTTTAGAGATAAAACAAATGCTAGTTCGTACCAATGCAACATTTATGGGACCAACAACTCGGATGGGATGAAATATAAGGGCAGTGAAATAACTCCCAATGAAACAACTCCCAAAAGAAAAAATGAAATAACTCCCAATAGAAATGAAATAAGTCAAAAATCTAAAAAAATTAAATAACTCCTAATGAAAACGAAATAACTCTCAAACCAAAAATTAAATAACTCCCAAGAAAAATTAAATAACTCCAAAGAAAAATTAAATAACTCCCAAAAGGAGTAAAATAACTCTTTAAAGAATTTAAACAACTCAAAAAAATAAAATAACTCCTAAAATAAATACAATAACTTTATAATGCGAATAAATATGTTTGGTGAATCGAAAATGCACCCTTAAAAACATAGGGGAAAAACTAAAAAGGTTTCTGCGATCGTGTACAGATTTGAATTTATGAATGAACTGCAACGGCAGTTTTGAGTTGTGTAAATTAAACCAAATTTTCACCGACACTACTTCATCTTTCCACCCTCCAACTAATAATCATCCGTCTTTTGAATAAAAACTATAGGGGTATTAATGGGTTGATGCGAAACACAGTTGCGACGATGCAAAAGTGCAACGATGATTGCGAATTTTTGCTTCATTCCAACAACAAACACATTAGAAGCAATTTTGCAACTCTTCTTGAATTACGCACTGCTCAAACCTATTGCGAAAGCGCACAAACAGTGATGCGAAACAGCTGATTCATGTTATGGTTGTTTTCAAGCATAGCTGCCATCTGGGTAAAACTTTAAAAAGGCTAAGTTTGTACGTTGATTTTAATAAGTTTTTGATATTTTGAATTAAGGTGGCAATATATTTCTTTCAGTTATCGTAAAGTTACAATATTGATGTTCACGCTTTAGTGCGAAAAAAATGTTGCATTTTCGCAATTCGCATCAACCCGTGAATACCCCTAATGTTTACGCATTTATAAGGAACATCCACAGAGTGTTGGTTTGGTCTAAAACAAAAAAAGAAAACATCTGACAAAAAAGTAAAAAACCCATATGGCTAAAAATGTTACAATAGATCATTTCTAGACATACTTGCCTAGAAAAAATAGTGTCAATCGGCCAAATACAGCGAGAGCCCTCTCTGCCCATAGTTGCTCATGATCGGGTATGGGCACCACTACAGTTAAAGCTTCTGTGTTGTTTCTGTGTTTGGCTTTTGTCTTCGATTTGTTGTTGGGTTTTGTATTGATACAGAAGCCTTTGCTCTCAATTCTTGCTCTCAGCGCTCTAAGAGCGCTCTTTGCCCATACCCGCTCATGATCCGTATGTTTAATTTTAATAATTCCATTAGATTATTTATAGTCAGTGTAATAAGGTTGTTGAATCCTCAGCCTAATAGTATTCAAAGTGCTAAAATCTGAAATTCTTAAAAATATATCTGTTGCAAAACTTAAAATTAATCCTAAGTAAATGCTGCCAATAAATTAAATTTTTTTTTTTTTTTTTTTTTTTAAATCAAATCGAAAAAAGGATATTAAAACAAAGTTTGTACCTTTAATGGCGGGCGCTTCTTGTCCTTTTTTAGCAATTCGAAACGATCGTCGAAAGACTTGTCCCAGTATTGTTTGGTGGATAACCATTTAGGCTGTGGTCAACACAAGAAATTCAATTAATTTGATTAGTTGAACATAAAAATTTAAAGAAGCTGAAATTGAAACGCACATGAAAATCAAATTTGGAGAATTGCTCGATTGCTGTAATGTTGGTCTCGCGCTCCTTTAAAACATAGCATTTTTCGCCCCATTCTGAATTGTTGAAGTTGCCACCAACAGACTGCGCAAACTCTTCTTCTCCAGCATCCAATTCGCTCGTTGGGTTTTCGATGCTGTTCAAGACTTGTCTACCACTTCTACTTCTTTGTAGCTGCATTGTTGACTGTTGCCCCATCGAAACGTTATAGATGCAGAGCAGAATGATAACAAATGCCAATGAAAGTAAACTAATGCAACGCACTGAATGGCGTCGAAAGTGTTTGAATGTCATGGTATCCGGTTGTTGGTTTTTCTGAGGTTGTTAGAAACATGAAAACTTATGGTTTTAATAATTCTTGGGAGTTTTTTTTTCTCAACTACCTTACTTCGTTATTTTGTCGTTTGAGATTGTTATTTTTTGGCAGTTGGATTAGTTTTTTTCTTCGTTTTTTTGTTTAAGGGCTTCAGTATAATTTTAATAGCTCTAAGATAACATCTGGTGTGAAGCCGATTATTAGCCTTTATAGGAGGTGTTACTGCAATTTAGTATGTTTTTTTCCTCAGCTATGTCATATCTGACAAATTCTGAAAAATAAAAAATTCAGATGAGACAAGGTTTCAAGGACTTAATATCAAATATCTACCAATCAATAATTTTATAAGAATTATTTTTTTATCGTGATTATTTTCGATCAGAAATAAAATTATTTTTGGATAGTTATTTTTTCTATCAGAAATAAAATCGCTATTTTTTCTGTCAGAAATAGAAATCATTTTGTGACCGTTATTTTTCGATCAGAAATAAAAAAGTTATTTTTTTATCGAATTTTTTCAAGCTGAAATAAAAGTTACTTTTTGATCGATATTTTCCCGATCAGCAATAAAAATTATTATCGTTATATTTTCGATCAGAGATAGAAGTTATTCCTTAATCGTTTTTTTTTTAATCTTAATATTTGAATACGGCCTTTCATTATTTATATTGAAAACAAATTTGAGCTTTAGGCCAAGTATGTTGACAACTAGGCAACATGAAGACAAGGAAAGCAACAACCAACAACAACAACAACGGCTCTGTATAGAGCAAATGACATACATAGTTTGACTATACAGACTGTTTCGTTGGCCGCTCCGCCAACTCATCAGTAGTATTTGCATGACTTTTCACTGTGATCCACCCAAGCTACTTAGGTTCTATTTATATTGCCAATTATGCTGAGAAAGGTACCCGGAATTTATTTTGACAGAGAGAACGCTTAAGTTCTTATCTACTTTGATAAGTAGCTTGGGTGGATCACAATGAAAAGTCATGCAAAGACTACTGATGAGTTGGTGTAGCGGCCAACGAAACAGTCTGTTGTTGTTGTTGTTAGTTGTTGCCTTCTTTGTCTTCATGTTTGTTTTTTCTATCAGAAATATAGTATATTTTTCCGATTAGAAATAAAAGTTGTTTTTTATCGATAATTTTTAGATCAGAAATAAAAATCAATCATTGAATGTTAAGGAGCTAGGGATTTAATTTTTTGCATGATTTTTCATAACTTTTAAGATGAAAAATCAGTTTTAAATGATTTCACTAGGGAACAAAATGGCATTTTGCAAAAGATGCAGGACAAACGATAATAAATTTAAGATGAATTTTTGATGTAGACCTCAGAAATTGTGTTAGTATTTCGCCATCAACTTGAATTGAGAAGTTATAAGCGAAAACTTGATAAAATTTTCTGGGTTTTTTAACTAATTTCTATTAATTACTCAACAAAATATTACAAGTTAGCCAAAATATCCAAAGTATTTCTCTGTATAAAAAAAAAATATCAAATCCTTCTCCTAGTCCTTGTTTTAATCCTTATTAATCCTTGTCCTAGTCCTTATTCAAATCCTTGCCCGAGTCTTTGTCCTAATCATTGACGAGATCCTTATCCAAATCTTTGTCCTAACAGAATAATTTTCCAAATCCTCTTCCAAATCCAGGTCTAAAATCTTGTCTTTATCTTCAAAATAGTTGTTCAAAATCGTTGTTCAAATCCTTGCCCAAGACGACTTGCTTCTATGGTAGTAAACGTGGGTTCGAACGTGGGGTAGGTATGAACTTTATTTTTTATATGAGCAATAACTTCTTTATTTTAACTCAAAACAGTTTTATTTGTAAATTTGCGCGTTTTACGTTCTCTGTTCAGTGATTTTTTCGATCCAATCGCCACGATCCCGTTATACTTTGCAACTGCTTTTTTGTTTTTTTTTGCTGAAAACAAATGCGCAGATATTCTGTTGCTGCAAAATTTAAACTCATTTATTCATATGGCGAGAGACACATGTATATTCCGCACAATAACGCAGCGCTACAAGTAGTCATCGAAATAAAAAATGCTGAGCATATTCACTGCTACCAACATACAAGCTCAAAATTTATTGATTTATTTAAAATGAGACTGTAAGTGAAAGTGAGACAAAACAATTCATAATTTGAAACAATGCTGCTTCGCCAATAGTTGTGTATGTAGCCGATTGTCAAGAAAAAATCTGCACATCTATTTTGTTTGTAACGCTGCGCGCAGATTACTTACAGTTCTGCGCGCAGAAACGCTACACATGTGTTTTTAGCAGGGACCGAAAATAATTGTTATTTTTTATTTCACAGCAGAAAAAGTTGGGCAATTTTAATCCATAAAAATATATGTTATGAATAACTTTTATTTTTAAGAAAAATTTGTTTTGGTTGCCGCATAACTTTTATTTTTGAGGAATACATTTTTAGGTTGACTAATAACAGTTATTTTCTGAAATGAGATTTTTTCGGTTATTAGTGTCAAAAATTAAAAAAAGTTGATTTTTTGTTTTGGGACCTCTTAGCCGTCGATACTCGTATGAGGAAATCATATAACGTCATCTATGTAACGTCATCTATGTATAAGAGTTCATATAAAATCGTTGGTGCGTACTCATGCTGCTTAATATCTCACGACCGGTAACACTTAATGCCACCAAATTTCGATCGTATGTTATTAAGGTTAATATCTAGTTTAATAAGGTAAAATTTTGCCACACCCCCTTTTACCGCCCACAAATCAATAAAAATTGTATATTTCAGGCGGTTTTGGTTGTATTGCACTGGTATTTGGTAATTTAGTTCGTGTGGCTTACCAGTAAGCCAGTAAGTGAAAGCTAGTTATATACGGCACAAGAATTATTTAAAGAGTGCGACAAATAACTATTTCACAAATAAGATAAAAAACAAAGCATTAGATCTGTGCCACAATGAAGAATAACCAAAAGCGAAAACATATAAGGGGTCGTACATAAATTACGTTACCAATTTAGGAGGGTGGAGGTGTTTTAAAATGTACTACGATAAGTAACGATAGGGGGTCTCACATATAGTAACGTGACGAAAAATAAAAAAATTTGGAAAAATTTAAATATTTGTATTGCGGCTTGTATTTCGCTTAAAAAACATCAATGAATTCTCATAAGTGAGTTTTACTTACTTTAAAATAAATTGGTATAAAAAGTACATACTATTTAAATAAAACAATTTTAAGGAAGCATATTTATAAAAACACTGAACTTGTTGCTGCACAGGTGCAGCCTTTACATGTATTCTCTCAAACACCAGGCGAATTTCTTTGCATAAAAAATGAGGATACACTTGAATGGGTCGACATACATAGAATCCGTTGAAGAATTCTATTTCGAAGAGTCCCCAAAGTTTCCAGCTTCTTCAACTACAGTGATTGATAGCATCGTCTGTTGGATTGAATATGGAATAGTTTTTTATCGATGAAAATAATGGATTTAAAAAAAATTTTTTTTTTTTAGTCATGATAGCACCAACTGAGAAGAGCTAGTCAAGGTTGTAATATTTATAATATATATTTTTTTTTATATATTATAAAATATATTATATATATTATTTAAAATATAAGACTACTCTCAAACTCCAACAGGAGCAGCTTTCTTTAGGTGACTTTTATAAAGAGTGGCTCTATTTAAAGGTGACAGTTAGAGCCAATACATCACCAATGGCTTCTGCACTGTACCAAAGCATTCAGAATAGAGAAAGCATTTAAATACTGATGTGGTACATGCAGCGTTGTATTTAGATCCAAGACTTTCAGAAATGGTGTCTGTTTTTCGACATTAGCTCAAATCTAAGTGTTATAAGCAAAAATCTAAACAAAATTTTTTTTTTCGTGATAATTTACCTATATCTTTTGAACGTATTAACCTTTTTTAAAATTTTATATACATATATGTTTATGACATTTTAGACCATTTAATTGATGCGTAAAACTTTACAATATCTTTTGTAGTTTTAAAGACATCGGACCAAACAGATACAAGTCATATCCCTGCTATCTCGTTGACTTCACTTGTTGTGACTTACTTTGTCGGGTTCGAAAGTTGAAAGTCTTCAAGCAATCGGCAAAATGTTGTAAGCTTGATCCAACTAATTCAAGTATCATAATAATTCAAGTATCCAAATAATTCAAATAAGTTTTGATACAACTTTTACTTTTATTAGTTTTAAAAAGTATTAGGACTTTTTATGGTTCTGTGGGCTCCGTGGTGCCATTTGTGAAGCAGTGTTATTTCTTAAAACTTTTCGATTCATTTTTCTTAGAACAGTCTTTCCCGTCATACCGATCTTGCTGCGGTTTGTAGTCCAGAAACTTCAATTCCCAGTTTTCTCATTGATGAGTCCTCGAATCTAAGCACTACATCTTTGCTAAGGGAATCTTTAAGAGCACTGGAAATGGAAGGGTCTTCGGATGAAGATGTAGATGACGACACAAGCAGAAAGGTGAAAGCTGCGTATACTGAAATCGAGAATTTCAAGCCACCACGAATAGACATTGACGCGGACCTTCTGGAATATTAGAGTAAGCAGAAATATGCATCACTCTTTTTATGGCAATTATCTTACATTGTCCATGCAATACCTGTAACTCAAGTTACTGTAGAGCGATCTTTCTCAGCTTTAAAGCTTATTTTAAGTGATCTTCGATGCAATATTTCAGAAGAAACTTTGAAACAAATAATGTTTGTAAAACTCAATTGAAACATAAATACATTACCAAAATAATAAAAAAACTAAAAATTAAACTTTTTATTGATAGTTGACACTAATAACCGAAAAAATCTCATTTCAGAAAATAACTGTTATTAGTCAACCTAAAAATTTATTCCTCAAAAATAAAAGTTATGCGGCAACCAAAAAAAAATTGTTCTTAAATATAAAAGTTATTTATAACTGAAATGCATTTTGATCAATTTTAATTATTAATTTCAACCAATTCAATAAAAGTTGCATAACAGTTATGTCCCTGGTTTTTAGCATTTATGTTTGAACAGATGCGCACTTGCATCGTAGTCGTTGCTAACATACAATCTTACGTATGGATTTTGTTGTTGTTGTTGTGTTTAAACAATAGGTCTGTTTCCGTACTTTACACTGTGTAAGATTTGTGTAAAATGTGTGCTAGAGAGTAAAAACGAAATGTGAGAATAGTTGCAAAAGTACGGAAGCAGCTTCTAGTAAGTTTCAAGCACAAAACAGCTGATTTTGACTGCACACGGCAGCACAAATTTTAAAACACTTTCACTCAAATTATTAAAATCCATTTTTTATGCAAAACTGAACAATTACTTAATTTAGATTTATTACACGGTGTTACAAAATGAAAACAAATCAAAAAACTTGCCTCGAAACATAGAAGAGGTAGTAGGCCTGGTTGACCATAAGATAACTGCATACTTAGTTTTTTGAATATACCCTCAAAATCGGGATTTGTGGTAAAAAAACCGATTTTAGGTAGGTGCATGTATAGTTTGTTATGTAACTCCGTTATATCTAGCTCAATTTTAAAAATTTAAACATTAATAAAAAGAAGAAAAATATATCCTGAATATAATATATAGACCGTTTTTTTACAAAAAGAATTGACAAAGTTACAGGTAAAATCATTTGAAAATTTCTCATTTTTTTTTAATTTTTTCAACTTCAACAACGTTTTGTTAACAAATTTTGTTTTGTGGCACTATTAGTTTTAGCAGGATTCTGAAAGCCTGTTAAATTTTGCGTTCAACAAGCTATCATTTACTGCAATTGGCTGAAATATAAAAGCACTATCGAATTTTTAGTATTCGTAATAAAATACAAAAAAATTTTTTTTCTATTTCTAAAAAGGTTTTTTTGACCTTTTTCGTTTATATATATTATCATAAATCTGGTGTATTGCCCGGATGTGACGGAACTGTTTGCAGTTTTCAACCACAAACACGCTCCGAATGAATGGCGTTTGTTTATTGAGGGATCTTGCAAGAGTATGATTTATTTAAAAACTTTTTGTGTGATTCTTGATATGTTAAATTCTGATATATGTATGTCGTCGACTTAAAGGCTCTAACAATACTGTTTGGAATGCAAGGTGGATATACCAAGTATCCTTGCATTATTTGCGAATGGGATAGTCGTGCGACTAATAAATATAAGCAAAAGGAGTAGCCACTGCGTGCTTCATTTTAAGTTGGCAAAAAATATATTTTGAATACTCCACTGGTGCGACCTGAAAATGTAATCCTAGGCCGCGGTACCTCGGTAGTCGAGTTGGTAGCGTGCTCGACTGCCACCCCAGAGGCCTCGGGTTCGATTCCTGGCCAGGCCATGGTCCTTCGCTTTTAACCTTTCTTAATTTTCTATCCTCATTTCTAATTAACTGAAATTAAAAATTCATCAATATTTACGACATGAAGTTGTAGTTGATGGTAGAGAAGTTTGTGGATGAGATTGACTTATAACTTGAATTGATTGAGGTAAAGGCATAACACTTGCGTCTGATTCAAATTCATATGTTTCTTTGGCTTTCCACCATGCTTAGAACATCCTACACGTGTTTCACTTGATTGCCCTTTTCTTCCCACTAATCTATTATCCCATTTTCGAACCAAGGCAGACTTGACTGAATAGGTATTCGACCTGAAATCCTTGGTTCAAAGCTTAAAAAAAAAAAATCTGACTGCAGCGTTTCCTAGGTTAAGTGAGGCCAAAATCAAAGAAAGTATCCTGCACGTTCATATCTTTTATAAAAGTTATTTATTCATTTCGGTTATTCTAAGGTTTATTTGTGGGCCCACAAATTTGGAAAATTTTCTTGGACACTAATTTCGTTTCTAAATTAAATCCAGTTGAAAAATAGAGCTTGGAAGAGTTTTATTTCGTTATGCATTTATTTCCTCAGCAAGAAGAAGAGTCGAAATTACTTAGATGTTGTAAATGAATTTTTAAGTGCTTACGAAAAACTGGGCTGCAATATGTCAATCAAAATACATTTTTTGCACTCCCATATAAACTTTTTCCCGAATAGCCTTGGGCAGTTTAGTGATGAACAAGGAGAAAGGTTCAACCAGGAGATGGAAGCTATAGAAACCGGCTTTCAGGGAAAAAATTCCATAAACCTACTGGCAGACTACTGCTGGTCCCTAAAACGTGAAATCGATTATAATAAATATAAACGAAAAAGGTAAAATAAACATTTTTAGAAAAAATAAAAAAAAAAAATAAAATTTTTTGTATATTATTACGAATACTAAAAATTCGATAGTGCATTTGTATTTCAGCCAATTGAAGTAAATGATAGCTTATTGAACGCACAATTTAACAGGCTTTCAGAATCCTACTAAACCTAATAGTGCCAAAAAACAAAATTTGTTAACAAAACGCTGTTAAAGTTGAAAAAAGTAAAAAGAAATGAGAAATTTTCAAATGATTTTACCTGTAACTTTGTCAATTCTTTTTGTAAAAAAACGGTCTATATATTATATTAAGGGTATATTTTCTTCTTTTTATCAATATTTAAATTTTTAAAATTGAGCTAGATATAACGGAGTTACATAACAAACTATACATGCACCTACCTAAAATCGGTTTTTTGACCACAAATCCCGATTTTGAGGGTATATTCAAAAAACTAAGTATGCAGTTATCTTATATTCAACTAGACCTACAACCTCTACTATGTCTCGAGCCGAGTTTATTTTCACTGTTACACCGTGTTATTATTTATTTATTGTTCGTAAATTTCTTTTTAGGCACACAATTTGTGAATTTATTTATCGCAAAACATAAACAATTATGAAATGTAATATGACATTTGCTTCTTCTTATTGATGCTAATTCTTCTTGATGCTTGTTCTTACTTTACTCGAAGTCTCGAGTTCTAGCACTCTATGTGCACTTTGTGTGCTCGAGAGAGCGATTTTATGCTTGGTCCTCTTCTCCCATTTTAAGCACAGAAAGTACGGAAAAAGAAAATAGTGTCCCATAAGTTACACAGTATGCGTACGGAAACAGACCCATTGTTATCATGCGTGTGTAGGTTTGTGCTATTTACAGTGTGTACATACATACTACATAGGTATATGTAATAAGACCCAGTCGGAAAGATCGTTAGGTGCTTACTAAATAATTCATGTTTTTCTTTAGCTTATGGTAGCGAAAACGGGATCATGCGAAAGTAAGTATGTTGTTTGTTACATTAAGAGTACCTTACGTCTTCGCTTACGATTACAACTACAAAAGGAATGCACGGTTAAGCCGATCATATCTTTGTGTGATCATTTACATATCTGACGTGCAAAGTAAAAAACAGTTAACTGCATTTTTCTAGTTTGGAGATAATTAGACGTACAGACAACATACATACAAACATTCATACATACATGCATACGTACACTAAGAAAAAAGTCTCTCAGAATATAATAAAAAAGGCATCACATTTAGAGAAAAATGGTATAGAGTTTGCTCCAGAAAATGCTTTTCTCTAATTGTGATACCAAAAATTCCCTAAAAATGGTAAAAAGCTTCCATGAAAAAGAGAAATATAACAAAAATATATCGTTCTTAGAGAAAAAGACTTTTATTTTTGAGAAATTATTTGTTTTTATTGAAGAAAATACTTCGCATCGTGAATTGTTTATCTATAATAGAGAAAACTCTTCATTTTCTAGAAATTTTTATCTATAAATGAGAATTTTTTATCTATAAATGAGAATTTTCTAGTGCGAGAAAAATACTTATCATTATTAGAGGCTTGAAATATTTTCATTTCCTACAAGTGAAGAAATATTATTTCGAATATGTGAAAATTTATTCTAACTGTAGGAAATTTTATTTGAAAAAGAGAAAATTGCTATTATCAAAAATAGAGATTTTTTTATGGAGAAACGATATGGGTTTTTTTTCTGAGTGTACGTATAACGAAACAACATACACACGTAGTTAAAAAGAAGAAGAGTAATATTATGAAACAAAGCATGGATAATTCAAAAAAACCGTACAAAGGCAAAAACATGTAACATAATCGGGTATGGGCACCACTACATGTAAAGCTTCTGTGTGTTTTATTATCTCTGCACTGAGAAAATTTTTTGAGTACATTAAAAATAATAATATTAAAACTGATTGTTTTTTTGCTTTAGTTTATAAAAATTGACCACAATTGGCACAAAATTGTGCAAAATTATTAAAATATGGGAAAATATTAGATTTTGTTGAATTTTGAAAATATTAGACTTCGTTGAATTTCACACTCAGAGTACATATTAAATAGAAAAGCTCGTTTGCAAAATTTGAAGTCCATATATAAGTTTTTGAGGAACTCTAAGATATTTGACCGTATTGATAAAGCCACTTTGTATGGTAGGTAGGCGTGGTTTTCGTCGGACTTGCCTCATTTTCGAAATTCTTCTTTATTTTTTAGATACTGGTATAAATACCGATTTTCGTGACTTTTTGTCTCTCTAAAAAGTCAAGTTTCAATTCATAAAGCTTCAAAATTCTATTTTCAGCTTAATATTCTTGAAACTCTCTATGAAGACATAAATAATGTCGTTCAAAGTTCGATCTCTTAATGCTATTAAAAACTTAAAAACAAATTATACATTCTGGCTTATTCAGCGCATTTAAACAAAAAAAAAATGCAATTTCAAATTCTTTCTTAAACATTTTTATATTCAAATATACAGTCGACATGCAGTAGTACGAATGCTCTTTATTACGAATGTCCAATAATATGAATGCAATATTTTTTGCATAAGTGACTTTAGAATTATATTAGAATGATGGTTAAACCTGCTGCTCAACAATATGAATACCGTTTTGTTTTTTATCTAATCATGCTTGGTTTGTTTTGATTTGTCTATTCTTCATTTTTGTGACCTACTTTTTCACGATTCGGAATAAAATTGACATTGTTTTTGTTTTTGTTTATTTTTAGAGTGTAGCTTTTTGATTTTTTTCGCTTTTCTCTTTTGGCTTCATCCGACATAGGTGTTGCTCGCTTGCAGTCTTTTTGAACACTGAACTGATTTTCGTGTCTTTGGTTTGTTGTTGCTCTTTGTGTTGCTACAAATTCTTATGCTCTCAACGCTCCAAGAGCGCTCTCTGCCCATACCCGAACATAATGCATGCCGGACGGTGTCACCCCTAAAATGGTGTTACCCGGGGCGGACCACCCTCCCCCCCTAAAAACGCCTCTGGGTTGGTTCAGAAAGGGTACCTTAATGAACCTGATTCTTGTTGTCACCTCACCTATGTGAGTTTTGTCGCAGTCGGTGCCACGTCACTTAAAAAGTGGTATCTTTGTTGTCACGTGACGTAAGGTGACGGATCATTTGAAATGAAACGTAATATATCATTGAAGACATCTTAGAATTTTAAATAAATGGCAGCTGTGCAAAAATAAAAAAAACAAAAGTCTCAAATAAAATTAGCTTTAATAATTTAGTTCTTGTGTTTTTGTTTTCAGATTCTGATAGCTCAGACATTTTTGAATGCTGAGAGGGGCAGGGGCGCGGAAACGTCTTTTTGGATTTTTTTTTATTTTTTCCCATAGAAAAAGTTCTCCAAGGGAGGGCTAAAGCCCTTTCAGCCCGTATGCAGATCCGCCACTAAGCTCAGATAGTTCAGATTTTGGTGAAAACTTGAGGATTAAAAGAATGAAATTAATTTTATTTTAATTAAGCAATTTTCTGCATATTTTAAACCCTAGGCTATAGATACGTTTTTGGTCATGAATTTGACCAGCTTTTCGAATTGTTTCCTGGTGGTTATTTTAAAGCTAAAAAGAATGACTTATGAACAATTTCCATTAATAATAATATTTAGTATATTTGTTCATATTTGAATATTTGTTCATTTACATTTTTTCTGTCACCATATCACTTCAGAAACTCCCGCGTTAAGGGACCATTCTCCTCAACATGGCTGTAAAATTAGCAATTTTCACCAATTTTTTTTTTTTTTTGAAAGACTAATCAAGCAATTATTTAGAATCAATAGCCAATGATTAACTATATAGTTAGGTACAAAATAAAATGTTTTCATTAAAATTTATGCACATTTAACCCCCATCCTTGCGATTAAAGTTGATGTGTAAAGAAAACATGCGGAGAGTTTCTGTCTGTAAATCTTATCTGAAATAAAAAAATTTATCTTTTTAATCCATGATATATTGCGCTTGGAGTAATGGGACGGATTTTAAAAATTTTGAAAATTAACAAAATGGCCCTTTTTCGGAATAAAATATAAAAAATTAGCCTTTTACTCCGTGCTGATGAACAATTTGGAGTCAATTAAAATGAAGATATCTTCAATAGGTGCGGAGGTAATCCATCCCGCCATTTCGAAAATCAGCGTTACAAGAAAAACGCGTTTAAAGATAACAACGCGCCACAGGAGGCTTCGACACTGCTGTACAAAACTACGTGTTACTTTTTTTGCTGATTGAGATATCGATCTGGGGTTTTGATAAGAAGTTCTACACATTTGAACCTTTGAAAAGATAAAAAAAAAAAAAAACAAATAACCCAACTGAGAAGAATCGACCCTTATCCCATTAATGCTCACCACCAGAACTCGATGGGCTCATCATTCTGAACAAAACTGACGAGTAAAATGTAAACAAATTAGCTTTTGGCGTCAACTTGAGTGCTTTTTTGAAAAAGCATACTTTTAACTTTCTCACACTGTCGAAATCAAAAGTTTTACAATGTCAGTGGATTTTTGAGGAATTTTCGAAAAATGCATAAAAAAATTTCATAGCGTATGATATATCATACGTTGTCATTATTGGGTTAAGATAGCGCGCTCTAGAGGCAAAACTCCCAACAGTTGAGTTCGTATTCTCTGCTTGTGAATGAGTGAATGACACATATCTTGCACTGATGGATTATAGGCTTAAATCCATGTGAATGACACAAATCACTTGCATTGATGGATTGTATCCTTAAAGGGTTCTTTGCTTTTGATATATTTAAAATTAAGAATGAATTCGATGCAGGATCATTTGGTTTTGACCATAAAGGGAGATCTCGTTAGTGAATGGAAAATGGTTGATTAATGGCAGTTATATGAAATAATAACTTGAGAGGAATTTAAAACCATTATTTTTCATGACATCAACATCAACATCAACATCATTATCAACATCAACATAACCATTAACATCAACATCAACATCAACATCAACATCAACATCAACATCAACATCAACATCAACATCAACATCAACATCAACATCAACATCAACATCAACATCAACATCAACATCAACATCAACATCAACATCAACATCAACATCAACATCAACATCAACATCAACATCAACATCAACATCAACATCAACATCAACATCAACATCAACATCAACATCAACATCAACATCAACATCAACATCAACATCAACATCAACATCAACATCAACATCAACACCAACATCAACATCAACATCAACATCAACATCAACATCAACATCAACGTCAACATCAACATCAACATCAACATCAACATCAACATCAACATCAACATCAACATCAACATCAACATCAACATCAACATCAACATCAACATCAACATCAACATCAACATCAACATCAACATCAACATCAACATCAACATCAACATCAACACCAACATCAACATCAACATCAACATCAACATCAACATCAACATCAACGTCAACATCAACATCAACATCAACATCAACATCAACATCAACATCAACATCAACATCAACATCAACATCAACATCAACATCAACATCAACATCAACATCAACACCTACATCAACATTAACATAACCATTAACATCAACATAACCATTAACATCAACATCAACATCAACATAAACATCAACATCAACATAAACATCAACATCAACATCAACATCAACATCAACATCAACATCAACATCAACATCAACATCAACATCAACATCAACATCAACATCAACATCAACATCAACATCAACATCAACATCAACATCAACATCAACATCAACATCAACATCAACATCAACATCAACATCAACATTAACATCAACATCAACATCAACATCAACATCAACATCAACATCAACATCAACATCAACATCAACATCAACACCAACATCAACATCAACATCAACATCAACATCAACATCAACATCAACATAAACATCAACATCAACATCAACATCAACGTAAACATCAACATCAACATCAACATCAACATCAACATCAACATCAACATCAACATCAACATCAACATCAACATCAACACCTACATCAACATTAACATAACCATTAACATCAACATCAACATCAACATCAACATCAACATCAACATCAACATCAACATCAACATCAACATCAACATCAACATCAACATCAACATCAATATCAACATCAACATCAACATCAACATCAACATCAACATCAACATCAACATCAACATCAACATCAACATCAACATCAACATCAACATCAACATCAACATCAACATCAACATCAACATCAACACCAACATCAACATCAACATCAACATCAACATCAACGTAAACATCAACATCAACATCAACATCAACATCAACATCAACATCAACATCAACATCAACATCAACATCAACATCAACATCAACATCAACACCAACATCAACATCAACATCAACATCAACATCAACATCGACATAAACATCAACATCAACATCAACATCAACGTAAACATCAACATCAACATCAACATCAACATCAACATCAACATCAACATCAACATCAACATCAACATCAACATCAACATCAACATCAACATCAACATCAACATCAACATCAACATCAACATCAACATCAACATCAACATCAACATCAACATCAACACCAACATCAACATCAACATCAACATCAACATCAACGTAAACATCAACATCAACATCAACATCAACATCAACATCAACATCAACATCAACATCAACATCAACATCAACATCAACATCAACATCAACATCAACATCAACATCAACATCAACATCAACATCAACATCAACATCAACATCAACATCAACATCAACATCAACATCAACATCAACATCAACATCAACATCAACACCAACATCAACATCAACATCAACATCAACATCAACATCAACGTAAACATCAACATCAACATCAACATCAACATCAACATCAACATCAACATCAACATCAACATCAACATCAACATCAACATCAACATCAACATCAACATCAACATCAACATCAACATCAACATCAACATCAACATCAACATCAACACCTACATCAACATTAACATAACCATTAACATCAACATCAACATCAACATCAACATCAACATCAACATCAACATCAACATCAACATCAACATCAACATCAACATCAACATCAACAACAACATCAACATCAACATCAACATCAACATCAACATCAACATCAACATCAACACCAACATCAACATCAACATCAACATCAACATCAACATCAACATAAACATCAACATCAACATCAACATCAACGTAAACATCAACATCAACATCAACATCAACATCAACATCAACATCAACATCAACATCAACATCAACACCTACATCAACATTAACATAACCATTAACATCAACATCAACATCAACATCAACATCAATATCAACATCAACATCAACATCAACAACAACATCAACGTAAACATCAACATCAACATCAACATCAACATCAACATCAACATCAACATCAACATCAACATCAACATCAACATCAACATCAACATCAACATCAACATACACATCAACATCAACATCAACATCAACATCAACATCAACACCAACATCAACATCAACATCAACATCAACATCAACATCAACATCAACATCAACATCAACGTAAACATCAACATCAACATCAACATCAACATCAACATCAACACCAACATCAACATCAACATCAACCTCAACATCAACGTAAACATCAACATCAACATCAACATCAACATCAACATCAACATCAACATCAACATCAACATCAACATCAACATCAACATCAACATCAACATCAACATCAACATCAACATCAACATCAACATCAACATCAACATCAACATCAACATCAACATCAACATCAACATCAACATCAACATCAACATCAACATCAACATCAACATCAACACCAACATCAACATCAACATCAACATCAACATCAACATCAACATCAACGTAAACATCAACATCAACATCAACATCAACATCAACATCAACATCAACATCAACATCAACATCAACATCAACATCAACATCAACATCAACGTAAACATCAACATCAACATCAACATCAACATCAAAATCAACATCAACATCAACATCAACATCAACATCAACATCAACATCAACATCAACATCAACATCAACATCAACATCAACATCAACATCAACATCAACATCAACATCAACACCAACATCAACATCAACATCAACATCAACATAAACATAAACATAAACATCAACATCAACATCAACGTAAACATCAACATCAACATCAACATCAACATCAACATCAACATCAACATCAACATCAACATCAACATCAACATCAACATCAACGTAAACATCAACATCAACATCAACATCAACATCAACATCAACATCAACATCAACATCAACATCAACATCAACATCAACATCAACATCAACATCAACATCAACATCAACATCAACATCAACATCAACATCAACATCAACATCAACATCAACATCAACATCAACATCAACATCAACACCAACATCAACATCAACATCAACATCAACATAAACATCAACATCAACATCAACATCAACGTAAACATCAACATCAACATCAACATCAACATCAACATCAACATCAACATCAACACCTACATCAACATTAACATAACCATTAACATCAACATCAACATCAACATCAACATCAACATCAACATCAACATCAACATCAACATCAACATCAACATCAACATCAACATCAACATCAATATCAACATCAACATCAACATCAACATCAACATCAACATCAACATCAACATCAACATCAACATCAACATCAACATCAACATCAACATCAACATCAACATCAACATCAACATCAACATCAACATCAACATCAACATCAACACCAACATCAACATCAACATCAACATCAACATCAACGTAAACATCAACATCAACATCAACATCAACATCAACATCAACATCAACATCAACATCAACATCAACATCAACATCAACATCAACATCAACATCAACATCAACATCAACATCAACATCAACATCAACATCAACATCAACACCTACATCAACATTAACATAACCATTAACATCAACATCAACATCAACATCAACATCAACATCAACATCAACATAAACATCAACATCAACATCAACATCAACATCAACATCAACATCAACATCAACATCAACATCAACATCAACATCAACATCAACATCAACATCAACATCAACATCAACATCAACATCAACATCAACATCAACATCAACATCAACATCAACATCAACATTAACATCAACATCAACATCAACATCAACATCAACATCAACATCAACATCAACATCAACATCAACATCAACATCAACACCAACATCAACATCAACATCAACATCAACATCAACATCAACATAAACATCAACATCAACATCAACATCAACGTAAACATCAACATCAACATCAACATCAACATCAACATCAACATCAACATCAACATCAACATCAACATCAACATCAACATCAACATCAACATCAACATCAAAACCTACATCAACATTAACATAACCATTAACATCAACATCAACATCAACATCAACATCAACATCAACATCAACATCAACATCAACATCAACATCAACATCAACATCAACATTAACATAACCATTAACATCAACATCAACATCAACATCAACATCAACATCAACATCAACATCAACATCAACATCAACATCAACATCAACATCAACATCAACATCAACATCAACATCAACATCAACATCAACATCAACATCAACATCAACATCAACATCAACATCAACATCAACATCAACATCAACATCAATATCAACATCAACATCAACATCAACATCAACATCAACATCAACATCAACATCAACATCAACATTAACATCAACATCAACATCAACATCAATATCAACATCAACATCAACATCAACATCAACATCAACATCAACATCAACATCAACATCAACATTAACATCAACATCAACATCAACATCAACATCAACATCAACATCAACATCAACACCTACATCAACATTAACATAACCATAAACATCAACATCAACATCAACATCAACATCAACATCAACATCAACATCAACATCAACATCAACATCAACATCAACATCAACATCAACACCTACATCAACATTAACATAACCATTAACATCAACATCAACATCAACATCAACATCAACATCAACATCAACATTAACATCAACATCAACATCAACATCAACATCAACATCAACATCAACATCAACATCAACATCAACACCAACATCAACATCAACATCAACATCAACATCAACATCAACATAAACATCAACATCAACATCAACATTAACATCAACATCAACATCAACATAAACATCAACATCAACATCAACATCAACATCAACGTAAACATCAACATCAACATCAACATCAACATCAACATCAACATCAACATTAACATCAACATCAACATCTACACCTACATCAACATCAACATCAACATTAACATCAACATCAACATCAACATCAACATCAACATCAACATCAATATCAACATCAACATCAACATCAACATCAACATCAACATAAACATCAACATCAACATCAATATCAACATCAACATAACCATTAACATCAACATCAACATCAACATCAACATCAACATCAACATCAACATCAACATCAACATAAACATCAACATCAACATCAACATCAACATCAACATCAACATCAACATCAACATCAACATAACCATTAACATCAACATCAACATCAACATCAACATCAACATCAACATCAACATAGCCATTAACATCAACATCAACATCAACATCAACATAACCATTAACATCAACATCAACATCAACATCAACATCAACATCAACATCAACATCAGCATCAACATCAACATCAGCATCAACATCAACATCATTATCAACATCAACATAACCATTAACATCAACATCAACATCAACATCAACATCAACATGAACATCAACATCAACATCAACATCAACATCAACATCAACATCAACATCAACATAGTCATTAACATCAACATCAACATCAACATCAACATAACCATTAACATCAACATCAACATCAACATCAACATCAACATCAACATCAACATCAACATCAGCATCAACATCAACATTAGCATCAACATCAACATCATTATCAACATCAACATAACCATTAACATCAACATCAACATCAACATCAAGATCAACATCAACATCAACATCAACATCAACATCAACATCAACATCAACATCAACATCAACACCAACATCAACATCAATATCAACATCAACATCAACATCAACATCAGCATCAACATCAACATCAGCATCAACATCAACATCATTATCAACATCAACATAACCATTAACATCAACATCAACATCAACATCAACATCAACATCAACATCAACATCAACATCAACATCAACATCAACATCAACATCAACATCAACATCAACATCAACATCAACATCAACATCAACATCAACATCAACATCAACATCAACATCAACATCAACATCAACATCAACATCAACATCAACATCAACATCAACATCAACATCAACATCAACATCAACATAAACATCAACATCAACATCAACGCAAACATCAACATCAACATCAACATCAACATCAACATCAACATCAACATCAACATCAACATCAACATCAACATCAACATCAACATCAACATCAACATCAACATCAACATCAACATTAACATCAACATCAACATCAACATCAACATCAACGTAAACATCAACATTCACATCAACATCAACATCAACATCAACATCAACATCAACATCAACATAAACATCAACATCAACATCAACATCAACATCAACATCAATATCAACATCAACATAACCATTAACATCAACATCAACATCAACATCAACATCAACATTAACATCCACATCAATATCAACATCAACATCAACATAACCATTAACATCAACATCAACATCAGAATCAACATCAACATCAACATCAACGTCAACATCAACATCAACATCAACATCAACATCAACATCAACATCAACGTCAACATACACATCAACATCAACATCAACATCAACATCAACATCAACATCAACATCAACATCAACATCAACATCAACATCAACATCAACATCAACATAAACATCAACATCAACATCAACATCAACGCAAACATCAACATCAACATCAACATCAACATCAACATCAACATCAACATCAACATCAACATCAACATCAACATCAACATCAACGTAAACATCAACATCAACATTAACATCAACATCAACATCAACATCAACATCAAAATCAACATCAACATCAACATCAACATCAACATCAACGTAAACATCAACATCAACATCAACATCAACATCAACATAAATATCAACATCAACATCAACATCAACATCAACGTAAACATCAACATCAACATCAACATCAACATCAACATCAACATCAACATCAACATCAACATCAACATCAACATCAACATCAACATCAACATCAACATCAACATAACCATTAACATCAACATCAAAATCAAGATCAACATCATTATCAACATCAACATAACCATTAACATCAACATTAACATCAACATCAACATCAACATCAACATCAACATCAACATCAACATCAACATCAACATCAACATCAACATCAACATCAACATCAACATCAACATCAACATCAACATCAACATCAACATCAACATCAACATCAACATCAACATCAACATCAACATCAACATCAACATCAACATCAACATCAACATAAACATAAACATCAACATCAACATCAACGTAAACATCAACATCAACATCAACATCAACATCAACATCAACATCAACATCAACATTAACACCTACATCAACATTAACAACAACAACAACAACAACAACAACAAGAAACTTCGTCACGTCAAAACCTACGGGTGTGTCCACTGCACAGCCAACTCTTGTTTTTTTTAAAGCACACTTTACTTGCGTTTTTTTGTTATTGATGTTAAGACATTTTTTGAACCTTTGAATACTCTGAAGAAAATTTTTGTCGCACTAGTTTTTTTTTTAACAGGTTTTGACTTTGATGCTCGAACTAAGACTGTATGGAGCTAAAAGAAAAAACGCATACATACCTTGCTAATTGATAACTTCAATGATGTGAGAGTGTGGCTTTGTGGTAATATAAAGTCTCTTTGAGAACCTCAATTGCTGCTTGAGATTTTCTTGCTGGAATCTAAGAAATAAATCCAGCCACGAAGAACCAATTTTGTACAAGGGGGGATTGAGCTTTTCTCGAACGATAAACCTCCTCTAAGGGTTTATTTCCAAAAAAATAGCCTTGTGAAAAATTAACTGCAATCTCAAGCTCAGTTGAGAGTTGTGGTAAATTAAAGTTTTAGTATGAGAATAATTGAAAATGCTAGTTTCTCTCTGAGTTTATTTCTAACCGACGATACCATTTGTTGTACAACAGAAAAGTGATCTTAAAAACTAAAGTAAGACAAGTGCTTGAGCTTGTTTAGACTAACATAAAAGGAAAGATACATTTCTTTGAACAGCTTTTGAGATAAGCAGCAAGTTTGTAGTGGTGTTTTTACTGTTATTCTGCCTTGTTCAATGTTCTATCTAGACTTCAGCTGTTTTCACTGATTTGGCTTAAGCTTTGGTGGCGTGAAGGTACTTGTTTATTTGAAAACTAAGTTCATAATCGAAACTAAAACAGCTGTCTAGTCTGCTGTGTAATAACAGACTTGATTCAATAACAGAGTTGTTGTTGTTATTAATTCTTTTCTTCATAAACATAATCGACTTTGATTAATCGCTCAATATTAAGTCAAATAAGTATAAAAGGTCACATTAAAGTAAAATCAATGAATTTCCTGGTAGTGCCCGACCAATAAAGAAAAAAAAAAAACGAAAAATTTGATTTGATATGTAGTTGATTTGTCTAACTGTATAAAAAAAATGTTCAATCTTTTGCGGGTGTTTTTTTTAGAGGTATAGCATGTCCTAGAGCAGTGGTACCCAAAGTGTGTGCAAAAATATAGGAGTTGCGCGGGCAGGGCCGGATTAACAAAATTTGCCGCTGTGGGCTAGACTAGAATGCCGCCCCTAAAAAAAAAAACAAATAATAGAAATTACTCAACCCCGCCAACAAAACTACATATTTTCGACAATATTGTTAAAGGTTTTATTGGCTAGAATCAAATCAGAATATTTTCAGATATAAAATATTTAAATTAAATACGAGTTCGTTTGAAAAATATAAATCTTTAATAAGGAAAGATTTTGATTTTTTGCTTCCAAAGACGTCAGTTAATATACTTCTATTTAGAATTTGTTTTATTGCTTAAGACTATTTTTGAGGATCTGAAAATAATTAGTTCAAATGTTGGACAAGTCTATCAACTTATGTTGAAAATGTGAGTAATTCCTTAACTTACTTTAATTTAATTTAACGTAGTTAACGTCGGGATTTTGCATAAGCAAAGCCCAAATGATATCGAAATCAATTGCGTTCACTAAACGTCCTACAATGAACAATACTGCAAAGCAGTTTCATTTTTCATTTGTCATGGGTAATCTTAAGAAGTATTTTATGCGTTTCATTCCTGAAAATGCTCTTTCGGATGTTTAATTTGTTGCGAAAAGGAATAAAAACATTCGAAATGCAATGACCAAATTTGGGAAAATATTTTCAACTTAGTTATTTAATATTTTCAACTTAGTTATATTTGCTATCTGAATTATTATATTTTCTTGATTGTAGTTACTGTTTTCACATAAGCATAGCGACACTTCTTTTATGAATGGTGATTACCAGATGCACAGCCGCTTTTTTCGGAAGCTTCAATGGGGCTAAAAAATTTTGTAAGACGGCTGTATTTCGCAAAACATTGCATTGGTCTGCTTATTTCTTTTTTTGAAATCTTAGAGTATTGGCAGCCACTAAGCCGCTTCCGTTCATCCATTATTGTTACTAAACCCTTTTATGCGCGAATTAAAATGGGCGAGGCTATAAGTTTTTTGAGGACAAACATGTGTTAGTCTTGACTCAAATATGAACTGACAATTATTTCAAAGTCCTTGGTGTCCTGGTTCGTTTGCAACAGGATGTTATCTATAGTGAACATTGCACGCAAAGAAAATAACCGTTTATAGCCAGTTTGCCGCAAACGAACTTCGTTTGTCGTGCTTGAAATCGATATTTACAAACGTTTCAACAGTTGTCAGTTGCGAAAAATTTCGTTTGTCATAAAAGCGAGTGATATTGCAGCAATTGAAAAATTTGTTTATCCCAACTTTTTTCTCCTCGTTGCATACACATAACACTTATAGGTCAGAGTTACTTTTTGAACAATTTGTTGCTGCAATTACCAACAGTTAGCAACAAAGGTACGATGAGTGCAATCCATAAGATTTTTTTGTCAAAATTTGCCGCCCCTAAGAATTTGCCGCTGTGGGCTCGTGGTGGTTAATCCACCACTGGTTCCGCCTTACAAATTTAGTTTCATTAACAGAATAATAAGAATGGTGTTTAAAATATTCACATTTTCGTCGGAAAGTTTACAAAAGGGTTCGTTCGTTTATGCTTAAAAATAAGCAACTCGTAAGTCAAGCAAGTTTTCGTGTTTATTAAATATGTTGCTCTGAGTTCTAAGCAACAATGTTGCCTCAAACTTGTTGAATGTTTGGCTTACCAAGCGTTTTCACTGCCCGAACGAACGAAGAACTCATCGCGAACAAATCGTAGTGAGTTCGAATTCGAGTTCTTTGCGGCAAACTTACTAAACACTTTGCACACATTAGGGTGCGCATAATCGTGAATCCGCAGTAGGTTATACGTAATACGATAAATCAGCGGTGGATGTACATACGGGCTGAAAAGGCTTTAGCCCCCTTCCCCCCTTGGAGAATTTTTTGTATGGGAAAAAAATGAAAAAAAGTTCAAAAAGACGTTTTAGCCCCCCTTGGCATACACAGGCATATTTGTAAAAAATGCCACGAAATTATCTACCGGATTATTATAACAACAAATTCATTCAAACAATATTTCTGTCTTGTATTAGGTTAGGTTGGGTTGACGCAGCTGTCTCTTATAAGACACACTTAGGCCAATTAGGCACGTTGTGGTACCAAGGGTTAATTATTTTCCACTCTATCTTAACCAGTTGGAGCTACTTATAGAACTGAGTATTCGGTAGACCGTAGATTTTGAGAGCTCGTCTAGGTCACTGTGGAACCAGTTACCTAGGAAAAGGTGAAGTTTTCTGGCCAGCGTTGGGCATGTGCACAGAATATGTGTTTTGGATTCTACCTCCTCCTCTTCGTCTCTGCAGCTTCTGCAGGATTTTTAGTCTTCCGGCATGGTTTCCAATTAGACAGTGTCCTATTAGAACGCCTATAACAATATTGATTTGGTCCCTTCTAAGGGAAATTAGTTCCTTTGAGCGTTTTAAGTTCAGTGTTGGCCAGACTTGACGCGCCGTATGGTATGTGCTATCCGTAGACCACCTAATGTTGGTACTTTCAAGGGATATTTCATTTGTGCGTAAGTTACATGTGGCGAGAGGTATTCCAATTTGTTCTTTTTCTGTCAATAGGGGTTTGGTAGTGCCATTACGAGCGAGTTCGTCTATTTTGCAGTTTCCTGGAAAGTCTCTATGTGCGAGGATCCAACATAGAAATATATTGAGCCTCTCTGTCATCTCATTTAGAGATCTAAGGCAATTTAGGACTGTTTTAGATGTTGTTACAACAGATTCCTGGGCTTTCAAAGCGTCTTGACTGTCAGATAGAATACAAACACTTCTAGTTGATATATCATTTCTGATCTGAAGCCAAGTAACGGCTTCGTGTATCGCAGTAACTTCCGCTTGGAAGTGGACTGGAGTGATCGGGGAGCCTTAAGGCAAGGTTGATGTTTAGTGATTCAGAGTAGACTCCTCCCCCTACTTTGCCATCTAATTTTGATCCATCAGTATAGATTTCAGTGGCATTGTTTGGTGGAGGACTTCGAAGTTTCTATCCATTTCTGGAGGGAATTGATACATCAAATTTTTGGTCGAAAATAAGTTTTGGCGTGATGTAGTCTACGGTCTTAGGTATTGAAAGTGTTTGCAGCCATCTGTTTTGTTAGGATATCTAGGATCCGTTGGAGTGGTTCTCAGCGCTCCGCTGATGCACAGCTCATCTGACCGTTGAAGTTTGCGAAGTATATTGAGGTGTGTTTGTTGGTTAAGTGCCTGTCTTGTATTATTATTTAAAGTTCTCAAGCTCTTAAAAAAACACCCTATATTTCTTATGCAATATTGTTTTTAATTTGTTTTATTTTGAAATTGATAATTGTTTTTTTTAATTAATTTAGGTTTAAGGTACATTTTTAATTGTCAAATAGATACATGAAATAATATCTTTATTAAAAATCTAAAATATTAATATTGTATGGAAGGTTATGAATAAGAAAATAAAAGGTTTATGAATTTCAATAATTTTAAGATAAGTAAAAACTCTTGGAAGTTAAATCAAAAACCTCAGCGCGTTCTGAGATA